>QDHC01001946.1:938708-949337 GCA_013186455.1 Papilio dardanus tibullus
CCCGCCGCGACCCGCGCGCCAAGTGGCACCGCAACAACAGGGTAATCCTCAAGAGCAAACGCCTCCCACTGCATGGCACAGCTCACCGCGACAAAAAAGTACGAATCTTCAATATCGACGCCAGGATCCTCGGTTTAGCCCCTCTCGTAGACGACCCCCTGTCGTAGACAGCTGTAGAAGAACCCTGTCGTAGAGCCCCTATTGTAGACCCTCTTTAGTGACAGTTGTTTAGACATAAATGTCCTCTTCTAGTATTCTTCAACTTTTTGTTAACCCTCTATGCAGTAAAGCCTTTAGTTTCTTCTTCTATTTTATGTAAGTCATGTAAAAAATATATGTTTCTTTGTGTCCCTGTCTCGATTTATATTTATTCTTTCCTTGTATTTAGGTCAGTGAACATTAAAAAAAGAATTAATAACAAAGTTTTCCTAATTATTTGAATCTATTCCTATATAGATATTGATTTCCACTTTCTTTCTATGTTTTTGAAAATAATATCAATGATGATTAACTTACAAAGTTCAATAAATAAAAATGCATTAAAAAACCAAGAGATTAACTTATTCGAAAAACTACGGAGTTAATTGGTAATGTACTCTAATTTGTCTTTAAAAGGATAAATTCTATAAAAAAACTTTTTGTAGTTTAATTAGTGCATGATTAATTTGCCTCATTTTAATTTATTACACAGCTAGCCTTTTCTATAAATTAGTTTTTAATTATTTAATTAGACACTTAATTAAGTTTGAAAGTTCCTATATTATTTCTATTTTCTATATACCGAATATAATATTTATAAATTAACGAAAGCTGTGCCTGAAAATTTATGTTTTATACAAAGCAACCAAATTATTAAAATACCTTTTTAGATTTCGCTTTGCTATTGCTAATTTTTACTAATGCTTAATGAGTTCGAAAGAGCTTTTTGTGAGTAAATTTAAGAAAAGCTATTTAATTAAGTATTAAAAAGTTACAAGAGTTTCTTTTTTTGACGCACTTAAGCCAACAATGACATTCTAAAGTACGCGGTAATTGTACCTTTAGTAATTGGCTACGAGTATACTACGCGTCTCCATGCTACGCTACGCGTGCTACGAAATGTAGACGAATGTACGCGAGTGAGAGTGTCTAATTCAAGTGACAATGGATGACTATGAGTATTATATTATGTCAATGGGTCTTCAGGTCCGGGATGCGTCGTACGGTTCATCTTCGGACTCGGACGGGGAGGCGGAGGGCGCGAGCGGGGAGCCGTGGGGAGTCGCACGATTGTTGTACGCCGGTCTCGCGACATTGGCGGTCGGTCTCGTTGTATACTTCGTTGGAACCGGCGACAAGGTAAATGTTACAAAAGTATTTTAGTCGAAAGTGTTATCTATTCCTCATAATGTAGGCGATGATTGTAAGCCCAAACCGCCTTATTCCGAAATGAGAATCAGCGTGATTACTGTTCACTTCAACGTTTGCTGGTACATTCAGAGATTTATTCTGAAATACAAAACATCCTTGTTATGATACTAAATTTGGTCCACCGAGACCCCTAATCTATCTTATTTAATCTCGGTTGTCGCAGTACTTCATTATTTTTTACGGAATAAGGGGGAATAAGTTATAAGTTACGAATATAAAACTATTGGTTGTTCGGAAAGTCATTTCGTTTTTTCCCGATAGAGGATTTAATTGAATTTTTTTCACCCAAATTCTCACTTAAGCCATTTAATTATTATATGCTTTGAAAGCTCATATAACAAGGCTTGTTTTTGAAAAGTTTCAATTAAATCTACGTTGTAGTTTTTGGTTGGTGCCCTTTTAAATATGGAGAACGATAAGCAACAATTTCGACTTATTTTATGTTTTGGTACAGAAAGGGTAAAAATGCTGGTGAAGTCAGAAATAAATTGACCGATGCGAATGGAGAAGGGATGTTGTCAGTACACCAGTGCCAGAACTGGTTCAATTAATTTCGATCCGGCAATTTTTATGTTTTGAAGGCTGGTTGAAGCTGATAAATACAAAATACAGTTTTGTCACTCGCCAATAGCTTCTACAGCTTGAATGGGATACAATGACATACCTAGCACTATTGTCGATTTAGACAGAATTGTCTATAATTTCCATCAAAAAAACGAAAGGACTTTCCGAACAACCCAATATATTTGAAAGCTAGGTACTAAGCCATATATGAAACGATTTTATAGTCTGGTACGAACACCAGTGGAAGCTCACAGTTATAAACTCGATGCTACACTACTTTGTTAAAATTAAACATTATCACAATCAAATAAACCGGAAACAGGAAACATTCAACACGCGAGAGAATGATTTGCGGTGTACCACACGGCAGTTATGCATTCCGCTGGAATTTTAACCAGCGTTAAATTTAATAAACTTAATTAATTTTAATGAATGTTACTATGCGAACACTAATTTAATTAATACAACCACATGAATATGACAAATAAGCTCTGCTCAGTTTAAAAGCATTTTGATATATTTATTATTCTACTTTTTAAAACCATTTATTCTTATAATAAAATAGCTTATTATTTTTAATTAATAAATTAACCTCAAATGACCTTTCGACAGTTTCTTGGATTGTTTTACTTCTAATTCAAATTTATAATTTGTTACTTTTTGTTATTTCCAGGGTTTCAAAACTCCCGCGCTTCGTCTGGTGGGCCCCTCGCTGATAGTTGCGGGGCTCGCGTGTTGTCTGCTGCGTATTTTGTTTTGTATATTTGCGAAGCCATGCTGTCGACGACGGACAAACTACAAGGAGAACAGAAGGTACGCGTGACATGTATAATTTTCAAAAAAGAAGGAAAATAGGAAAAATCAGTCGTCGTGCTCGTCTATTAAAATTAGAACATTGAGGTAGCTAGCAACACCTGTTTTGACTTTATGTTACATGATCATTCTGTGTTTCCTTTTTCAGACTGTCAGGGGGCGGTGTGTGCGCGGGCGAGGGCGAGGAGCTGCCGCTGGCGGGCGCGGCTCGCGCGGGGCCGGCGCAGTGCTCGCCCGCGCGCCGTCTGGACGGCTCCTCGTGCGACGTGTCCAGCCTGTCCAGCGGCGAGGAGGACGAGCGGCTGAGGAGGTACCGCACCGCCACCACGCAGCCGCACGCTGTTATCGTGCAACAGGTATAGTATATGCCTAATTTATCATTCTTTTCTTTTCTTGTAAGGAAATGATGGGATGGGGGAGAGGGCGCATGGGAAAGAAAATATCCTCTTCCTGTGCGACTGCTCCTTATTCGATTAAGGTACGCAACGCATCTGCAATTCCGTATGTCTATGGACAACGGTCACTTCTCTATTTCAGCAAATTCAGCAGATAAAAAAAACTTCATTATCTTTTCATTGGAATTATATTCTCAATTTGGAATGTTAATCATTTTACTGTTGCACAGGCGAGTACGCATTCTCGTACGTTGAAACCGCCTCCCGCGTGCTCGGGGGCGGTGTCGCCGGGGGCGGTGCCGAGCACGTCGCAGGGCGCGGCCGGGCGGCGGCCCCCTCCGCGCAACGTCTCCTTCGCCGCCAGCCCTGACGGCGAGCTGGTGCTCAGTCCCGCACAGCTGCGCTCCTAACAAGCAATAAAAATTGTCGCAATACATTTTATATCAACCTTATACCGGCTTAATGACTATATCTATGGACTGTCTATGGATGTTATGTGATAGCGTATCTGACCGTAAGTGATTTGGTAAGCTACGAGATCGGTCGATTATTTGCACGTTTGAATAATAAATTGCAAGCTCCTATCGATATTAGTAACTAATTTTAAGTGTACTTTGCTAGATTTAACTTGATATCAGCCTATGAATGCCACTCTTTGTGAAGGGAACGCTTCTGTTTTGACTTGACTGCATCTTTTTATACAATGGAAAGTTAGAATGAGCTACGATCAGCTATAATTGTTTCTAACGATTATTACAATTGACAAGATCCTTTGTCTTTGAAGTTAGCTAGGTAAATCTGCTTCTGCGATTTGTAGCTAATTTCAGAGTTCAGACGATATTGTTTATCTACAGTTGTACTCTATACTTAAACATACGCCATTTTGTAAAAAATACATAATTGGATTCGTTGTCTACCTGATTTTATGTGTATTAAATGTGAATGAGGAATATATTTATCACATTTCAGTGTAATTTTAATAAATAAAAATAATGAATATTATTAACAAAATTATTTTAAAACTGCCTTTGTCTAGTTGCGAATTTATATTTTAAAATAAATATAAAAAAATCATAAAAATAGTTATATAACTGACAATAATGATTGTTAACTGATGTATGGAGTGTTATGAGTACGTGCGGTTATTTCATTTTAATATTGATGTCCAGATATATGTATGTGAGTAGTTCAACCGTCGGGTTTGTAGACTGAAGTTTATTTCATATAAAAACCTTCAAATCTTTTGTATTTATCGTAGAGTGATATAAACATAGACAGTAATCTTTTTTTTATATTATAAAGTGGCAAACGAGCAAGCGGCGACCTAGATTCGCTGAAATAGCAAAGCGACCGCTGCCCATAGACATCTGCAATTGCGGATGCGTTGCCTACACTTAGTCTACGGAGGTGGAGACGCACAGCAAGAGGATAAATCCAATTCCTATGCGTCCCCTCCCCCGCCAAATCCACTTCCCCTTCCAATCATTTTATTATAAGAAAAGGATAGGAAGGGAAAGTAGACTAACATTAGGCCTCCGGCACCATACTCTTCGGACGAAACACAGAATAGCTTCCATTTGACGCCTGTCTTCTGTTTGGTCGTGGTATGTCACCGGTCGAGCCGGCCAATTCGTGCGAAGAAGTTAAAGCGGGCTCTACCACTTAGAAACAATATTTTTTTGAACACGTCTGTGTAAACTGAAGCTATCTTTTCGTTATATATATTTTTGTGATGATGAAACACGACGTCTGAACTACGATAAATGTACACCAAAATTGTACTGTAAAATATAATGTTAGATGATTAATATTGATGTATAGAGAATGATACTGTCTAACAGTAATGTTTTTATGTGTAAGAAACTATGATAATTAAATAAATGTGTGTTACGCGTGCATTGTATATTGCACAATAGAATACAGTTTATAAAATATATATTATATATATTTTAGAAATATTTGCACCTTTCGTAGTGAAATATTGTGTAATATTCGCATTTAGCTACGATATATTTATGAGTGGTATCACTTGAAAGCGAAAATTGAAATAAGTTTTTAAATAAAAATTCTATGTGACGTGACCGAAAATATATGTAATTGTTAAAAGTTTTTGATTAGTTTTTTGTCAATTATATCTCTATCTTTGTAATCAGATTGTAAAAGTGTAGTTGTTTTGGATTATTTAAATGTAAGAATGGTCAATTACTTAATTATTTTTATTATAAGATTTGTATTTTTCGCTTTGTTTGAACGATGTAAGCTAGGCGTTGCATGTTGTCTTACAGAACGCTTAACAATTTGGATTGAGCTATTTCATATATTTAATATTTATTTATAACGTGACAAACCAACGTACTATCTTTTAACCAAAGTTAAAATAACAGATTTTTTTTATAATTTAATTGTGAACACCCAAAGACAAAAATATTTTAACTGAAGCCACTTCAATTTCAATTTTAATTTATTGGATTTTGGATATAACAAAAAATATATAATGAAACCCATAATCTACTTAACTACAAAAAAATGTAAGAAAACAAAGAAAAGACAGAATTGACATATGTTGTTTGTTTAGGAATTCCTGCAGCGTAAACCCACATAAGTACGAATTTCATATTTTAATTTCGCACGATATGAACCTACGTAAATAGATGTTAAGGAAAATATGAGCTTCATTTAGATTAACTGGTTGCTTGAATAATGTGTGTAACGAACTAAAATTCACACTTCATCTTTCCTAATTTTAATTTTAACATTACTATATTTTTTAATCTGTGTTTTGGATCCCGTCGATTTATTTTTAGATTTTTATAAGCTTAACAGAATGTAATTTTTTATAAGAAACGTTAACTAAAATCATCTGCCATCGAACCACTTTCAAACGCACATAATTGGTGACAGGGTTCAAATTTTATATTTGTCTAAAGATCACAAATATTCATTTACCGTTTTACAACTTCCTAACGTAAATACAATTTCCCTCAAAAAAAGTATTTTTACAAAAATCTATCGCTTTTTTAATAATTTGTAGAAGAAAAATATTTATCTAAAATTTTTAAATACCCTCATATTAAGGTTTTAACTGAATTTCATGAACACTCTTAAAATTTTTAAAACAAAATAGTTTCAACCTACACAATCCAACACTCAAGTAATGCTTCCTCTATTTAATTCATAACATAGAAAAATAGCACAATATATTTTAGTTAAAAATTATTCAGTATAAAATATTCACAGATCTTGTATCATACAAAAATATATAAATGTATTAATTTAAAAAGTATATGGCAGCTTTATTTAAGTTAAAATTACATATTATAATTCATTTTAAATAGACTTAAAAATAATCTAATAAATGTATAGAAGCAATTTTATACTTTGTGTGCTTTGCTATGTGGTACTATGATTTTGTTGTTGATCTATACGTACATTGTGTTACATGTAATATACATATGTGTGCTTCCAAACTATGCTTGTTAGGCAGTTTATGATCTCTGAAGTGGGTCCTAGGAATTGTTGCTAATAAATATAGCTAATTTAAATATTTTATAAGCTAATTTACGGCCTAATTTGTAGCTACGTTTTGATGCCTCACAACTAAAGATCACTAATAAAGATTTTTTTGTGCTAAATGCATTAATTTTTATTGATTTAGTATTTTTAAACTAACAATGTTTTAAGAATTAGCTATGTTTGTCTTTTTACCAAACAATAACACATTAATGACACTTTTTCAAGCGATACTAATAATAAATGATTAAATACTAATTCCGATAGGATATGAATTCATTTTTTTATTATTTTTGGCAATTACACGTTCGAGGTGTCACACCGTAGCTATCATATTATATTTGATTCGTCAATATATCTGAATGCATGTGTGTTTTGTACATAATAAACATAATATATCTGCAATAGAAATAGGATTTAAATGGCATAATGTTAATCAAGTGACAGTTTACAATTTTATATTAAAAAAAAAACTAAGTTAAAAGCTTTCTCGGTCGAATTCTGAAACGAATTATAAAATATGAGCAGTATACAATCTATTAGACTTCAATATAAGTATGGAATTTGTTGTTAATGGTTTTATCATGTGAGATATAGTTAAATGACGTTTCAGAATTCGACCATATCTCTATATAAGTTGCGTCGACCAATATGTGAAAATCGTTCAAATAAAGTTACAAATAAGATATAGTTTGATCTGTAAAAAAAATCGTTCCTTTAGATTAATTATCATTAATTGTTTAGACTTCGAAAAGACTAAATAATTTATACATCTCGTCATATATTTAATTTGCTATTTTTTATCACATAAATGCACGAATTTAAAGACTGTATTTGCAAGTTTTTATACTTTGACTCACAGTCGTTAAATGGCTAATAAGTCCGAGTGTATTTCTAATACTAAATCTACACTAAACCTTAGTAACCATTTTGCGACTCGGTATGTTATATGCATTTTTAGTTACTTTAAATTGAAAACAGTGAAACGAGCTACCTCCATACGAGGGACCTCTATAGGCGAAAAAAATATCGCGGTCCTTTGGACTCGCATATCCAAGTTCGACTGTACTTGGAAAGTCACAAGAATAAATTGATAAACATGTAAAATCTGCCTTTTTGAGCTATCTAAAAAGATAGTGGCCGATGAAGCATTGATTATTTAATTATTGTCAAGTGTTAAAATTGATGGTTATTTTGACCTATCTTACGAAAAGAGTTACGTCTTTTGAGAGATTATAATTAAACTGTTTTCGTCAGATAGGTTCATTTGATGGTATATTTTAATTGTTAATTTAAATAAGAGCTCAAGTTACGAGCAAGGTAATTTTCGTGACTAAAGTGCGTTTCGTGTTTTGTAAATAGTTTTTTTTAATTGTATTCGTGTCATAACATTGTTTGTATTATTTTAAAAACATTGGTGCATATCATGTGTATAGAACAGATGATTAATCAAATAAATTAGAATGGAAATATAGTTGACTATGAATGTTTTATTTTATCCCAACAATCGACGTCTAGCGTCTATACTTGACCGCTTATCTCTATAAATAGATAGGTCTTGGAATCCTACATCTACCAGCCTTCTAGCCAACAGTCACAGTATCAAATATGCACAAAATGCCATATCTTACCCTACACGTTCATTAGACCGAATGCTTGAGAATAACGGATTTAAACCGAAGTAAATCTCCGTTTTTATAGCAAACTCGGTCTAATGAAGTCATAAGATTATAGTCTGCACATTTACAAAAGTGCTTTTCACTTTAGTCTATCAATTTTCGTCCCATTGCGCATTATTCCGAAACGATAATCAGCGTTATTACTAATAAGATACGATACGATAAGATACGATAATAAGCGTGTATAATGTCTCACGAAAGTTTTAATAAATTTAGCGTTATTACTGTTGTACTTTCTACGTTTGGTACTGGTACATTCATAAAATTTATTCCAAAATACAGAACATCCTTGTTCCTGGTTCTGCTTATGATACACAATTTTGTCCAATGTGACCCCTGGTCCTGGTCTATTTTATTTAGTTCCGAGGTTTCGTATAATCGACGACTTATTGGTCCTCGTATATCGCAGTACGTTATACATTTTTTCGGAATAAGGGGATTAAGTTTTAAGGTTTGAATAAAACAACAAATTAATATAACATGTTAAATATATATTTCATTTCAACGCTACAACATTTTATTTGTAAACATAAATGTCTATGTACAATTATTGCAAACCTTAAATAAAATCACAACATAAAACCAATGGTGAGTGAATCACATATCTACTTTGTTAATAGAATATTTTTTTTTTAGTATGAATTATTGTTATTTATTAGTCCATTTACTATTTTCGGCAGCAGGAAAATAATGTATTGTATTTTTTTTACAAAAAAATTACTACGTTGGTAAAACTGTTTCTAAATCGTATTGTTTTACCGACATCGCATTTTTTAAGTTTCTAAATCGTACTGTTTTACCGACATAGCATTTTTTTGTTTCTAAATAGTACTGTTTTACCGACATATCATTTTTTTGTTTTTAAATCGTACTGTTTTACCAACAACTGTTGGTTCCTGAAAGAACCTTAGAACCGGTTAGAACCTTATCGATACTTATTCTTTTAAAAAAACAAAAATTGCACCAAAAATAAACTAACACTGACTATGAGTAAATATTCATTTCTAGTTAAAATTATTTTTTTTAAAATTTCATATTTGACACGTTTATACTCATTATTATAGATGGAAGTTCGGAATTATAGTGAGTTATTTTTTGACAATATTATTTATTTAAGTGTATTAAACAAAACATGTGAACGCAATTGCTTATGACTGCCGTGACTTGTTGCACTGATCTCTATAAATGGACAGGAGATTGCTTAGAAATGCCAACTTTATATTCGTTTTAAACGCGCCAGTTGGTATTACATGACAATTAATTCTATTTATTTTTAGTTGGATTCCATACCATCACCACCATCAGTGGCGAAAATCGTAGACACAAAATAAGTAGCTGTAGCCAGTACATTTATAGAGATCAGTGCATTGTTGTCTTTATTTTTTCAAAGAGTTTGACAGATATGGCAATATAATACACGTGTCAATTTAGTCGAAACATAGTAAGGTGTTATCAAATTCTTGTATTTTAATCGGTTTTAATCCGATATCTAAAAAGGTAAGGACGGTGATTAGAAAAGTTAATGGATAAAATCTTGATAAATATAAAGTAAAAAAATGATAGGAAAATGTGTAATTTTTATACATATCTTATATTTTCGATAAAGTTAAAGATTAAATTAATATAAAAGACAAAAAAATAACCAAATACTTAAAAACAATTATACAAAAAATATCACATTACAAACTTCAAATATTTAGTTAGTTTTGTTAAAGTTATTCATGAAACTTATGTTTGCGTATTTTTTTATGAATGTAAATGATCAAAAAATTAGAAAGAGGCAGGATTTTTTTACGTCAATATTATACATAGATGAGAAAAAAATTTAAGTAGTGTCTTTTTAGGCTACTTATTCATAAGGTCAAAAAAAGAAAAAAGTTGTTACTTAAGTTATGGAGTGATTCAACGATATGTTTAAATGGACCAATTTTTGAACTTTAAGTTTTATGTTTTTCGATTTTTTTTTATTTATTTAGCATATGATGTAGTTCGACCCATGATGGGCTCAATTTTCCGCAACTCCACGACTAGCGTATATTTTGCGTGACTTCACACACATCTTTGAATTTCTTCGCCGATATGTGCAGGAGGCATATTAAAGGTAATTGTCATATTTTTGAAAAATAAAAAAAGTTTTTGTAAATCACTTATCGAAAAAAAATATTTATGGAATGTTTTTTTTTTTTATTTTAGTTATAAAACTGATACTTTTGAATCATTAATCTGTTCATAATGAAAATGACAATTATGAATTTTTT
>QDHC01001946.1:955429-978432 GCA_013186455.1 Papilio dardanus tibullus
ACGATTATTTTTTTTGGTGGTCGTTTTATATTTTCCCGTAAATATTACTTAAGTTTACTTACATTCACAAAGCTGATTTTTACATATAATGCTCAAGGGACTATGACAATATCCCCTTCAAGGAGGCAGACACTTTGGATGGGTCAAACAGCCTTCCAGTCAGTTTATTATTCCGCGCGGCTAAAGTTTCTTGAGTGTATTAAGTGGCCTATATTTATTTTAAACGCTTGAATTTCATATACAATGCTCAGGAGACGATGTTAATACCCCCTGCTAGACTAAAGATATTTTGAATGGGGCAAACGGCCTCCCAATCACGTCAGCGCTCAGGAGCCGCGCGGACTATGCAGGTATATTGGAGGTTATTGTAAGTGTCTTTCTCTTTGCAGGGGGTATTATCATAGTCTCCAGAGCATTATATATGAAAATGAAGCGGTTAAAAATAAGTTGACTTTTTAAACTTTAGCGTTATGAGCCGCGCGGACATTTAAAGTAAGCCGTTTGCCTCATTCAAAGTGTCCGACTGCTTACAGGGAGTATTGTCATAGTCCCTCGAGCGTCATATGTGAAAATCAGTTTTGTGAATTTAAGTTAACTGAAGTAATATTTACTGCAACTTTAGCGCGTGATTGCGCGAAACTGCCCAACTGGACAGGATAGCTAATGCCCATTAGCTCATAGTACATACGAGTCCTATCTTATCGTATATCAATAAATCATTTGAATTTAACTGAGGTCTCATGCTTCCAGGATCCCGATCTATAGCCAAGTCCCTATTGGTAGGTTTTATTAATAGGTTTATGTATTGATTTGTCGTTAGGTAAAAAACTAAAATAAACTGAATAGAAAAAAATATTTATTTCTCACTCTTTTGGGGCATTACAAGGCATTATAAGTTTGTTAAGAAAAAACTCATTTTTTTT
Organism: Papilio dardanus tibullus; assembly: GCA_013186455.1. Lineage (NCBI taxonomy): Eukaryota > Metazoa > Arthropoda > Insecta > Lepidoptera > Papilionidae > Papilio > Papilio dardanus. The sequence continues at coordinate 956,353 of QDHC01001946.1, forward strand.
CTTATTTCTGTTGACAAAATAGTATTAAATAGATACTGTTGTTATTATTGCAAATTGTCATCAATTTTTGTTTTAAGAGTTATTCAATAATATTTTAAGAAATATTTTACAAGTAACACAGACATTTAATCCGTTAATGATGACTTTATCAACATTAAAAAGTTTTGGGTAATTTCGTTTTACAATTTAAGTAAGTAACATTAAGTACAATAAACAATGATGAAATACATAATAATATAATACTTATTTTAATTAGTGATGATATCACAATGATTATTTGTGAGAATATATTCATTTATTCATACAACACTAACATTATTTCACTTATAAAATATTTATGCATTGCAATTCATTTTGAGCAGGCGCTCGACTTTTCTTTTACAAAACTATTCGTAAACTTAGTTTTACTAATCAAAATATGAATCCACTTTCTGTTCCCTGCATTTTACGAAGACAATCGTAATTAGAAGTAGTTGAGTATATTTAAAAAAAAACCGTTTCACCCAGTTTAACTTAAAATTAACAAATAAACAAATCTGTTATGATCGATTTCTTCTGTCCCTATGTTTTAAACATACCTTGAGCAACTTTGAATAAGTACCAAATTACATTAGTCATACTCGAAAGCAGTTTTTTATTGTCAAAACATTATTCGAACAAATTATTTTCGTATACTCACTACGTATCTCGTCTGCATACAATTCACGAGAGACTAGGAGGTGGCATATTTATATCTTAATCTATAAAATATATGAAAATATTAAGTCTTTCATATTTCATAAATTAAAAACTAATTTAATATTTTTATAAAGCACTGAGTTATATTGCAAGTATAAAAATATTATGCAACTAAAATGAAATATTAATTTATTTAAAATAAACACATCTATGTTCTACACATTTCATGTATGTGATACAAGCCTAATTTATTTAGGTAAATTATCTAGATGTATACTAATGGAAGGATTAATACATTGTATCCAGTTTTTGTACTTACTTGTCTAAAATAAATTATAATTTTAAATAATCTCTACGTTTTAAAAATAATAAATTAAATTAGAAGATTCTATCTTAATAATTAATTACTAATTAGTTACTTATTTTTTAATTAATTATTCAATCGTCTTACATTAGTGCTAGAGACAAGTGTAAAAAGATTCCTTTTATATTTTATCAAATCTCGTTGAAGTCTTTTACTTGGAGAAAATGTTTCTAATGATAAAATCCGTAGTTTGTTAATTTTCTTTTCATTTTGTATGTCAAATTCGTAACTTTAAAAACTATAAACATTATTCGTTTTTATTATGGGTATTATTTATTAAGGATAATAAGCAGATTGCACCATTGAACAGAAAATTATTTTTCTAAACACATAAGCTCGATACGAGCCAATTTACATCCTATTAGCACCAAATTAATTTAAGGGTAGAAGTTTTGAAGAGCGTCAGAGTATATAGAATTGTATGTATCTCTTAGTACATAGACGTTATCCCCAGGCTTTCCATTGAAGACATATGGGCCCTTTAGGTTGGTGATCTTAGAATTGCTAGTAGTCGGTTTCGGTTTGGAATACGTAGGTTGATTGTAAGTCGGTCTTGGAGCGGGTATGATAGGCTGAGGTGCACCATAGCCGAAGGGATCGACCGGCCCCATTTGGGGCACTTGGGGATAGCCAGCCCCGCTCCACTGGTACACGCCAGTCGGTTTCCCATTTGATACAAAGTCTAGAGGCAAATTGATGAAGGGGTCGGCTACTTGAGGGACACCTTGAGGCATAAGTGGAGACATGGGTGGGCCAAGAGAAGGTGGTTGTGATACATAACCCAAACCAGGAACAAACATGTAAGGCGTAGGGGGCAATCTTATATAAAAGATGGGCGAATTATCGTACTGCAGAGAATTTAAGTTATCGTTCTGGTAGAGGTTTCCGTTGCCGTTCTTCTTTTTGTTTTGCTGTCGACGAGTTGATGGAATGGTTCTTGATAAATCTTCACCGCTGAAGTTGTCATCGTTGACTGCGAAGGTGACGTCATCATCATCATCGTCCGCGTAGTCTAAGCCAGAAGACATGTAAGGTGGGAAGTAGCCGAATAGGTTCAGTGCTTTATTTCTTCTATGCGTTGGTACTGGAGCGCTTGTGGTTATATCTTCCTTGTATTTCTCTTCAAGCTTGCTCTCGCGGATAGTTGCCTCTGTTGTGACTTCAGTGGGCAGGGCAGCGGCACGGGACCTTCTCCTTGGCGCGGTTTGACCGGGACACACCACCGCCAGCAGTACTAGCCCGAACAAGAATGTGAACTTCACCATTGTATTGAATCTGAAAAGAGAAAAATTTCATATTACAATGTGACCGATCCAATACTATATACTATGAACAACGGATAAAATAAAACCTGTAAAGGTCAGTGAACTCTTGCTGTCAAAACAATTGCTTCATTTGTTTTATAATCTTAGATTTAAGCGCTCAGCGGTTTCTTAAAAAGGATAAAACTATCTTAAAACATTACGATGTTTTTCATAGACTTCCGATGCTAATAAACCGGTCAATCATCTCAACAGATCCAGCGTTCATTTACTTCATAATAAGCGAAGCGTTCTTAATTATAAAGATTAAAAAAACTAATTGGTGGTAATGTTACAAATTAATTGTAGATGCTCGAATTAATTAACATAAAACACAATTAATCAACATAGCGCCAATCTTCTTGATACCATTTATTTATGTATTTATAATTAAAATAGTTTCATTACCGTTTTATAAACCGTTATATTATTTAACTGTGATATTTTGAGTATATATTATAACATTGATTTGTTAACCTATCTGTAAAAAGGATGCATTTCAACTTAACCAAAATATATTTTTTAATGGTTACTCTTAATTCTTTCATTATTTGTAAGTTGTCGCACCTAGTAATTGGTGATACATTTGTAATGAACATGTTATAAATTTTAACATTATTTATTGTAAATTTAAAATTCATCATAAACATCTTCGCAAAGAAATATGTATTTTTTTGTAAAATAATTTTAAAAATAAACTCTGCTAGTTCGCCTTCTACTAAATTAATAATAAGGTCATTGAACTCTATTACTAAAGTACTAGTAACAATCATGTAAACTATATTACGACAGTTATCAGAAAAAATAATGCACTATTATTATATCAGAATTACCAAAGCTTTCGATCATAACGCGTTATGATAGTATCAAATTAAATATCACGATGGGTCATGATTTGGGGCCTTATTAATTATGATCCGATTTAAAAAGCAATAAAATCAAAGCTCGTTATTACCTGGTTTTATTAAGTAACGTTATACGAGTTACCCCATGTCATTATCTTTAGGCTGGCTATACACGGTACATTTAAAATTTTAGTCTCGATGTAAACGTGACTTCCATTACGTTTTAGAATTAGTAAACGAATTATTACTATTGTAAAATCACTTATGTATGGTGTAACTCTATACATTTTTATATTGTCGGTAATAACCTTCATAAATATTTTACAGATTGCAAAATGTCGTTTTTTTAACAAAATTAAGGAAAAACACTCTTAATATTTGGTTCACGTATTCAACAATCTTGATAAGATGTTTATATTAATTCAATTTTTGAATTTTGTACATCTTTATAACTAAACGTTTAATAAAATCGATAATCTCTCATAACGCGAGATATACTACTATTCATATTACACAAAAAACGTACGTCTTTACTGTTCCTAATTTGAACATAATAGTCGTTTTGGTGACCGCTATTTATATCATGGCGTGTAATTTTCGAATTATTTAAATTTAATATGGCTTGCATTAGACAGTTAAGAAGGTAATTGTAACCTTAAACGGTATCTACTGACGTCGAAAAAACTTAAACATGTCTTAAATTATTGATAGGCATTTAAAAGATTTTATTCAACAATATGTTATAAGTTTATTTTGCATTTTCATTAAAAATATTATACAATTTATTTTGCTTTTAATTCTTAAAAGAAATCATTTTCTGTTCTCTTACATTGCAAAGCATATTCTTCAGAAACTGTTCACTTAAAGTAACTGTATTATAAAAAAAATATACATTTAGAAATAATAATTAAACCAGCTTCTGTAATCAATATGCATAATTGATTGATATGACAGACATATTTATCTGTACGCAAACTTTACTGGCTGATGACAAAAAGTTGTACGAATAAAAAAATATAAACGAAGAGTTAATGTCCTCTTGAAGCAACGAAGTGAGCTGTATTTCCGACCTCAATTATGCTTTTTGCGAAATCTTTCGCATAATGATTCATATGTCATTTTTTGTAACCATTATTGAAATATTTATCGTAGATTATATACGAAAATTGTCCGAGTCAGAAATAACTCTTTATGTTTTTTATCTGTGCAAATTATGTTTATTCTGTACGCTCTTTGGAATATTTGGGTCGAGTTATTTTAGGTTTTTAAGTTAATAAGAGAAATTTAATACATACCATAATGTCATTAGTTCGTAATACTTATATTTTAAAATGCAATGCAAACATTAAAACTATTGACAGAGCTTTACCAATTTTATCTATTACCCTACGTCTTTATTAGACCGAGTTCGCGAAAAAAAACGGAGATTTTGCTTTGGCGTAAGGCCGTTTTTTGCGTGACATCGGTCTCATGAAGCCCTAGGTTTAAAGTCGCACTCAGAGTCCATCCGAGTAACGTAATGTAAAGATTAATGAAACCTATACCAATGGTTACATTTAGCGACAATGAGAGCAGTTAGCGTGTTAGAATGTTTGGACTAAAACACTTATGAAAACCTACATAGTAATTCTGTTCAATAGTTTATCAATGGTTTAAGATCATAAATCTTTTTGCCAACAGCTGTAGCTAACAGTTTGCTATAGAAGGCGACAACGCATTACGGTGCATTGGCTGCAATTTGTCCGCAGAGAAAGTCCCGACCACACACGTTCAAAACTATAGAATTGTATTTATTATTTATGCATGTTTCGCTTCACGTAATCTTTAAATTGAAGTATTTCTCTATTCACATTTTCCAGTTTCACTGCACCTACGTAATAGTGATAGTGAAATTGAGGAAATGTATTCTGCCAATCGTAAACATTTTGCAATCTTAAAGTTTTTTGATGTTTGTAATTCGAGTTTTTATTCAATTTTTGCAGACGCTGTTAATACATACTTTTTTAAATTTCCATACTAATACAAAAAATAAATATGCTTAATTTGTGATTTCTACGATAAAATCTTTACAACTATTTGAAAATGTACCTATACGAAAATATGTATGTGCCAGTCCTCCATAGAAGTTATGAAACAATTAACTATACTAAACTAATGATTTTGTATTTTCGTACATTATTTCTATTTAAAATCTCTGATTGCGTTCCCGGATATCGAACAGTGTAGTTTTAATTATCCGACTCCCAACAGAAGGAGGCTATCAAGTCAAAGAGTTTTTTTTTTATGTATGTTCGGAAATTGAGCAGCGAGTTCTGAACCGATTTACGTGAATCTTTTTTTGTTCGATGCAAAATAGCTGCCATTTGGTCCCCTATTTACGTTAAAAGAAAAATTATTTTTTATTACATATTTAATTAGCTAACTTTTTAATACATTTTTTTTCTATCAGTTCATATCATTCACGTGGGCGGTAATATATTAGAAGGCATTAGTAAGCACAATTGAACCTCTAGGCGCATAGATCATTCATTTTTAAGCTGTCAAAAATCAAGTGCATTACCGTACAAAAAACGATAAATAAAAAAATGTTATCGCAACAATCGAAGCACCAGTATTTATTTATATCAATGTCAACAAAACTAGTATTTTTTTTATCTGACAATTTTAGTTTTTACGTTGAGTTGATGAATACACTTTAGGACAAATTTAATGGGTCAGCCAAAAGAAAATTATTAACTCTGTTAAAATTAAACGACCTAGTAATAAATATTTAACAGTGTTTTATACAGTGAAAATTATATTTTTTGTCGTTTAAATTTTGATTTATGATGTAAACATTACTCAAGACTGTTACTTAAGCAGAGCAGTAATCTTAATTCACAGTGACTTCTTTAAAGAACATGTAACAATTCTGATTAGATTTCTTTTTAATTAAATTATTAGTAGATATTTGTTCATTTATTAATATTTGTTTTAACCATTCCTGTAAGATGTAAAGCTTTTGTTGGGATATGGTTCACGACAATAGTCAAATGTTGGGACCTGAACTCAAGATTGTTAGATCGGCAGTCCGTACCGCAAACCATTAGGCTATTGGCACTCAAATTGTTCATATATTCCGAATAGATCATAATTAAAATCAACAAAATTTGATATTTTTTTATATATTATTAAATGTCCCATTTAAATTGTCTTCGAGTGTACTATTATCATATTGATAAAACGAGATCATTGACTGGTATGATTGACACTGGTTCTTGTAAATAGAGGTGGTCGTTTAATGAACTTGCAATGTAAACGTGTCTACTTAGTGAATGTGAATAAAAACATGTTCTACAGTCCAACAACTTTTAGACCGATATGGAAGTACACTTCAATGCATATTATGATATAAATTATGTAAGAATCGTGTTATTTTATATGACATGTTTCACTTAATTGCCGTTTATTGGATCTTTTAACAATACGGCTTCATTAGATCGAGTTCACCGACTTATGCTGAAGCAAAAACGAAGACCTTGCTTCGGCGTAAGTCCGTTTTTAACATCAACTCGGCCTAATTAAGCCGTAGCGTAAAATTAAGATAATGAATCTTGTTTATAAACGAAAGAGACTTTGCTATGGACTCTTTGTACCGCTTTGGATATTAGTTAGAAACTATTTTCAATTATATTGTTTAATCTTGTGATATTTTTGATAATCATTTTAAGGCTGTACTTATGAATCTTAGGTACTTTGTTACTTCAAACACATTTGTAAAGCGTTATTTAACCACAAATTAAGGAAACCATATCTAGCCAGGGTTGTAATGACCGAATAAATCCATTGTTAATCGACCACAAAACATTTTTTGCTAGTTATTTTGTTTAGACGTTTGATAAAGATTTTATTAAATTACTAAACATTAACAGAATTTAAGTACTTTGTTGCTATTTGTTGGCTAAACTTTGTTTTAAAATAATTTACAGTAAGTAAAAAGTGTTGTAGAGCAAAAACGCGTCAATTGCTACTATTAAGTAGGAATGCAACTTCTTTCTTTGCATATGACTAAGCGATTTTATATGTATTATTTTAATGTAAAAACATCGCACAAAACAGTAAATGATTTACTCGACTTAGTTACAATTATAGTGCAAAATAGAATTAAAAGAAAGTAATATTTCTCATAACAAACTGGAAGACGATGGCCACAAATAGAGCCCACAAAGGGCCGAAGTGACCCAAATAATAATTAGAAGAATATTTCTTACTAGCTGTTGTTCACGACCTTTTCCGCGTGGAATGAAATAGTATATCCTATGTTACTCGGAGATAATGTAGGTTTCTAATAGTAAAAGAATTTTTGAAATCGGCCTAGTAGTACTTGAGTTATTTTAATACATACAAAAATACAAAGTTTCTTTCTTCATAATATTAGTATAAGTATAGATATAGATATAGAATTTTAATACAATTTACGATTTTCGAATAACACCTATCACAATAATCACAATGACGTAAGATGGAATTAGAAATGAAGGCCATATTCAAGCATTGCAAAGTAATTAGTATTAGTACTGCACTGTTCTGGTATTTCACATACAAATAGAGATCTCTACGCTTGCATTTCTTGCAACTCGAGTCGTCAACCTCAGTGCAGTTAAAACGCGTTAAATTTTCACTGCACCGCTAAAAAGCCTAACCGATTTCCCGACTACGCGTGAAACTCTCTTTTGTAAACGCATGTTACATTCAAGATATAATATATCTAATGCATATAGAAAAAAATATATATTTTTTAAATATTAGTAGATTTTTGTGAATTTATGAATATTTTCTTTAACCATCCATAAGCTTGAAAAAGCTTGTGTTAGGATGTAGTTCACGACAATAGTCGAATATCGGGATTCGAACCCACGACCTCGAGATCGGCAATCCGTACCCCAAACCATCAGGCTATTGGCGCTTAATATTAATACATAAATTTAGCGATTATGTTGATACTGGTATGAAAATGAAGGGGTACACCGGTAGAGGTAGGCGTAGGAAGAGATTGATGGATTGCGTGAAAGGTGATATGATAAACAAGGGTGTGACGACTGAGAAGAAAGAAGATAGGTTAACGTGGAGGACAAAAACCTGATGCTCCGACCTTACGGGAGTAGAATGGGGTATTGAAGATGATAAACTGATACGAAAAGTCATAAACTTTTCCAGATATTTCTTGAAGGGATAAAATGATATCAAGACTTGAAACAGCTTAGGAACTCGTCTAAAGGATTTTAATCACTCCAGCAATTGCAGAAAACTGATTCCATTAAGTTTTTTATTTTATTTAAATACTGACTTCTTCAGTGAATGATAACAAAATGTAATGCGATCGCGCATAACATCCTGTTAATAGGAATCCAAAGGATTAAAACCTAAGCACTTCGGATTCGTTTTTTTATTAATGCATTTAACTATACACAGGATGTTAAGAGTCTAAGAATGTTAAAGAGTTAATATAAGAGATGAGATAACATTTCCTTTTAGAGATAAATGGTTGTAAGGAGTTTTTTTAATCTACTTTCACTACGCTACGGACATGAAAGATCCTAATGACGTCATCAAGAGGCCGACAATCAAACCGCAGTCGGATCTCGTTAAGTTTCTTATATATGGATGTAATACATCGCAAGTGTATTATATCACTAACGATTGTTATTAATGTTTTATGACAAAACCGACAATTACTTGAAATTACTATTGAAGTATAACTCTATGATTGAGACGGGAATGTCATAGTATCTATTATAGTAATTACGAGTAAGCGGGTTTTATAGAATTCCAATATTCATACACCATAGAACAAATAAGCGTTTAATATTTTTGACAACAGTAGAGTCCTTAACGACTCAAAATAATTCAATTTTTTTACTTTGAATTTAGGACTATACCTATTCTACAATAGTTTTTTGTATCATTGAATAATTTGTCACCAATATTTAATATCACGATGAAATGCTTTGTTACATTTGCTCCTTCAGAAAACAGGGTGAGTCAAGATTGCGTTGGTCCATTCAACTGATCATTTAATGAAACTGCTCATTTAAATACTAAGGCAATATTTTGTGACTCCTACAACTGCTTAATGACTTTCTTAATACTAGTTAATGTGTATCACCGTTTTACTAATCATTGCATGATAGATAAAGACACTTTCCCTCATAATTCAGGCAATGCTTGACAGATACTAGTTTTACAAAGGAAAGGTTGGATTTTCTCATGAATATAAAGGAGAAATTAACATCTTTTACGTAATATAAATATTAATTATGAGATTGAAAGACATTGCATTCAATAACTCTTATAATTTTTTCATAGACACGTAGGTTGTAGTAGTAGTGCAGTACGACTAATGATGGGCTTCATTTTTCGCAACTCCACTAGCGCGTATTTTGCGTGACTTCACAAATATCATTGAATTTATTCGCCGATATGTGCAGGTTGCTTCACGATGTTTTCCTTCACCGTAAGAGGGTCGGCTAAATATGTACATATGAAATTCAAAAGAAAATTCTAAAAATATGTTGGTATAAAAAGACAAAATGTTTTATTATTGCTTGCGTGGAACCTTTTGCCAACAATTCAAAACTAAACAAGGAAAGTGTAAAAATAAGTACATTACTAAATCTATGACCGGTGCGGTACACTTGTTTGGCGTACCATAAACAAGTAGGCATCATATTTCTCGACCGCAAATTATCCATTTATGTAGTCAAAGGCTTTCCCTCCGACTGACCATTAACCACCAAACCATTAGAGTTATGCGGTCGGTCAAATTTCGCCATAGACAATAACACTTTAGACTTTTTAGTTATGCTTAGAAATTTTAATGAGTACAATCCGTAGCGTTCGCAGTATACCGGTTACACAAAGACTGCACATAGCAACGGACTTAACAACGCGTCTTCTTGCAAATAAACGATTAAGGTACTATTTATATCAAAAAATATAAAAAACAACAATCATTTGAGTGGACTGTACCATAGTTATAGATTTATTAAAGCTTTCGTGAGACATTATACACTAATTAATTAAAAACACAGCTTAACTCACGTTTATTTCGGTGTAGGTACTTACATGGTTCGAAAACAGCTGAGTTAAGCTGTGTTTTTAATTAATTAGTGTACAAGAGTAATATAGTTTTTACAATTTCCAAGTGTTCCAAACGTTTAAAAGATGGCGCTTTTATTACTTTAGAATAAAGGCACCGCCAATGAACGTGAGTGTACTTTCATAGTATGGTGTTTGTGTCGTCTATTATAATAATGCAATAGACATCCTGTGGGAACTTTGTCTTGTGAAACAAGTCTAACAAGCAACGCTTGCGATAGATTTTCTACAAAAAAAATGTTGAATATCATTATTGTTAGAATATGTAGCATTACACATTCAAGCTTGTTAACCAAACTCGTAAACTCTAAGCAAGGAGCTTGTTATTATCCTGTTCTATAAATATTATATACGAGTAATAATTCTACTTGATTTTTTGATTTACTATTTTTAGCCGTTACAACTTCTAAAGCTTGTCAGTATATGGTTAATGGATATAGTCGTATTACTAATTCGACCCTATAACACCGAACTAAAATTATTTTATGCCTAAACTTACATACCGTTAGAAGGTCAACAATAATCAATGTACGATAATTCGTTTCTGTCCTAATTTTCGGTCAATTGGCATGTTTATAATCCATCGCGACATTAACACATGAATTGATAAGCAGACCGCATACCACATAGTCAATGGATTGTGCGCTAATCAGTTGGTTTGGTGTCTTATTCCATCAATTAGTTTATTCGATGTCAATGTACTTTGGATTCGTAGAACGTAAGATTAATGCTAATTCACAATGTTCCAGCATTTTGATCGCCAACTCCGTCTGCCTCTAGGCTCTCTACTCTTAAGGTTGTCTCTTTTTTGATGGTAATTTCATTTGTTTCGATTGTACTATAAATAGATTCTAAAACAAAAGAACGCTATAGTAAGACATACTTTTTATTGTCAGTAATGAACGGAACATGTACAACCAGTCATAGTAAATGTACGTAAAATTATTTAACCACCATTGTTATGAATGTAACAAACACCTGTTTCATCATATAGGAAGTCCGCGAAGAGAATGTTAAAACTATCCCTTTTGTTTAAAACGATAGACATAATTTAGTGCTGACTAATCGCTTGCAATTAACATTAGTGCGGATAAGTTAGGGCTGTGCAAAAGTGATAAATACATGCAACAAAGATAAATAATGATAAATATCGCGTGGCAACCCTAATGAAACATTCAATAATTCATTTGTACTGTTTGTTACAATAATTGAAATTGATTGTAGTGCAAATTACATGTGTTTAATTATTTATTGCAACATTTGTAACCGTCATCAGTCATTTTTTTATTTAAAAGCTACATCTGTGACGTAATAATAACATTTTAATAATATACAAATAAAATAATCAAATTTTAATTATTGTAGATTTATCGATCGTTTTAGATAATTTAGTTGACTATTGTAATATGTATTTGTGGGAACGTACTTACGTGATTAAAGTCATTATCTATACTAAATTATAAAGAGAGAAAGTTTGTATTTTTGTATTTTTGTTTGTATTGAAATAACTCAATAACTACTGGGCCGATTTAAAAAATTCTTTTACTATTAGAAAGCTACATTATCCCCGAGTAACATAGACTATATTATTTTATTCCATGCGGACGAAGTCGCGCACAACAGCTAATTGTATAATATATTTGTTGATATTATATCACTCTTTAACAAAATGAGATAAAATTGCACAAGTTAAGATCACTTCCTATATAAGTAAAACAGAAACAACCATCTTAATTGCTATCTAATTGCCAACGAGATTTAAAAAGACAAAAACCAACTGTATTTTGGAGGCAAGAGGAAAAAGACAAAAGAAGAAAGAATTAATCGTGAGCGAAATGGTCACGAATTTCTTCACTGTATCTTCAACCAACGATATCAGAGAGAAATAATAAAAAAACTGTATAAATCTTTACTAATGTTCTAACCTAAATCACACGCTTCACTGGTTACATAACCACCACTTTGTATGAATCCTCACTGATTATGTTGGATCGTAAATTGATATATCGTCAGTAATAGACATATCATTTAACATGGCGTAGTACGCACTAATGGAAGACCGATCGCCGTTGACCTGGGACATTATAAATACTGCAATAGAAAAAAAATAAGAGAAAGGCTGGATTTATATTGGAAAATATACGAATTAGATTTTTTATTAAACCCAATATTTTTATGAAAATTATTCGTCCACTGGCAAAAATGTTCAAAAAAATATGGTTTAAATCCTTAATCTACTGAATGATCATATATCATGAAATACGATGAAAATATGTAAATTTTATTACTATGATATTGTATAGTTTAACAAAAAAATCAAAACATAAAACATATAAGAGGCATCAATATAATAAACAATCAAGGATCTTAAAAGCAATAAATAAGCCATCGTTTGCAGCATGAATAGCAAGTTATTTATCTTTAATAAAGAAATCTTGTATTTTTAGGATTCCGTATGCAAAAATGTATTGTAATATGTACTATATTGATTTTAAGCTACATAGTGCTTGTAATAAAATAAATAAAAAAGTAGAGTAGAGTAGCATATTTTCAAGGGACTTTTTAAAGGCTTTTAAATACAGTCAAACCTGGAGAGTCATTCTATGGTCCCGACGTGGTACCACCATAAGCAAAAAAAGCCTCTATAAGCGAGACCAATATCGTGGTCCCTTGGACATTTGTTAATCCATGTTCGATTGTACGACAACCATAGCATTTGTTTTATACAATTAAGCAGCTGTTTAACGTCTACAACGATAAAGAATATACTTACTTCTTTATAGCAACTTCTAGCGTAACTGAAACACTGGACTCCAGTGACCCGTTCTAAAATGCCTGTAAAAAGATAAACTGCCGTTAATGTTCAGTTCACACAGGAAATACCACAAGTGGTATTGATCCTAGCCGTATAGCATTTAAAAAACGCGACCAACGGATCTACCCAAAGTAGTTTTCGATCGGCGATATCGCTGATGGAATCGACAAAAATGTATGAAACTGACAATGACATTCGATTAAATCATGTGATTGTCACGTGTGATATCGAACTTCAATGTATATTTCATACATTTTTGACGTTCGCTATAGATACGCTTCGTAGCGAACGTTCATTGGGTAACCTTCCAGTGAGACCAATTATTTTATCAGAAAGATACTGATACTGTGATGCAACTTGCACATATCGGAGAAGAAATTCAAAGTTACGTAAAATACGCGCTAGTCGTGGAGTTGCGAAAAAATGGAGCCCATCATCGAAATGCACTCACTCAGAAAGATACCGGAAAAGCTTAAGCTATTTATTACTTATTTGATAGATGAAAATTAATGTAATAAAACTAATAGTGCTAGTTGTAAAATGAAGAGGAAATGTGTCTATTACGAGTAAGAAGTCGTTCCTTTTAATAGTATATTTTACGTCTACCGTAAAATACGAGAAGCAAAAATAATAATACAATCACTTCTAAAGAAACAAATAACGTTTCAAATGTTTTTTACAATGATATCCTTCTTGTGAAAAAGATATATTAAAACATATAACACAGAGTAGAATCTGTGTCTTATTTATTCTTGTCAGATCCGAGCTTCCTTACTTAACATCTGCTTAGAGATGAATAACCGAGGTTAACGACCGGAACTGTTAACGTTTAACCAAAATAATCACCGCAAACAGTTATTCAGTGTTTATTCGCGGGTTATTGATTAGTTACATTTATTAGACGAAGCGCAAAAAGAGAATTCAAATGTCTCGACTATGATGAATAAGTGAGAGATTATTCAACCACTACTTGACATTTAAGTTTTGATATAGCTGTCGCCCGCGACTGCGGCCGTGCGGAATTCAAAAATCGTATTAAGTAGCATAGGTGATCTCCCAGACTGTGTTGTATATTAAGCAAAATTTGCAAATCTGTCTTGCCATTCAGGATTTACATAGAAACAATCATCCATCTATTCATTATAACTTTCGCGTTTATATTATTTGTGAGATGTATTTGTATACGATTTATTTATTCAAAGACTTGGTGACAGTAAGCTTTCCGGATTATTGAGTTTATGTACCGTGTAATTTTACAGCCTTAGAGAATTTAACAACTAATTGCAACTTTTATGAGGGTTTTGCAAAGTTTTCTATTTCAAAAAGCTTTCCACTACAGTTTTCTCTGAGGTGAAACAATAAGCACTTTAGAGTTACAGACCATTTGAGGAAAAAAATGTATCATTCTTTTAATCAAATAATCAAGTTGATGATTGTTTTTCTTTTAAATTAAAGTCAAATGGGCCATTTAAAATCTTTAAAGATGCTGTACAGAGACAGAGCACAAAATATATAAAAAAATTGTCCAGTTAGAAATATTGCGTTTAAATTCCACAGTGGCAAATAAATTAGCGCTATTAGTATGAATAATTGGCATTGTCTGCGCACGCGCCGGTATTTCTGGGTGCGTATCGAGAGACGGTATATGTATTTGCATAACAATAATACGCTTATAATAAATTCGATTCGCTTTAACTGTAAACAAATATTATAAAGTTAGCTACACGACAATCACTTATTTTAATTGAAGATCGTTGGTAGTTGGTACATTCTTGAATATTTTAACCACATACATGTTAATATTTTAACGGTGAAGGAAAACATCGTGATGTAACTTGTACATATCGGCCAAGAACTTCAAAGACATGTGTGGAGTCACCCAAGCCGGTCTGAGCCAGACCTAGTCACACCTAATTTATGGTAGACTCTGAGCTCCTCTGTGGTATGAGTGGGATATATAGTGGGTTCTTTGTTTCTAAAATCTTAGTAAAGCCGGCTATACACGTTCAGTTTCTTAGCTGTACAGTTTTAACTCTGCTGTTAAAACAGACGTACATACGTCAATTTGAACTGCTTAGTCGAACTGTACAGTTTCAGTTTTGACTGCGCAGTTGTAGCGTACAGTTAAAACTGAGTGTCTATAGCCAGCTTAAAGTTCAATTAGTTGTATAAAAATAATAAAGTATTTAAAATGGACAGTCCTAATTGCTATTCTATTTAGTAACCATTATTCGCTAACTTGGGTAAAATGTTTACCGTTTAGTAACTATTTATTAAGCTGTTTAGAATACGGAGGTAATTTTGGCGAAGCTTAATGTTTAAATTATTCATTAACTACATTCTTACTAACCGTAACAGTACAGTCAAAGAATTTAATTCACTACCCACTTAGAATAACATGCAGCTGGCATCATAAAAGCTATTTTTAAGCACGTATGTATATCATAAAAGCTTTCGCCCGCGATGTTGGCTGCGACGAATTAAAAAAAACACTTAGTAAGAAGTCTACGTGTTCTTCAAGGCTATATTCTACATCTGTGGAAAATTTTATCTAGTTCCGTTTTGCCGTTCTAGAGCTTCCTTCAAACAAACATTTATCCAAACGAGATAATTAAGTAAGATTGTTAACATGTTTTCGATTAAATTGTATTAAAAGGTGGGTAGGAAATAAATTTTCTTTAATGTGAACCATGGACTCATTATGCTACTTCTGTCGAGTTAATTCCGCGATCTCTTACAAAAGTAAGCACTTAATTAACAGCTGCTCGTTACTGATCATAGATAAACGAATAATTGCTCTTCCATGGTGTTAATGACAGTTAATTCTAATGAAAGCTTAACGTCGCTGTCAGATTATAATCTATTAGAAGTGACGTATGTTTTTGCTCCGCACCTTCGGACTCTTGGGGGAAATAGACTTCAAAATACTATAAAGAAATATTTTGTTAAACAAATTCAATTGCTCTGTAACAGTTACTGTTGCTTGCAAGGCCGCATTCACGCGGGCGTTTTTTCAACGCGCGCTAAAAAGCGTTGAAATAGAACATATGCATTTCCATGTATCTGTTCAGACGGAGGCGCTTTTAAATCACAATCCCGCAGCGTTGCATTTTGAGTGCTGGACGCACGAAAGAAACTTGATTCTACAATATTCGTAATGATGAGCGTTAAAAAAACGCCAACGCAATGTTAAAAAAGCAGTTTATGTTTGTATTGAAATAACTCAAATATTCTTTCACCATTAGAAAGCTACATTATCCCCGAGTAACATAGGAGTAGTATTTAATTCCATGCGGACGAAGTCGCGCACAACAGCTAGTAAATTAAAAAAGTTAACTTTATTAGTAAAATAATCTTAAACCTAATTTTGAATAGAGTAAACTAAAAAATAAATCAAAGTGTTCGTATAAACTCTTACGTATTTAGAGTATAGACAGGTTAAATAAGATAAGCTATAAGTGAAGCCAATCTATACGGATATAATGGAAATAAATCTCACACGATCGGAAACCGTACCCCATTAGTGGTTACGTACAATGGTGGATCGATCTTTCGCATACAAACCGCATAATATTTAAGTGACGTACGTCTACAAATCAACTGCAACAATGGGAGATCAATTGAAGTATTTTATTAAACTAGAATTACTTTTGTATAAATGCAATTCACTATAAAATTCTGTTTAGAATTTAGTAATGTAAAGTATGTTTAGGTAGTTTCTTTAAAATTAGTTTTATAAATTACTCATTGGCTCAAATATACAAATCTTTTATCTTCATAACATTAATATAGACTTAGCTGTTGTTTGCGACTTTGTCCGCGCGGAATTATAAAATATAACCTATGTTACCCGGGGATAATGTAGCTATCCAATTTTGAAATCGGTAAAGTAGTTTTTGAGTCATTTCATTACATACAAAAATAAACACATTTTCTAGCTGTTGTGTGCGACTTCGTCCGCGCGGATTTAAAAAATATACCCGTTGTTTCTCGGGGATAATGTAGCTTTCTAATTGTGAAATAATTTTTGAAATCTATTCAGTAGTTTTTGACTTATTTCAATACATACAAAATCCAAATCTTTTCTATTTATATTAGTATAGACTATTAACTTTTGATTTAAAGGTATGTTTTTTTCTTCTAAATTTTCTAGTCTCAATGAAAACATCTATTCGTTTGAAGCTGGGAATGCTTTTAATAACTTACGAGTACTGAAGATTTGTGTCACAGGCTATTAATTTTTCTGTCTATTTAAAAATAATTAGGGTGCTACGATGACCCGAAGTGGGCCTCCGGTAAGAAATCTCTCCATCATCTCTTCGGGATCCCGCGCCATTCCGACCCAATCCTGGACGTGAATTTTCTCTCTAGTTTATGTAAATAAAAGTAATTGATATTTTATAATATTAAAAGTATATGATTAATGTAGAGAGAAACGTTATATGTTAATTCGTTTCCGATAGCTTCAGTTAATAATCATAATAAGCGTTAGACCCGTGACGGTGGAGTTGTAAGCCGGTCTCACTTCCCGTGTGACCAACAATAAAAATATACTTGCATTATAGTGACAGGTTAATCATAACCTAAAGTATATGAATAATATACAGTCAAACCTAGATTAGAGAGAAACCTCTAAAAGCGAAAGTCATGTCGCGGTTCCTTGGACTCGCTTAGCCAGGTTCGACTGTACATGATTTGATGGGAATAAAAGTTGAGTATTAATCAATTCAAAATAAGGTTAAGCCAGTCTACATGATTAGGAAGTGAAACATCTGTACAATTTCCTTTACAGTAACCACTTTAACCCCACAGCTGCCTTACGCAGCTTCGCTTCGGGTTCGCGATAAAAACGTACTTGACTCTGATACAAAATCCCCTTTTTTCATCGCGGACTAGATCTAATGAAGCCGTACGATAAGAAACAATTTTTTCGCGCTAGTAAGTTCGAGCGATATTATTGGGCATTATTCTCGTATTTAAAATTAATATTGTCTATCAAAATAACTATTATTTAGCCTACCTACCGGACATCTTGCTGAATAATAGTTATGTAGTGTCTGGTAAGACTTCTTAGTAGTGTCTGGTAAAACAACTTAACGGTAACTAGATATAAGTCGAAATAGATGGTTTCTTAATATTTGTATTGAGCACAAGTCTATTGTGAGTTGATGGTAACAGGACTCAGCACGCGACTTGGGATTTAATGTGGTTGATACTTTGACGTGACTTTGAACACGATAACCGAACATGCAAGGAGATGTAACTGTTGAATTTCATGGAAATAGTTACATATCGCAGTCTCTGTTTAGTTAAACAGAATGAAAGGGACGACAATATGTGTCACCACAGTGGAGTACTAGGGTAACATAGTTGTTTATTTGACGAAATATTGCATATACAAAAACTAGACATAATAAATCGTGACTTTATGCTTGACATGCTACTGCATTAACATTAAAAACTATTGCAATCCTTATTATTTCTAAGAAACAGGGATCATAACGGCCAAATACTGAAAGATTATTTAAATATTAAATGAATAAGGTCTTAACGTTAAATGATAAGGCCCTACGTAAAGGAAGAGAAAAGCCAAATATTTCAATTTTGACATCTGTCAGAATATATCAATAGCATTTTATTAGAACTCCCTTTTAATTATTGTTAACTATTAGACAATTACCTTGACGATAACTGATTTAAAAAAACACATAATAACAAACAAATATTACATATTCCAAGTACCACCCGCAAACGATCCTGTCATTTCTAAGAAGTTGTAAGCTGGATTAATCTGCTTCATAATAATATATGATTCGAACACCCGTACAGTAATTTGATCGTATGATAGTCCCTTTTATAAGACAGACGATAGTGTCCGCAACTCATTACTAAGTTCCCCGATACTTATAGAACTTGTTTTCATTGCTTATCAAATTGTTATCCTTATCCTTACATAGTATAAAACAATAACGCTTTTTTATGTTTGTCCCTATATATGCTTGAATCTTTAAAACTACGCAATGGATTTTGATGCGGTTTTTATAATAGATAGAGTGATTCATAAGGAAGGTTTTCAAGTATAATACATTGACAATATAGTAGAGTAACACTGATAATTTAGAGGTTTTTAATATGATGTCGTAAATTAACACATTTTTAACGCTTACATTGCAAACGCTGCAGTATTTAGTATCAGCATTATACTGATTTGCACCCGTGCGAAGCCGGGGCGGGTCGCTAGTAATTAATAAGATTGTACTAAAGTGAAAAAAAAAACGACATACTTAAATATTTCTTCATAAACGTACATTGTTTTAAATATTGTATATGGATGGATCGTGTGAAAGTAGTTATGCTGAAAAAAAGCTCATTGACTTGATAACCTTTTTCTGTTGGAAGTCGGTTAAAAAGGGGTAAATTCAGATATGACGGCTGATAGGAAGTAATTAGATTATGTTAGTCACTAAAATCTCACTAAATTCTACATAAAACATACACAAACACTTCAATTTCTCTGATTCAATGCAACTAAAGATTAACAGTCAAGCAATAACTTCTATTTCCCGTTGATATCTATGTGAATATTTCTACCGACGCCCGCTGCGATTTACATATGACTACAACAAACTTTATTAGCTTGTTTTAGTATAACATTTACACGGTTACTAACAAGCTAATATATCCTTTATTTATATTGAATTAAAGAGTATTTTCCCGTAAAATTGTCTACCATGTCATTGGACGCAGTAAACAATTGGTGTCGATTGTATTCCCATCTCAGTGAATTGAATTATTTATCAATAATATCCGGGAACACATAACTCTGTCATTACAGTCGCGGTAGCAATCTTATATTTATTATACTTTTAAGTACATTACCTATTTTATTTCATGAAGGAAAGTGGTCAGGTAAAACTACGACTAAAGGAGTGATTGTTTGTGCGTACTCCTTCCTAAAAGGTCGGCAACACATCTGTGGTTCCTCTGGTTTTTCGTATATCCATGGGCGTCGGACCAATCAATTTGGTTGATCCGCTGCTCGTTTGCCCCTTCAATGTTTAACTATACTAATATTATAAAGAGGAAAGATTTGTATCTTTGTATGTATTGAAATAACTCAAAAACTCCTTGATCTATTTCAAAAATTCTATCACCATTAGAAAGCTACATGATCCCCGAGTAACATAGGCTATATTTTATTAATTCTGTATGGACGAAGTCGCTAGCAATAGGTAGTAATAAATAAACAAGTAGTACAGTATCATTGCAACCTTTCTTGATCTTTTAGGTATATTTAGTTAAAAAGGATATTTTTCTCTCAATAAAACCATCGAAAATAATTATTTCTGTGTTGTCACCGACATTGATAATTCAACGCATTTCTCCAAGCATTTACAAAAATATCTGACAGCCAAATAAATAACCATTTATGCTTGACTTGATGTCAAGTTCAATTTAACAAAAAAAACACACACACGATGAATAAGTTTACTGTTTGTACCTGACTTTGCCTTAAGTGGACTCATAAATATGCCAGTGGACGTGTTCCCTTCATGATTAATTTACTTGTCGACGGGAGATACTTTTTACTCTTGTTAAAATATCATTAAAGAGTCTAACATCGAGTTGACAAACCAGCTTGGTCTTTTATAAAGCTTCAATCGATTAAATGCTGATGGGAAAGTATTTAAAGATATTAGAGTTAAACTGGATGTATATTGCCTATGGTCTGGTTGTCTATGGATGTCTCTTCTGTTATTTTCTTTCACGAACATCACGCCATGTTGACAGTCGTGTCAGACGTCATGCCCGGCGAGAGGCGGTGCGCGTGTTGCGTACGATTATAGACGTGGTGTAGTGATGATTGAGACACCCATAGACAACCAGACCATAGCCAATTCACTACATCCCCAATAAATGATCAAATACGTTTCCCTCTTTACTATATTTAGCAATATTGTCCTTTAATTATCTACTAGAGGAAACGACAATATTTAAATACTCATAACTTACCGTTTGAAGGAATCTGTGTGAATATACAAAAACACTAATCTAAAATTAATTGCTCGTTTGAAAATATTTAGAAGACAAAAAATATAAAAACATTATTATCTACCACACTCTTTGAAAAGGCTATTTGATAATAATAAATCGAATCCCAGTCGTTTAAACTTCATTATTTTTTTAAATCCAAATAAAACAAAAAAAAACTGTTCGTGTGGCCAGTGTTCAATTAAAGATAGCATTTAAATCTTTTAGTATTTATTCTCATTGAATACTATGTGGTGTTAAAAACTTTGACTTTTAAGAAACAGGACGTGGCAAGCCTAATAACAATAAAATTAAAAACTTGTTGGCTTATGTACTCGGCTTGTATGTGTAAATTGAAACAATGCGCGTTTATAAAAACAGTTTAATTTTACGTTATTTAGAAATATGCACATATTCAATTATCAGCTTTACCTAAACCAAATCTCACCCACCATGTCATAATTTATTTAGTAAAACTCTTTGCCTAGTCCGTTTCTCTATAATCAACGTTGAAAATGTGGACACAGATTATAAATACTTCGAGGGATGGTAATTACATGGCTCGGTGCATCTTGCAATTAATCTGATATACCGAGACTAGACTTTATGAAGACCATTTTTATCGGTCTGATTAAGAC
This sequence comes from Papilio dardanus tibullus, assembly GCA_013186455.1. Classification (NCBI taxonomy): domain Eukaryota; kingdom Metazoa; phylum Arthropoda; class Insecta; order Lepidoptera; family Papilionidae; genus Papilio; species Papilio dardanus. The sequence continues at coordinate 978,162 of QDHC01001946.1, forward strand.
AATGTTGTTTTTCTAATATAAAAAGCAGAGAGCATAACCGCTGCCAACAATTACTAATTCGCAATTTATTTTCTTTTACGTTTGTAATTTGAACAAATCGCTTCTGTATAAGAAAAAATAAATTCCCACGACTACATTACCATACCAGTAAAGTGTTGTAAAATAATTTTGAACTATATTTCTTACAGAAAAGTTTAGTTTTTTTTTATATTAAAAAGTGGCAAACGAGCAAGCGGCCACCTTGATTCGCTGAAATAGCGAAGCGACCGCT
>QDHC01001946.1:980339-1006461 GCA_013186455.1 Papilio dardanus tibullus
TTATTTTGTTACTTTTTAGTGCATTTTGTTGGAGGATTTTTGTTTTGGAAGGCGGTTTTTGTTTTTTTGTTTATTTACGATCCAGTTAAGTACATTTTCTTTTATTAACAAACTAACCGTTGTTCGCGACTTCGTCCGCCTGGAGTTAAAAATTATAGCCTATGTTACTCGGGGATAATGTATCTTTCTAATGGTGAAAGAATTTTTAAATCGGCTCTGTACTTCTTGAGTTATTTCAATAGATACGAGTACAAAAATACAAAGTTTCACTCTTTGTTATATTAGTATAGATATAGATAAATTAATATACATATTACATTGCATGTATTAATATTTAAAAGGTACAGTTAGCCTCTATATTATTCAAAATAATATTCTTAATCTGATTGTCTTTTGTTTCTCCCGTCTATTGATACTATCAAACAGTACAACATCATAAATATTGTCTTATCTGTCATCGATTAATGAACCAAACAATAACACAGTAGAAATCATAAAATGCATCTACAATTTAAATAGGGTCTTGATATAACGCAGGCGACACACGTTGGATTTTATATGACGGTTTCAACCCTACAAGTATGACATATAGTCAAATATTAGCCTATTTCTGTGTACTATGAAACTTGCTTATGGCTAAAATATATACTAAAACCTAACGTGTGCGTCCTATATTATAGTCGTATAAATTAATCGACATTACATCAATTTCACAGTGACAGCTGGTAGCCATCAACGACGAAGTGAAGGTGCATCAAAGCACGAATGCCAAGCATCATTCAATCTATTTCATAGGTTATTCATTTTCAGAGGCAGCAATAAAATACAAAAAAAAACAAATATATAAAATACTAGAAATTGTAGTATTGTAAATCTAAAAAGATAGTAAAAGTAGCTTATATAATAAACTTAATCTTATTTTGGAAGTTACTAAAGTTAAGGGTCCTTCAAGAAGAGAGTGTATCACCTCGTCAAAGGCCGGCAACGGATCTGTGGTTCCTCTCGTATTGCAGATGTCCATGAGCGTCGTTGATCACCTCGGTGTTCCCGGTGCTCGTTTGCCCCTTTTCTTACAATAAAAATACTTAGTAAGCTGAGAAATAACCCTGAATTTTCAAACTAAAAAAAAACTCATAACTAATTGTCATACTTCTCATTCTTGAAGACTGGGTGTTTTTGTCATGAGTTTTACCGTAAATGGTTTAAATTAATTTGCCGAGTGCACGTAGAAAGGTATACTAACGGTTACGCGTTCACCTCTGTCAGTAACTGCTCTGTGCGAGATCGGACGAGTTGTCGACACAATATAAATAGCGCGGTCGGCGACCGACCTCTGCGCGGCCTTCACTTGCTGCCACTGTCACTGATTAGGGCTGCCCTTTACCTTATTTTATAAATAATTTTATGGGCATTATGCCAACTTTCACCCAAATTCAAATAGAATGGCAATCGACAACTCTGCCGTTTAAAGGTAAGAGTATAGAAACAATGATTAAAAAACATTATCTTTAAAAAGGTTGTTTATCAATCTTTAAAACCTAACCTAATTTAATGCTCCGTCAATATTTTTTGTGAGTATAGCCTTCTACAACAACCCTAGCCACAAGCACACCTAAAGTACGACGTTTCGCTAGCAATTTAAAGTAAAAAAAAAACTTTCTCTGAGGCGCAATCGCGCTAATGTTTCCAAGATAACTTATCTTATAAATAAACTACTAGTGTTTTAAACATATTCCTATTTAAAACAGGGATCACTTGACATTATTTAACCCTTTAAACGGACCGAAGAAGGTGCAGCACCAAAAAAAATCGCCTTACATCAGTTTCCTAAGAGTTGCTTAACGAAGAATTCCAAATTCCATAGATCTCAAGGTATCCTAGCCACGATTCGATTGCGTTTTAACAAAACAAATGCACACAAATAGCAATAATTGCCATTCGTGATGCGTCAAGGGAGAAATGACGGAAGAAAGTCAAGGGAGCCGTCTATTATTAATTAGGGAAAACCTGTTACTATGGCATCGTAAGTATGCTGCCTTTAGCCACAAGAGTATGTTATTATATTAATTGGCAGGTCTAAGCGACTCATCAAATCGACAGGATCGTCGTGTAAGTGCGTCTAAGAACGTAAGGCATTTGAAAAGAAAATAATCCTCAGTAGTTGCATACGTAATAAGGATGCCATGATAGATTTGTAATTATTTTTAATTAGATCTTTGTTAATTCTTTCTAATCAGTAATTTCATACGCATAATTGTTATATGAAAAATGTGATGGTGAATGTACTAGAAAACTAAGGAATTACCAATAATAAGTACGTGAATATTATTGTATTGTCCCATTTTGATTTCTTTGAAGGATAGCAAAGTATTTGTATATTACATCTGTTAATAATAATCTTAAATAGCCTTACACAAAATACGTAACCATCAAATATAGATTAATAAAAAAATAAATTATCATAATCTGAAGACGTGCGTGAAAATTGCATGCGATTATCAACAGAACAAGTTCAAACAACGTTTAAACGTCATCAAGTCCTTTATAATCCTACCGACACATGTACAGATAATAAGGGAAGAGGTCCGTTGTTATAGACAGGGTGAGTTAATGAGAGAAATCTTTCAAACCAGCTCTTGGATACGCAACCGACGATTATCTATGCAAAGCCTGGAGCTAGGACAGACGTAACGTGGTAGACCTTGTCCATAGAACTATTACGATATCTACTGTGTTATTTTTCACTCCTTGCAAAGATGTTTTTACTTTTAAGCGAAAGATATATAGTTGGAAAAGATTGTTAAAATGTATTTGGTAAATCTCAGTAATTTCTTAATGATATATTTTTAATTACCTAACAGCAAAGTTACAAAGGAACGAATACTTGCGTCTTACAACACAGTAAATACCCATATCCGTCCTATTGAAGTATAAAGCTCGCTCTTACACCAGCATTTAAAACTATGGTATTTTAATTGACATACGATTCCTACAATTGGATACCGCAATCGAAGGAATCGCAACTTTGTAGGAAGCGCCTTATTACTCTAACAAAGTAACTCAATCGTGACCGCAGCCTACATTCGTGCCACCCAATTGTCAGCCAATGTTTACTCATTACCGCTACCGAGTACACTATGACCAATGCCTTGTTATTTGGGGGCCTTGACCCCTCAAGTGTGGTACGACTAAAACCCCATAAAATAAATAGGCATAGGTACGACATTTTAACCATATCGAGGGATGATAATGCTAGGTAATAAAATGCATTGATTTAATTTTATATCAGGAAGGAATTGTGATGATTTGGGGATCGGCAAAAATACAAACACAGACCCCTGAAACAATTGCAAGTAAAACATTAAAATCATCGCACATCCCCTTTTTATAAACGAAACATGTTTCTTTATAAAAATAAGTAAACTTAAATGAATGTTTAAAGGCGCTTGTATAAATGCAAATTAAATTGCTACCAGTGCAAACATAATTTGCATTGAACGAGATAAAAAAATAGTTCTATATAAATAAATTGAAACACGTTGACACAATGATTTATTACATGTCGGCAATTTATCGAGCGATAATTATTGAACAAATACACAACAGGAACAATAAAAACGTCACAACGGATAATTGAGTGATGAAAGACAAATTACTACATTACTTATTGAAATTAAAAAACATACATTTTTTTAAATAAAACTGTCAGCTTCTGTAGGAGGATAGATAAGTGTAGAAGTGGGTGTACCTATTACAGTGTTTTATAAGACAACAGAGAAAAGAATTGTCAAAAAATTGTAATAGAGAGCGCGCCACTGTTTCGCTTCGCAAATGATAGAGACAAACAGGATGAAGAGACTGCCAACCCTAGTCGAAGAGGCAGTTCAAGAAAAGTCAATGTGATAGGATAGTCTTTGTTTTGTCAAAAAGAATGAAAGGGATGACATATCTGTAATCCCTTTCATTATCAGCAGTCTCGTGGCAGACAAGACCTACGTTGAACTTCTTGTAAAAGAATTGTACTTACTAAGCCTACAAGACTGGCCATAGGTACTTCGTCCTCTAAGTAATGTGACCGTTAAAAAGCTAAAAAGTACAGTCGTTATGGTGATCTAAGCCATAGCTGGACAACAGTGAGAACGTGTATTGACGACTTTTTGTACGTCACAAAGAATTATCCCTTCGTGTGACTTATAACTTCAAGCGTAGCGTAGTAATTGCAGTTGAAGATTATTTTTAGATTTAACCATCGCCAGGCAAGTTATTAGATTTATAATTGATCAACTACAGAGCTTAGTTTATTGGTTTTTATTTAACTATAAAATTTATTTCAATTTTCATCTGTACAAATACTTAGATTAATCTATACTAATAATTTAAAGAGTAATAATATACTTCTTCATTTAATGAACTTTAAAATTACTTCAAACATTTTTTCACACATGGAAGCTATATCGCTGAATTACATAGACTTTATTTATTACATTTTTTAATTTCAAGCGAACGTTGTCGCGAGCATAAGTTTGTACATTTCATCTATACTAATATCATAAAGAGAGAAACTTTGTATTTTTGTTTGTATTGAAATAACTCAGAAACTACTGAGCTGATTTCAAAAATTCTTTCACCATTAAAAAGCTACATTATCCCCGAGTAACATAGGCTATATTATTTAATTTCACGCGGACGAAGTCGCGCACAACAGCTAGTTTACTTAAAAGACGTAAGTACTGGTAATTCAATCACGCATATTTATGATAATTCAAGGAGCTGCTTGACAAAAAGATCGAAATAATATGTATTTTACAATCTCAGTATACAATAAAGTAGTATAATCACACAATAAAAGCTTTACAGTGATCATAAAAGGGCGGGAAAATCATATATCACTATGTCAATTATAGTACCCAAAAAGAAAATCAGCTATAAAACGGACACTTTATAAATTTCAACCATTGTATTCGAATGCCAGTAACAGTATTTTTATTATACATGTTTTATCATAAGAATATCAGGATTAATAATAAATATTTCATGAGATTAATTTAACTTGCTATTATTTTTAAATACATTCACCTAGTAAAGACATGCAAATTAAAAATGATGATATACCTATGACAAAAGCGTATATTTAAGGGAAAAACAATAAACATTGTGGCTAAATGTCGCAAATGTTGCTCCAAAAGACTGGTACCTACTGCAATTTACAGCAATTTTTCAGTTTTCAGTTACGTTCATTTTTGACGTTCGCTATAGCAACGCTTCGTAACGAATGGAACTTGGGTAACCCGCCTGGTCTTTTTTATATTAAAAAGTGGCAAAAGAGCAAGCGGCCATCTTGATTCACTGAAATAGCGAAGCGACCGCTGTCCATAGACAACTGTTATTGCAGATGCGTTGCCTACCCTTAATCTACGGAGGAGACAAACATCAAGAGGATTATTCCCCTTTCTTTCCCCTGCCAAATCCACTGGTCTATGTTATTTAAGCATTATATTATCCTTAACAAATCTAAACAGTCATTTTAATGCTTAAAATATTCCATTGGAACAGGTCCGTCAGTGAGAGCTATTTACAGATAAGTAAATGAACGTGAATGGATTCTTGGTAATGAAAGTGACGTTTTTCATATTCATGCATAGAAGGGGGAAATTATAAAAACGTCTGCAATGGTCACGGAGATGGAACGTTTAACAAAAAGCTGAATATCGTTTATCAAAAGATTTAACTGCAACGTGGAAAAAATTAACTTCTTTAGATGTCGTGTTTAATTTACATTTAATATTGTTTCATATTATTATATTATTTAATTTCTTTTGAAATGTCATATAAAAACGACTTAAAATATTTGTATGACGTTTTGATGTTGATCTTTTTGCATTTTACTCCTTATCAGACATGTACTATCATTAATTAAGCAGTCAGTCGCAGTTCTCATACTCTACAACAAGCGGCTCCTTTCTAAGCTGACTTAAATTCGATAAGAAATATTATTGCATTAGAAAATACTTTATTACAAACCAACTGTTAAAAATTATAGGAAGGGGAAGTGGATTTGGCAGAGGAGGGGATGTATAGGAAGAGGAATTATCTTTCTGTGCGTTTCCTGCTCCATACATTAAGGGTAGGCAGCGGCCGTTTCGCTATTACAGATAATCTAGGTGACCGCTTGCTCGTTTGCCACTTTATAATATAAAAAAAATCTGTGGCCCGCGGTGTTCGGGCTGAATAAAAAAATGGAGCCTATGTCACCCAAGGATAGTGTAGCTTCCCAACAGTGAATGAATTTTACAAATCGGTTCAGTACTTTCGGAGCTTATCCAATGTAAATAAATAAATAAACATTTCCTGTCTATAATGATAGTATAGATATAGATAAGTTCAATACCCGACCAAAAAACGTATCTACTATAGAGTGCATTAAGCCGGCTACAGACTTCCAGTTTTTTAACTCTACAGTTTTAACCGTGCAGTTAAAACTGACGTACACACGTCAATTTGAACTACACAGTCGAACTGTACAGTTCTCAGTTTTGGTTACACACGTCAGTTTTAACTGCGCTGTGGAACTGTATAGGTAAAACTGGGCGTCTGTAGCTGTCTTTAGATTGTCGTATTGCATAAGATGCAGTCGCCGCGTGACGGAAATCACAAAGATGATTCAGCCAATTTAAGTAATGAGGCTAACACCATTGCAACATAATTTTAATCTTAACCTATAATTTAATACAGATTTCAAAATGTTATAATAAGATTATGACATCATTCTATTGTTACTTGACGCGTGTTTGATAACAAGTTTTGTATCAGACCAATCTAATTTGTTGTGATTCAATCTTGAATATGCATCGCATTTTTTTGTTCGTACTCTCTGTCAATAAAATAGCTTCTTGATATTTTGATTTTAATCACAATTAAATTTTATAATATTGAGTCATAGCGACATATAAAAAAAGAAGCTTTTGACTGGTAAACTACAGGTCCCGAGTTCGAATCCCGACAGGTACCATTACCCGACGCTCTTACATGAAGGAAAACATCGTGATGCAACCTGCACATATCGGCGAAGAAATTTAAAGATATGTGTATTCACGCAAAATACGCGCTAGTCGTGGAGTTGCGGAAATTTGAGCCCATCATGGGTCGAAACTTTTAACCTTTTTTTAAAAAAATGCAATTAAACATAATTAATAAAAATAAAAGCTACTTAATTTTAGATACGCATCTTCCTAATTCCTATCAATGTTAAAAAAAAGTCACTGGTTTTTATTTTGAAAAAAATATATAATGCTTTCTAATTCAATTAAATGCTGAATTTACAACAAATCACTTTCTTTTAAAGTGTATTAGATTTTTTAATAGTATTTGTTGTATGTTACACATTCCAGTGAAAGCGAAAAGCTACTGACAAAAATAAAAAACTGCGTAACTAATTCAACAAAAAGATGACAAAGGTGTCGATCGTGTTGAGCCATCGGGCTTTATCGTTCAGGGTTGCCAAGTATAATATTAAATTAAAATCATTGTTTTTCTTATGGAAATTCGTTCATACGTGTAACTGGCTGTTGTTAGCGACTTCGTCCCCGTGGTTATAAACAATTTAGCCTATGTTACTCGAGGATAATGTAGCTTTCTAATGGTGTAATATTTTTTGGAATAGGCGTAGTAGTTCTTGAGTTATTTCAATACATACAAAAATACAAAGTTTCTCACTGTATAATATTAGTATAGATTGGACAATATTTCCTCAGTTTCCTCCTAAGATATAAGTTAATTCTCATGTTTATTAAGTATTAATATTTTTTTATAAACTCGTTATCACTTGGTAAATTAATCTCGTTTATTTGAAAACATCTTTCGAAAGTTGATGTAAAAATTAAATGAAAAATTTTAACATCACAACCGCAGTTCAAGTGAAGGCGACAAGCGTGACAATTAAGTTAGGTTTTTTCGAACGCTTTTTAACTTCAACAATATATCGTACTGGTTTTTGTCGAGATGAAAGTGGTTGAAAAACGATCATTATGCCGGCGAGCTTTTGTATCGCTTATTATTGGATCTATTCTTACAACTTTGTAGGTCTCTTACTAATAAAGAAGATTTAATAAATACCAATGTGAATGTAATTACATTTTACAATTACACTATATCAGATGCTTTACACCACTTAAGTGCTTAATTAAGAGTCCATGTGGAACGCTTACAAGGTTAGTAGGGAAATTAAATGTATCTTTTTTAACTGCTACATATCGAAGAGAAAGTATAAGACTTCTTTTAATCATATAATTTTACTATCATGAAATATTCACATAAAACAACTACTGAATTTTTCTTGTTCCTTGTAATACGAATAGTAGTCATGAAAATAGTATAGAGATGACAATAATTTGTAAATCATAGGTCATATGTATACTCAAAGAGATATTATACATAGAGGGAGCGCTCCATAGTAATTTGACGTTGAAATGCGTGCCGCAAAGGAAATCATTAAAAAAATATTTTTTTCATGATCTTGCCAGTATCATGAAAAAAAATTCCCAAATACAAGCATATTTGCGACGACCGTAGAGTTCTACGAGATTTTTCAAGCGGACATAAAGTTTGGATATCACTGTACCAATTTACACCATACTGTCTACTGTAGACGTCTTTTGTCATAGATTACATAACACAATACAAACACACAAAATACCGCCTTCAATATTTACTTCGTGCGTTACACCGCCCGAACACTACGGTGGGCATGCATGACATTCAAACCTTCCCTATTGTGACGTCACTATCTGATTTATACCAACACCATTCGGTGTACACCACACAACAGTAACTCTTATCAAATCGGTTCAAGCAAAGGTCACGCTTGTAAATATTATCTATGAATATCTATTATTTTGCACCGTTCAAATGCTCCATAGGTTTATACGCTACAAAGCCATTCGATAGCTAACATCAAAAATGTATGGAAATGACAATGACGTCCGATATCTCACACGTGACATGCATGACATGTCGAATGTCATTGTCAGATTTATACATTTTTGTCGACTTCATCAGCGATATCGCCAATCGAAAGATACTTAGGGTATCCCCCAGGACTGGGTCGAGATGGCGAGAGATCAAGGAAGGTAGAGACTTTGATGGTTGGAGGTCTATTCCCACTGGTTAGGTGCGTCAAACATTTATTTTAATATTTTACGAGTATAAGTATTGAATATGAAATTATCATCGTATTTCACTTACCTATAAATTAATGTTAACGCTTTAAGCTTTAAGGAAGTTATTCTCAACATAATTGTTAAAGGGAAGTATAAAACGTCTTAATCTAAAACCTAGCGCTAGAATGCATTATAATTTTATTGTTAATCGAACCTGTTGTTAAGAACTAATTTTATGTGCATTTTACAAACCGTCGCTTGTGCTTTCAGTTAGGTCGTTAAATGGGGATTTATTTTATTACAAGTTTAACTGTTAGACGAGCATATTTACAATTATATAATAATGCACTTCGGCCCAACGAAGTGTTATAACGGGACATTATATCTTTTATCACTTATATATAATAGAAAATTTCTTTCAAAACAACACGTCTAAGATGCACGATCCAGTCGTACGAAGTTTACAGCTTAGCCTTCTTTGTAATTTTTGTAAATACTCAGTTGTGGTGATAGCATTAGACTTTAAAAACGCTAGACATAATAACAGATGCAGCCTATTCGAAAAATAATAATTCCATTTTATTTTATGTGATGCAATGAAACCTTTTCGAATCTCTTTTCTAAAAATGTCATATTACTGTAGTAAAATAAAAGCCACAGTGTAGAAACTCAGCTACCATAGAATCGATAAAGATCAGAAAAGTCTTTAAGACTTTCCAGCTTAAGTTAATAGTGTAGATGTCAGAGTAACATAGATATGAGCGCAGTTGTTAGCCGTTGACGCTTCCAGTTTGCGTATCGTATAGCATCAGCAATTACAACGAACGACTGCGACACCACAAAGATATAAAGTAGATTGCTAGATATTTACTGAAATTGTTGGATTAATTATTATTTTGTAGCTTAATGATTTAGATTAGAATATTATGATATTATTCAAGAGCATATTTTTAATGTTAGAAATTGTATTACGGACGGATTTTAGGCAGCAATCGACGGATGAATATTTTAGAAGACATATTGAATAAAGTGGATTAACATCTAATATTACGCTTAATTTTTTTTTGAAGGTGAATTATGTGTTATGATTCAAAAGTGTTAATAACACTCGTAGATAAACATATTAACATGCAAACGAATAAGCACAGTGAATGTGTGGAAGGCAAAGCCGTAAGCGAAAGGTAGTTATTTATAGAATTTAACCGAAATTCCTTGCGACGAAGTGGAGCGTGCAAGTGCAAAATGCATGCGTTTGTATTTATTTAAGCCGTTATTTCGCACCAACAATAAATACCTCAGAACGGACACTACGGTGTTAGTATGATGCCTTGGTACTTCTGACCGAGTTAAAGAAAACATTATAGTGTATATTTTAGTTTTTTAATTAATTTTCTTTATGATGTCCTCGCAATTAGGATCCACGGTAGCATTTTTCGTTATAATCTAATTAATGGCTAAAAATAAGAGATAATTACAATTTCTCGAAAACCCAACTACAATTTAGTAGATGAATAGAAGAATAAATTACAATATTATTTCAGTACCTACAATAAATGCTTTGCTCTATATCTTGCGTCATAAAAGTCAAAGTGTAATTTAATTAGTTAAAACCTAAAATATTTCATATACAAAACAATAAAAAACACTAAAGCATAGTATATTTAACATAATTTCATATTACGATTTGGGTCACATCGTGAACCGTAGGCGTTCAATAGAAACACCAACTGGAATAGGTCATAACCATTTATTGAAGACATAATCCCGGTTTAACTTAGGTTTAAAGTTCTCTTTACTTGAAGTACCTTATCTTGTGTAGCTTTGGCATTTTGCGAAGGGCACGTACCGTTGCCGACCGGACAATGCAAGTCAGATAAGCTATGGGCTAATGTTTTAGTTTATCTATGATAGTGTTACTAGATAGAGAAATTTAAACAAAATATGTTGAATTTTAAAAGCAACATTTCATAACTACTGTAAAATTAGCTCTACAAAAATTGTACGGTTTCGAAATTTCATAAAAATGCATTTAACGGACTTAAAAAAGGAGAAGGTTCACAATTCATTTGCATATTTTTTTTGAGCTATTTAGAAGTTCGCTTCATACACAAATAGATAATTACTAATTTATTTATTCTCAATTGATTATTAATTTACAAATACCAAAATAATAGTTGCATATAAATTACGATATTTGTATGCATAACCTATTTTGCAGATTCAACATCATAATAGGACGTAAACAATGACACATGCAACTTGTTTGTAATCCTTTACTGTACAAACGAATATTTAAATTTTAAACCATGTAGCTGTACCTTGTCTCTTCGTGGTGGGTACATTACAAATATGGTGGCTGATTTATTATTATTCCATTACTATGGGGAGTCAGGTAAATCTGGTCAGAACGGCAGTCGTCGCAAGCGGCAGGATTGTCGAACAATGTAAATTGAATTTCCTGCCGCCACGATCAGTGACGCATGACTTTATTAGCAGGAATATTACTGTTGTTCATAACCGAAGCAATTATGGCATAAGTTAAGTGTTTGTTAATTGACAGGAAAGTAACCCGGGGTATTAATGTTATTAATTTTGATTCAATTAAAATGATGGCTTCGATTGCCGACAAACAAAGATAGTACATTTATTGCCACACATTCCATAAAAAACAAAAACACACTTAAGAAATTAAAGCGTAGCAAAAGAAGCCAGCTCAGCGTATGCAGGTTTAAACCTTCTCTGCGCTGGTTTTCAGCTGGCTCCTTTGCTCTCATATGAATTGGTACAGAAAATATTTGGAGAGGTTACCAAAAAAGTAAATATTAACTTATTAAAAATATTTTGTTATCCCTTTCTCTGTTTTTTATATTCTAGTCTACTTTAAAACGTTTATTTTTGTTCATTCTTGCTACTTTCTTTAAATATTTTTAATTTATAGTTGTTTAAACTATAATATAGAGTTCATAAATCATATTAAAATAGTCATAATTATCTTGATACGGTCTAGTTGATGTTATCTCATAGCTTCTAGCAGCTTCCGCATCGTTCTCAGACTAAAACGAACCATGTCCACAATTTACATTTGATTTATTGTTAATTCATTCATCCTCTTTAGTTATTAAAACTAAACAAGCAACAATTAATGTTACTAGAAAAAGAAACGGTTAAACCATTGACTTTTAAGAGACAGGACTTGTCATGATCGCGCGGATCATCTTTATCTAATAAAATCTAAATACACACAAGTGGTCATTTGTTGCGTGTAAATATCTAAATAAGACTCATAAAGACCTATTTTACGGTTGGGAAAGATGTGCAAGTGATTATTATCTTTATATAACCCCTGCTGAAAGATGCAGTATTTATTAGATGGTTTTGCCTAGTCCATTTATTTATAGGCAGAGTTAAACTATCCTGTCATCATGTCTTTAAAATAAAGTGTTCTATTTCCTTGCGCACTTAAACTAGGATTTCGTTTAATGTTTATTTTATTGTCGTCAACGATTACACACATAAATATTTATTTACGAGATGTGAAATGAATGACTTCATGCAACTCGCACGCCATCTGTAGGTACCTACAGTCGGGGGCTTAGGTATGGGGTGTAAATATATGTGATAAATAGTATTTTTAATCATATAAACCTAAATCGGTAGCATTGTTTAATTTTATCAACACACTCACTCACCAATCACTCATCAATCGGTCATCAATTATAATTAAGTCACATTTACACAGGAACTTTGCAGTCACCTCACGCGCTATCTCTACTTAAGTCTTGTACACACCAAGATAGTATTTTAGTCGAATAGCAAGTAATTTAGTAACTAAACGTGTCCGAACAGCGACATTTTAATAGAGTAGAATAGTAACTTTGTTCGGATCTTTGCTACTTCATCATCAGCTCACAATATGTCCCCACCGAGGAGCCAACCATAAGGGGGGGTGATTAGGCCATAGTCAACCACGCTGGCCCAGTGTGAGTTGGTCGACTTCACACATATCTTTGAATTTTTTCGGCGATATGTGCAGGTTGCATCACGATGTTTTCCTTCACCGTAAGAGCGTCGGCTAAATATGTAAATATGAAATTCGAAAATTTAAAAATACATTGGTACATGGCGGGATTCGAACTCGGGTCCTGCAGATTACAAGTCAAGCTTACTGCACTTGCTATTTGCTACTGGACTAATATACTACCCTAATGCGAACGAGTCTTAAATGCTGGCTGAAAGATGAGCAACGGCGAGGAGTAAAGAAGTTTAATAAAAGTACAATATGTAAGTACCTCGTGCCAGAATTGCCTCAAACTATACAAGACTATTCAAATTGTTTCGAATAATCCGCGGAGAATATAATTCTAATATCGAAACAATGATTCCTGTTTTATATTCAAAACAACTGATTGACTTTACTGGGCCATGGGGTACATCTTATAAATGTTTTAGCTTACAACGGTATCCAACTCGTCTGGTTAACAAACTTGATTTAAAAGGAATTATACGTTTGCATCTGAGGACTGATGAAAGATTGAAAGAGAGTTCTTGGAACTACAGATCTTATGCTAAATAAGCTAAGAATATGGCACCTCCTTATTATAAAATTCAAATTTTATAGATTTTAGCGGATCCCTCATCAAGTGTATGAATTTAGTTCCCGCCAATATGAAATTGTGTTCTTCACGATCGTTCGAAATAGCGAGCCGCCAAAAACTTCGAAATAAAATGAAAAATATTTATTTCCTTAAACGCTAGTTTACATGGTATACATTTATTACACTGGCAATAGGTGTCAGCTCAGCGAAGCAGGGACCGAACTAAGATATTGGATTTCACTATACATGAAATAATCATAACAAACTGATGTCTGAAGCTGTGTTATCAGTAGTTATATTATTTTATTATTAGATAGATAAGTATAATTTTTGATAAAGCCATATAACCATAAGCATAGAAGTAACAATTTCATTACTGATATTAGACGTTATTAACACGTACTAGATACTATTAACACAGACAATATATTGTAGGTTCCTCGTAAAGTTAAGATAGATTTACTATAGTATCGTTTGATATGTAAATTTAAATTCTTAACTCGACGCATTCGTTGGCAAACGGAAAGGTTCATCCGGGAAGTCATTACAATTTTCACACAATAGTAACTTGCCAACGAAGCTAAAACTTGTATCACATAGACAACATAGCTGGTTAATGATTTCTTGCAAATTAGATTCTCTTGAACATGTTTATAATCTTATAATGTTGTGCTACATTTAATAAGTATAAGTAATAATTTATCGTAAAAAAGTAGTAAAACTTTTTAACAGATACATTTATAAGTTTAGATAACACATGTTAATAAAGTAATTTAATTCTCTTGAGTCTAATGTATTTTCTGCGAATAAAACAAAAGAAAATATTTCAAAAAAGTACAGAAATTAAAATTAAAATAAACTTATGGAATAAAAAACGTCAAAAGCCTCATTTTCATGGACTTTCCTTTCCTATCCCTTTCTTATAAAGAAATTATGGGAAGTGGAAGGGGACGCATAGGAAAAGGAATTATCCTTTTGGTGTGGATCTCCTCCTCCGAAAATTAAGGGTAGGCTACGCCTCTGCAATTGCATATGTCTATGGGCAGCGGTCGCTGCACTATTACAGCGAATCCAGGTGGCCAGTTTATCACTGTATAATATAAAAAAACACCAAAAATATTGACAGTTGAAGGTTTGAAAATATGGCGCCAAAATAACAAACATGGTGGCCGTACGCTTCCAAACGTAATCAATTTTAATCTCAACGAGTCGTAAGGCATAAGCTTGTTACGGAACATTATGTAGCACTTATATATCTAAAATAACATTTAAATGATATTTTAAGAACATCTATCAAAATTATGAGCACGTGAAACGGACAAACATTGCCTTTAGGTTGTTTACCGTTATAATTATAACGATTAGCATTAAAAATAACAAGTAATCTGTCTTATTCAGTTCGTTAAATACTAATTATCACTTAACACACATTATTATCATTATTCATTTATTTTTGTAAGCATAAACAGTTATTAAAAATGTATGCAATATATTGCGGTCAGCATTGTAATATATTAAAAGCAACTTTTTATTATTAATTATAATGTTAGAATAAAAGATTTTTTCATTTTTTTCTTAGTAAAATTATTTTTCTAGTAACAAAATGTATTAGATTTACATAAGCTTATAAATTACACTATTTATGAACCTTTTAGAAAAACCTAATCTATATCTATACTAATTTTATAAAAAGAGAAACTTTATATTTTTGTATGTATTGAAATAACTTAAGAATTACTGGGCCGATTTTAAAAATTCTTTCATAATTAAAAAGCTACATTATACCCTAGTAACATTGGCTATATTTTTCATTCCATATGACCAAGTCGCGAACAACAGCTACTAATAAATGCTCAAATTCGTTACATCACAAACTGACTGACAGATATCGTTGTTATGTATATTAATACGTTCTCATAACAGCCATTTCCTCTATTGCGAGACACGCCTCTGATTGATGTGGCACTTACACCGCTTATTCTCGGTGTATGCTCTTTAACTACGTGTAATTAAGACTCTATTTACATTTACATAAACAAACAAAATCTTAAGGAAGCACTTAAGACAAGTAACTCATTCCGTAGGATGGATTTAATATGCTTTTTGGATCATTATAATTATAACAAACCACGTAAACAATAACTATTTTTTATTCCGGTACAGTAGCAGAATGTACATTTTTAACTATTTTTTCAACTTTATAATGTAGTATTTTTAAATTGTAATTGGTAAATGAAAAATTCTTTTCTTTCCTAAGCCTTTCTTTAAATGATGAAAACTCATAGGAAGAGGGAAATATACACTTTCAGAACGTCTCCTCCGTCGATTAAGGTAGGTAACGTAACTGCAATTGCAGATGTCTATTAATCGCGGGACGCTTCGCTGTTTCAGCAGGTCCAGGTGGCCACGTTCTGGTTTACCATGTTTTAATATTAAAAAACGGAGTAACCATCACAATATTCCTTTATCCTTCTCCCCGAAGTAATATTTAATTTCCTACATTTCCGGTAGAATATAAAACGATGTCTCTTCATTAAGATTCACCCAACACCGGCGGGATAAAATCGCATATGGTAATACAGTATAAACATGCAAAACAAATCCTAATACAAATCTCGCAACGAACAGGACAGAGCGCCGACGTATTTAAATAAAATATATCTTGATTTAACTGATAACAGTAATATGTAAATTATCCCGGTTATGCATATTAAAATTCTTCAAACGTTACTAAGAACTTTCTAGAAATTGCAAACTAAAGTATATAGTGCACAGAGCTCCCGCTATCATATGCAAAGTGTGCAATGCACACGGGCGCCATCCTTAAAGGGCGCTTAAGCCAAGGGCCCAAAATGGTTCAGTTCTTTGCTTTATTTCAAGCACTTACCTATCATCGAAAAAAATGCTTAAGGAGCACCAAAAGCTATTTTTGCTCACAGGCGCCAGTTTGGCCAACGGGGGCATTGATAAATGTAAATGTGCGTATGAATACATGTAGCCTGACTAGCCATTACGAAGGAAAATAATTTTGAAATAGATTAAATTCAAGTTAAATACTAATAGCGAAACATTTTTTTCGATTTAAAAGTGTTAAATGTATTAAACGAAAATAATTAAAATTCAATCAGATATGATTGATGATTTCTATTTATTGTTTTATAATTTTAATTTGTTTATTTAAATCAAATTAAGTCAAAAATCAAACAGAATTATCATAATGTCAAATAACTCGCTCGCTGAAGTTAAGTTTACTATTGTAAATGAAAAGATCAAAATATTTATTTTAATTATAACCATATATAAACAGAAAATTCTACGACTTAAATAAAAAGATAACAAAAAACAGCATCCGATTTAATTCAATACAAATTGACATTTAAAAGTCACTTGAATGGAACTAATTTCTCGGATTTTAACGCATTAAAAATTACCCGACGTTTCTAGTACTTAGTACTCAGGGCCAAGGTAATGTTAAAGTAACATCCGTTAATTTAACTATGAATTAAGTAAAGGTTACAAAAACAAATGTACACATAAACTGTTAAGGTTAAGCTCGTGTGAACAACTCTTATGTGGAGACAAAGAATTTAATTCACTTCCCACCTCGAATGAGATACGGAAAATGATCACTATATTTAATATAGTACAGGTTACCCAAAGCTCATTCGCAACGAAGCGATTCTATAGATAATGTCAAAATGTATGAAACCGACTATGACGTTCGATATCTCACACGTAACAATCGAATGACTTATCAAATGTTATTTGCAGTTTCATTTTTGTCGATTCCATCAGCGATATCGCCAATCGAAAAGTACTTTGGGTAGCCCAAAAGATACTAAGACATGTAATCGATTGTATTGTGAGCGTCAGATGACGAAAATGGGTAGGAAATTATTTTCTTCCATTTCAAAGTTCATACAACAGTAAGCTAATTAAAAGTATACTCACGTTAGCTCGTCTTCCCTCACACTTATCTCCCGATCTGTAAGATAAGAGTAAATTAACAATGGCCTATTAGATAGAAACCGAATAATTCGGTGTTAAAGATGACGGAAACGAGATATGAACTTATCATTAGTTTAACACGTGTTAGCGTTGTATGGGAAAGGGGCCCGTTTATACCATTATTTAGTGCGCGTAATTCATATAATGCAACGCCCTGCTCTGCCCACGCTAACAAGTTTGAAATAACATAACCAATAATTACTCTTTACTACATTATTTTACAAACTTAACGAGGACCAGTAAGTCGTCGATTATACAATACTGGAGGACACTCGGAACTAAATAAGATAGACCAGGGGTCTCATTGGGCCAAATTCTGTATCCTACGAAGTACCAGATACAAGGATGTTCTGTATTTTGGAATAAATTTTATGAATGTACCCAGTACCAAACGTAGAAAGTACAACAGTAATAACGCTGATTCTAGTTTCGGAATAAAGCGGTATGTGACAAAAAATAACAATTTTCTTGATTATCGTCACTTGAAACTTAGAAAACACTAGAAATAATTTTAGATTGACAAATATAAACACTTACAAATATTATGTATTTAAAAAGTCAAGATCTCTGCTACCAAGAGTGTTTCTTCAATATTAAATATCAACAACTTCAATATAAAATATAACTAATTGAGATATACTTAACATTGACAGTGTGTACTTTATAAACAAAAAAATATTTATAGTAAAGCTAAGGTATAATCTTTATTTAATTGGACGTCAAGCAGTTCTAAAAGTGTCCATAAAATGTACTCGTTAACCGGTCAATATATGCAAGTAGTAATCAAAATATCACTCAAGAATATCCGGGTACATTTTTGCTAGGGCAACATTATTCCCGTTATTCCTAGGTTGATAATAGCGCCATCTATCGTATTTGAAGAACGTAATTAAAAAGGAATACACTCCAAAATGGTTCATAATACATTTTAACACTTCAAACAACAAAATTTTGTTGTATCTAAGTAATTCATGTGATTTTGCAAAGAATTAAGTTATTTTCCGGCTAAAAAGTATTAATCTATACTAATATTATACAGAGAGATACTTTGTATTTTTGTTTTTTGTATGTATTGAAATAACTTAAGAACTACTGAGCCGATTTCAAAAATTCTTTCACCATCAGAAAGCTACATTTTCCCCGAGTAACATAGGCTATAATATTTAATTACACGCGGACGAAGTCGCGCACAACAGCTAGTAATAAATAAGATAGTAATGAATTCTACATCACTTATTAGCTATTTAATAATAAAACCAAATTAATACAAAATAATTATGTTTACAATTTGACGCGTGAAGGCCACTTAATGTACACTGAACGATATATCCGGTCTTTTTTCTTTTTTTTTAACAGTGAAAGTAACTCTCTCAGTAATGTACAATTTACTATCGACATGATGTTTATTCTTATTACATTACCGCAAATTAAGTGGCAAGTTAGTGATATAGTTACGTGGGGAAATTGAGTCGAGTGTGAAAACATATCTAATTAATTCTATTAAGCTTTCAGGTTTAATAAAGTGGTAGTTGTAAGCCTGAATTCACACGGAGGCTTTTTTAACAACCTGTTTATTACCCTAAAGCTTTATTCGGCCGATTTCACTCAAAAAATGGCCTTACACCGAAGCCAAATCTCAAATGTTTGCGCGAACTACTGCAGCCGTAGGGTTACGAACATTGTAAAATCAACCTTGTTTTATTCTTCCAGCACTCGAAATGCAATGCTGCGGGATTGAGATTTAAAAGCGCCACCGTCTGAACAGATTCATAGAAATGCATTTGTTCTGCCTCTACCTCAACGCTTTTTTAGCGCGCGTTGACAAAGCGTTCGTGTGAATGCGGGCTTATAGTATACTAGTATAATATATGTTACTAGCTGTTGTGCGCGACTTCGTACGCGTGGAAATTAATAATATAGCCTATGTTACTCTGGGATAATATAGCTTTCAAATGGCGAAAGAATTTTTGAAATAGGCCCAGTAGTTATTAAGTTATTTCAATACATACTCGTACAAAAATACAAAGTTTCTCTCTTTATAATATTAGTATAGATATGAAAAGGTTGTATGTAGGTTCTTCTACAGTTTCTTATACAAATAATTAAATAGCAATTAATTCTAATAATTCGGTAGTATCACCAAATGCATGAATGTTGGGTGCTGACCCGAGAATCGTTGTTACAAGAAACTTCTTATCTTTTTATATTCGTAAGTATAAAATGTTTAATAAAAGAGCTACAGTAATCCATATTTTTAAAACCATAGTATTGTATCGTAACATTAAATTAAATTAGATATTAATAAAAATAACTTTCTTATTTAATATTACTAGATAACCTACATTAGTTACTTATGCACGTAAATGGAATTTTTTATTAACTATATAATATTGCTCTGAGCCAGTTTTGATCTATATTAGATTGCCTAAATCTAGACCATAGACGTCTAGACCGCAGACGAAACTAATTCATAGTTTTCATAAAAAAAAACCTATTCGGAAAGTGAATGGTAGAAAGAAAGTCGGTAATTCTGTACTTTATTAGTTGAGGCACGAAGCGAGCCATGATTATCCTAATGTTACAAAAAAAAACTATAAAATCGGTCTACTTTCAAAACCACGCCGTTTAGTTAGTTTAAAAATATTTTTGTACTAAGGCAAGATTATTTACTTAGTTTTAGTTTACGAACACGAAAAGGAATTTACGTTTTGTGAAGTCGACCTTAACCTTCGTGGTAGCTGATCACTTAACTCCAGAAAGGCCGTGACTGGATTATTTGAAATGGAAAATATCACTATCCGTACTCATAGGGAACTTTTTTATCAGATATAAATGAAGTCAGGGGCGACACCTAGTAATTTATATTTTAAGATACGCGTGCATCTATTAACTATCTAAAGAATCTACACTGGTCTTGCCCCGGGCAGTAATTCCCTTCTCAACATTAAACGCCCTGATGGCCGCTGCGTCTTCACTGCAATAAGGCGGACAGTATGCATTTGAATAATATAATAAGAGCGTCGGTGGCTCAGGGGTTTTAGCTCTTGACTTGTAAACTGCAGGTCCCGAGTTCGAATCCCGGCAGGTACCAATGTGTTTTTTCGATTTTCGATTTTCATATGTGCATATTTACCGACGCTCTTAGGTGAGGGAAACATCGTGATCCAACCTGCACATATCGGCGAAGAAATTCAAAGATATGTGTATTCACGCAAAATACGCGCTAGTCGTGAAGTTGCGGAAAATGGAGCCCATCATGGGTCAAAACCTTTAACCTTTAACCTTTAATATAATTTCTTGTCAAATAACATCATATAGATATATTATACACACTTCATGTTACATTAAACGATGTCCATAATTTCACAGCATAACGACTTATAGATAAATAAAAATTAATGACACGAAAATCACACGCACACAAAATAATAAGTCTTATTTTAATTCATTCATAATTATTTAATCTAATGAAATAATTGTAGTCTCACGGTTTCACATAGAAATACTATAAACACGTAAAAAAAACAATTAAAATTTTCATAATAACAGTCAATAATCATAGATTCTGCATCTACGCAATGTCACGTCTTTAATCGTAATTATAGATTTCTAACTCCACACATTTTTTTATAGTTACATCTCTTTCCAGTCGCGTGCAAACGAGGTTCAATCATAACTGTTAAGTTTAATACAATATTGTAAGTGCACATGAATTAAAAATTACCCAAATTACTATTCTCTCAATATCAGCATCCTAAGACTTGTACGCACCAGGATAGTATTTTAGTCGAGTAGCAAGTAACACGTAGCAAGTATACAAACAAAGGATTTACTAATTAACTCTACTAATATGTTGCTGTTCGGACACGTTTAGTTACCAAATTACTATTCTAGTGATAAATTAATTAATTAATAAATTAATACGCGCTAGTTCTGGAGTTGCGGAAAATGGAGCCCATCATTGGTCGAAATCTTTAACCTTTAACCTTTTTACTACCCCAATGCGTAGGTTTAGGCTTAAACGAGTCTGAACAGTAGTAAATCCGTTCGTGTTCAGATAAATGCTCCTTGCTACTCGACTAAAATACTATCCTGGTGCGAAGAAAGCTTCAAGGTCTACGAGAAATTGAGAAACAATATTTCAGTTTATAACGAGACGGTACAACAAATGCCTCGTTATAGAAATCCTAGAAGTCAATCTGTATTCATCGTTGGAAACGGGTATGTTTACATTACAAACTCATTCTAAGACGAGTAAATATTTATAAGCGGTCAAGTTGTGCCCACTTATCATTTGTCACTATAGCTGTTTTTAAAGTGCTCATTGTCCAATTAGGTCTCCGTACTCGGTAATTTGCGAGGCAAAAAATTCATCTTGAAACAATTCGAAGTGGAGAGCTAGCGATTGTAAAGTTAGCATGTTTGCAGACAATTAGAGTCGATGAAATAATGAAGAGAGCATTAGTGGTGTGCGTTAAATCGTTTTAAAGACGCACTCGACATAATGTGGACGAGGCAACCGTTAATGTGCTCTACGAGTTTATAAAGAAACAATGCCGATGCGAAATTAATGGCCAGTTAAAAGTCACGATGGTAACACTTTTTGCACGCTTGTTTTAAATTAATTTAGACATAGCACGCTGAGGAATGATGTTAATTATTACTTGGAAATAAAATTGATATACAAACAACATTACTTCCTATATGTTAGTTTCAGTTCCTAATACTATTAATTATTAATCTAATTAATGATAAAATATGATAAGAAACCATTTACAGGACGACTAGTAGCTGTAAATTCAATGACATTTAACATCTCTCCATTTGGCTACTAAAAGTATGACATCTTGAGTACAATCGTGAAGAAAAGTGTTTTCGTTCGTTAATTAAATTTAAACAAAAAGTGCAAGCTTCAATAGTAATTTTAATCACGTGCCAACGAACTTGGTGCGTTGAAGAAACGATGTCATTTGAACAGATACTTGTATACGCTTCGAGGATCAGATTACGCGGTAACGGTCTGCGAACGACCAAATATAGTGACCGTTGAAAGTTGACAGAGTGTTGACAGGAAAATTTATTGCATCGTCGCTTACTTATCGGGATGTTTTAAATCAGTTCCTGGAATTTAGCAATGATATTTAATAAACTTTACTAATGAAAAAGTAATTAAATGTATACGTAGTAAGCAGTACAAGATTAACACAAGAGCATCAGAGAAACGATTTTTTTCGTTCATTTGTATTCTTTTTGTCCCTGTCTTTGATTGGATAAATGGAACCTTTTGATGCGTAACTGAAGTTTTTACATACATTTTAATACATTCTGTTACATTAGAAAACTACTTGTGAATATGCATAAATAAAACTCGGAACAAAGCCGTAACTCTGTATGAAGTATCGTAGTATCGGCCGGTGCATTACACAGCACTGTCATATTTATTCATCCTCTATGCGAGCTATTATTATGTTGCATAAATAATATTTGTAGTGAAAAAATAGCATCTATCCTTGTTTAAGTAGACTTATGCTCATCAATTCATTTAATTCTTATAAACAGATTTAAATGAATTGTGCATTTATTGAGTAATGCGAAATGTTCAATGCGTTTCTGAACCATTTTAACAATTTCATATAGAGGATCTTAACAGTCAAAGTATGTCACGATAGTTTGTGTTTGAGCTTACGAGTCGGAAAACAATTGAACATCGGTCTATGATACGGAATTTTTACTGAAACGATACATATTTGTAACGTATTTAGTCAAGGAGAGCTCAAGAAAAAATAGCAGAACTGTTGCGGCGAGCACTGGCCACTACAAGCCAACTCTTTGTTCGCCGCACGTCTTTATTACTTTTTTTAAATTTTTAACTTTTATTTGTTTATTGTCATTCTTTTATTTATTTTCGTTCTTCATCTTGTCTTCTTAAATCTTTTGTAAAATTAATATTATAATCTTTTACTTGATTCGTTTCTTTTCCTTACACTAAGCTATCGGAGTTAACAATTTGGTCCTTCGAGTCGGACACCTTAAAGTAGTGAAAACTGCTACGCAGTCACAAATCAGTCTCGCATTTCAAGGTATGATAAACATCGAAACTCAGTAAGTACCACATCCGTATCGTACCGCTCTGATTACTCTATGACTTGTGTAAATCAGAATGTTATTCAGAGACTTCAATTGTCCCTCGAAATAATATTTACACTGCACGTTGGTACTGATCTTATTAAAACAACTTTGCTGTTTCTAAATCGTGACTGTATTTATTATTAGTAAATAATACTAGAAAATTATTCCGGACCGTGTAAATAAATATTGAAGGTTAAGAAGTGGATGATTTTGTATAGATGGAGTGTGATATGACAGAATTGTTAAAAAAAACGTATTTAGCTATAGTCGAATAAAGCATCAGTATTGAGATAGACAACGGGATTGTATTAAATTACCTTCATAGTATGGTTACAAAAATTGTCATGATTTTACAGTCTATATTCAAACAAAACAACACATACAAGAAACCAGACTATTGCCGTTTAATGCCGCACATCTATGCATTGCAGGGGTCGTGCAGGAGCTCAGCGCGGAGGCAAGGTGTGTTCCACAAGACACCCCGGGACCCTCGCAGTCGCACTAGAGGATGGCCATCAAGGGGGTTTTAGTGAGTAGAAATCCCAGATAACCCTGTCTTTCCCTCAAGGCAGGGTATCTTTTGAAGATTTCCTCCCCGTACCAACTACCAATAAATCGTATTTCATGTAATAAACACTACATTATCTCTGCTTTCTAAAATAAATTTAAAATGTCTATTTCAAATTAAACACTGTTAAATCATCTTCATAAACTTTGCTAATATACTAAAAGCTAATTAAGATAGTAAAGCTTCTAAACATTATTAAATCATTAAAGTCTTAATTATGTAGTTTTCATTACATTTCCCGTTTGTTACTCAAATTGTATCAGTTCGTTGCACGATTCAACTTCGTGACAGCGTTCATTGGAATCGTAAAGTCTAGTTTAATTTAACTTGGATCAATAACATATTTATCCCTTGCTTCCTTAAAACGCCAATTAGAATTACAAGTCACGAAATACGAGTTTATTTTGATTTGGATTTATTTAAGTTTGTATTTTATATTGAACTATTTATTTGATGTTAGTTAAGTTTGCTAAACTAACTGATGTAATTTAATAACTCTACATATTTATAACGATTTTTTTTTATTCATAAGACGATGTCCAGTGTCTTCAACCCTACCGATGTCACACAAAAAATGGCCTTACGTCGAAGAAAAATCTCCGTTTTTGTCGAGAGCTCGGTGTCATGAAGCTATAGGTAATATACGAGTACTATGCCTCTTTTTTGTTAATAACCAATACGATGCACTCGCGTATTTTTTTTTAATAATTAATAAGTTCTCATACAGTCTCACAGCCATACCAGTCAATAACCATTTATGCACGCAGTCTACAGATAATTAAAATGAAGAAGCGATATTTTTATCCCAACGAAAGAGGTTCGACAAACTTTTTGTTTAAACACGCTCATTATAGTGTGACGCCGTCGTCTCTTACGCCTCGGCTAACAGTAACCATTGTTTTTAACTGTTGTTAAAATCCTCGTCTCACTTTTGTACGTAAGTGTACATATTTTCTCGATTGTACATCGTCCAGCTCTAATACTTTTGTACGCATATGTTCAAACACAAAATAAATAAAAGCCTAATTAGATTAACTCTTTTTTTACATTTAACAGTTTAAATTATTACACTTTCAGAAATCTTTCGAGGTCTTGACATAATGAATGTAAATTAATTAAAATAAAAACTATAAAGTACATAGAACTAGTTTTAATTCGGTATAATATTCGCGTAAATATAAAAAAATAATGTTGGTTTTAAAGTACAAAAAGCCAAAATAACTGCTTTTGTTCGCTAACCTCAATTTAAACGCTCGTGTCGTATGTGCGCTTATAAATTTCACGCTGCGTGATATTGTTGGAACTACTATAATATATCACGAATATGATAATTAATATTATGTGGAACTAACACATATGAATATGCATAATTATTTTTTAATATACATACTTCTATACTCTATAGTAATATTATAAAAAACTAAACTTTGTATTTTTGTATGTGTTGAAATAACTCAAGAACTCCTGGGCCGATTTCAAAAATTCTTTCGCCATTAGAAAGCTACATTATCCCCGAGTAACATACGCATAGAAAGAGGAATTATCCTTTTTCTGTGCGTATCCTCCTCTGTAGATTAAGGGTTGGCAACGCATCTGCAATTGCAGATGTCTATGAGCAGCGGTCGCTTCGCTATTTCAGCGAATTCGGGTGGCCCGATTGCTCGTTT
>QDHC01001946.1:1006827-1019212 GCA_013186455.1 Papilio dardanus tibullus
CGCTATTTCAGCGAATTCGGGTGGCCCGGTTGCACGTTTGCCACTTTATAATATAAAAAAAACCTAAGAACACGAGCAAACGTATATTAACATTTTTGCTTAGGTCTGTTCCAAATCTACTAAATACATTGCATAAAATTGACCTAACAAGTGTCGCATATATTTTAATCCGAACGCATCGGAATTGTATCGAATTCGTATATAATTCCGTTTTTGCAGATCGCAATTTGCAAATGAGCTTGTAATTTTCGACTGCATTCTCCACAGTCTACCGTTCCCACGGCCTAACTGAACCAATCGGTTGTTTGTTGAATATTTATTACGTATACGTACCCGAAATTAGAATAAGAATGCATACTTGAAACAAAGATAGATAAAATAAATTAATCTATACTAATATTATAAAGAGAGAAACTTTGTATTTTAACTTTGTGTTTGTATTGAAATAACTCAAGAGCTATTGGGCCGATTTCAAAAATTCTTTCACCATTAGACAGTTACATTATCCCCGAGTTACATAGGCTATATTATTTGATTCCAGGCGGACGA
Source organism: Papilio dardanus tibullus (assembly GCA_013186455.1). Lineage (NCBI taxonomy): Eukaryota > Metazoa > Arthropoda > Insecta > Lepidoptera > Papilionidae > Papilio > Papilio dardanus. The sequence continues at coordinate 1,007,377 of QDHC01001946.1, forward strand.
AGTCGCGCACAACAGCTAGTTAATTATAAATATACAATTGAAAATAATATCAGTGGGTTAAAGGTACATTTTATACATTCTTTATTATGTTTATCAGATCTTACCTTATCTTTTATTAAAAAAAGTATAGAATGTACAGATTAAAAAAAGAGGTTTCTCAGATATAAAAGGGTGTTATCGAAATGCAGTTATAATGTTGAAAGTATGTTTTTAAATATTATAATTAGGTTAACATTTGCCTCTGCGTTAAACAAACGTAACCGTGGTAATAATTTCCATCGTAATATTTCCATAATTAAAATGGAGAATGGTCATGCGATATGATTGTTCCCCAAATATATTTCTTGACATTTAGTATAATACTGTGATATTTCGTTTAAAAACAAATTAACACGGAAGGTTATTAAGATGGAAAAGTTATTGTAGATTACTATCATTTTTAAGACTTGAAATTAATATTTTATGTAATAAAAAATATCTAATTAATAAAACCCGGCTCACTGTAAGATCAAATAAAACCTCGGTGTTTATCAGGAGGGTCACCCAAAATACATTCGCTACAAAGCGATTCGATAACGGACATCATAAATGTATGGAACACAATGACGTTTGATATCTCACACGTGACAAGCACATTTATTTTTTTTATATTAAAAAGTGGCAAACGAGCAAGCGGCCACCTTGATTCGCTGAAATAGCGAAGCCACCGCTGTCCATAGACATCTGCAATTGCAGATGCGCTGCCTACCCTTAATCTACGGAGGAAGAGTCGCACAGCAAAAGAATAATTCCTCTTCCTATGAGTCCCCTCTCCCGCCAAATCCACTTCCTTATCGAACTGATTTGAAAGTTTCATGCTTTTTTGTCGATTTCATCAGCGATATCGCCAATCGAAGAGGTAGTCCCCTGTTTACTTAAATTGTAGTAATATATCAATCTGCCACAAAAGAAATAAACTAAAGGATTAAGGAAGTTTAAGGATGTAAATCTCTTAAGAAGAATTAACATAAAGGCGTTCGTGTAATGGCCTAGCCGGTACGAACAGTTACTTACTCAACGAGGCATTTCACGTACTTCGCGTTACGGATATTTTAATTTTCAGTTCACACGCGGCCGTGCTCTCTTCCAGATGCATAACACAACTAATTTAACGGTTATTTTAATGGATTTTCTATAAAATTCAGTACTGACATTCGTGTGACCTTGATTTACTTTTAAGATAAACACGACTGTAGGTGAACAGTATTCTTAAACTATCTACATTTTTTTATCTATACTAATATTATAAAGAAAGAAACTTTGTAATTATTGAATTTTTGTATTTTTGTAATTTTGATTGTACCGAAATAACTCAAGAACTACTGGACCGATTTCAAAAATTCTTTCACCATTTAAAAGCTATATTATCCCCGAGTTACATAGGTTATAATATTTAATTCCACGCGGACGAAGTCGCGCACAACAGCAAGTATACTATAAAGTGGCATACGAGCAATATGCCACCTGGATTTACTTAAATAGCGAAGCGACTGCTGCTCATAGACATCGTTAATTGCAGATGCTATGCGTCCCCATATAGCCATGTAGCCTATTTGAATGTCTTTACTTATCTTACTTCCAAAGATCTTTATACAAATTATTTTAAACTATATCAAGGTCATTCATGTTAATAAAAAAAATGTAATAAAGAGGGACATAAAAATTAAAAATTATAACCAAAGTTTACGTATTCCATCCGAACAAATAACAGTTCATTCGAATCGTAAATCGAACAACGTAAATTCCTTTTATGAATGACTCTATCGAACGAATATGGCCGCAATTTATACGCAGTTCACGAAGACAATGCGTACACGAATAATAGATTTTAGTTTCGGTCCACGTACAGATTTTTAACTTTAGATCTGTCATTTATAGATACCTAATTAAAATATCCTAATCTTTATAAATTAATTACGAGACTTTTACGGATTGTATTATGGTTAAAAAACAATTCCATAAAAGAATTTGCTAACAGAAAAAAAAAACAAATTTATTTTGTTACCATATGTTACAAGAAAAATAATAAAAATCTTACAAATGTTACTTAAATAAATATTATTAATATTTTTTAAAAGTAAAAAAAAGATTTACAACTACATTTCTAGTTTACATCAATTCTATTTGAACACGTAAGTCTAGTCTCTAGAACTCAGTGTAGTCGTTACCTAGCGGATGTGTCGAGTAATTTATCGTTTTATTTTATTTAAATACAAATAGATTGTATATCTGCCATGAGAGCCTTAAGGTTTCTCATCTCTATAGTATACGAAAGTGATTCATCGATGTTTATTGATGTTCAATCTCATAAAACATGATTATAACCACAACAGCTCAAGGATATTAAAATCTAACTTTAGACCTATTGCAAAGTATAGGAGATGCTTAAGATTTGTATTGTCGATTGTAAGTAATAGTTTTTCTCCATTAGGAACTATGATTAGTAAATTACTACAATTTATGATTATTTATACTAATATTATAAAGTAAAACGTTGTATTTTTATATTTTTCTATGTATTGAAGTAACTAATAAACTTGTGGGCCGATTTAAAAAAAATCTTTTACCGTTAGTAAGCTACATTATCCATGTAACATAGGCTATATTTGTAATTCCACGCGGTCGAAGTTACGAACAACAACTAGTTACTACATATTATAAAAATGCCCTTTCTCTGTCCCTATGTACGCTTAAATCTTTAAAACTACGCAACGGATTTTGATACCGTTTTTTTAATAGATAGAGTGATTGAAGAGGAAGGTTTATATGTATAACTAGCGACCCATCGCGGCTATGTGTTTAGTATCAGCATTACACCCGGGTGAAGCCGAAGCGGGTAGCTTGAAATAAATAAATTACCTAGAAACCTTATGATAATAGTAAGGCTGTTATATCTATTTTATTGTGAATATATTAAGGAATGCTAATATGTTCATGTGAACTGGGTACGTTTCATGGTTACCGGGGAAAAGCAATGTACTATTACGTGGAACATTATGAGTGTAGATTATTAATTTGGATTGACAATATGGGTAGTAACTGACTGTTACTGGTTAAAAATAGTTGGTTGGTTAATAATAGTATATAAGTATGTCTTATGCCTTGTTGGCACCAGGGGGGTTACCCGAATTACATGCACTACAAAGCGATTCGACAGCGAATATCAAAAATATATAAAACTGACGCACGTGACTTATCGAATGTCATTGTCACTTTTATACATGTCGAAAGATACTTTCGGTAGCCCCCTGGGATAGTATTTTAGTCGAGTAGCAAGTTTAGATTACTATTCTAAAAACATTTTTATTCTAAAAACAATTCACGATATATCAATAGATATTATTAAAAGAGGTAAAATTATAGAGCTTAGCTACTCAAACTATCTAATTTAAGGCGAGTAAAATAGTTTTTAATTACATATCCAATCAGCGTACATATTGTTTCATAACTAATAACTGACACTCTATATCTATTATTATAACGGTACTTTTACTTAGTAGTAAACGAGAACAAATTATGCGCCGGTAGCGATCGAGTTTGAACAATTATGCATTTTGTATGTAATTTTATATTGTTTTTACTGCGGTATCAATGACCGGTTAGGCGCCACGAACAGGGTTGTCAACTTTTAAAAAAACTTCGAATACCCGCAGCGAAAACGACGCGACGGTCAGAGACATGGCAGATTAAGAAGAAACAAGCGACGTCCAGTATTAATCATAGAGCTTCACGTAAGTAAGCTTAGACTATTAATACACTTTTTTTGTGTCTAAGTATGAAATACGGTTAGATTAGAAGTCGTGTTATTATGTTTCTGTTTAATTTTTGAAATTTTGGCGCACCGAAAAAGTGGCAGCCCTAACCACAGACTTATTATGACGGTAAAGCGCGATGTGCCGTGATAACAGACTGGCCGGTATTCTTGTGGCGTTTAATTGAAAAAAAGTAAAACATCGACGATTATCGTATCCTTTCAAAGATCTTTCCCACAAATTAAGAATCGTAATATATTATTTTCCAGTACATCTTAGATTCAAATGAAGAATGACTCTTATCCTCTATCCCACGGGAGAATATGTTACATCAATTACTGTAATACTATCATTATAATGCGCGCTACGTAAAGTACAGTAAACGCTCCTTATTCGCGGTTTCGATACACTACTAGATGTCGCACGCAACTCCGCGCAAATTAAATAAAAACAGTCCGCTTAATTCCGAAACGAGAATCAGCGTTATTACTGTTGTAATTTCTACGTTTGGTACTGGTACATTCATAAAATGTTTTCCAAAATACAGAACATCCTTGTTCCTGGTACTTCTTAGGATACATAATTTGGTCCAATGAGACCCCTGGTTTATCTTATTTATTTTCCGAGTATCCTCCAGTATCGTATAATCGACGATTTATTGGTCCTCTGTTATCGCAGTACTTTATAATGTTTTTCGAAATAATGGGGAGTAAGTCAACTACGTGCTCTACACTGCGAAACTTCATGAAGGTCTGTTAAGACGTTCGTAGTATTCTATTGAAATATCTTACAGCTGCAGTATATTATAAACGTTATAAACGTAAGTCTCCGCTGTAGAAATACATATGATTTTTGTAAGCTATTCGACAATGAAAGCCCACGGTAATCACCAGAAATAATCGAATGTTCCCACTCAGCGATACGGTACACTTGACTTATTGAACATTATTACAGGTTATTAGTAAGTCCCACGTCACCATATCGGTGTGATTAACTTAATATTGCACGTTAGAAAGTCACTATCTGTATCATTCAGTGCAATTTGTGATTAAAGCATTCATTACATAACTATTAACGTGAGATCTTCCTATTTATTTCACTAGCTACCGGTATTGAGAAATTAAATGTATCTTACAGGTCCTGGGTTCGAATCTAGTGATTTATTAATGTGTTTTTCGATCGAATTTTATTGTTATACATAATATTTGCCCGTCGATATTCTTATGGTGAATGAAAAACATCGTATGCAAACCTGGACATAGCGGAAGTTAAAATCAAAGAGTTTGAAGTAAAGTTAACCAAGCTCCTCTAAGCTAACCAGCGTGGTTAATTATGGCCTACTCATCCCTAGAATAGAGTAAGCTCAGAGCCCCCGTTGTGCACATACGTTGCTGGAGCTGATGAATAATATGATTTTATAAATTATTATCTGATTTGAGCTAAAATTAGATGGTGCGACTAATCAAGACATATCGTAAAAACTTTTATACATTAAATAGAACTTTATAGCGAAGTAAAACTCAAAAATGCAGCTGTAGCATTCTCAGGCAACTTTAAGTTCGTGTAACTTGATCATTACAGCTAGAAAACATAAAAATCCAGCAGATGCTTTCGATAAAAAAATCACAAAAAGGATGATAAAAATGGGTTTCAATAGGTTCAGTAGCATTTAATACAAAGCGTTCAATTTGTGCTAACTAGATAGAATTCAGAAGTCTCACACAACTCGTTTCAACGGCTCGTTGCCTCCATTTAAATGGCTTAAACTATCCCGGGATAGTCAAGGCTAGCCTGCTTATTATGAGGTGGTTGCACGTAATCCAGTCTTATGTTTAAAAATATTTTCAATATAAGATTTAATCGCAAAATGCGCTCGGTATTAAAATATTTCTTTTGTCCATTAAAGTCATCATTTATAGCTAGAATGCTAAGGTTACAAAGAGTCATAAAAAATACTCTGCTTATACCATACCCTTGTCCCTATGGAATGTCGGCACAGAAGTGCTACTTCTCACTACTTCTCTTTTGGCCATCGTTATGATGTATATGATGTAGCTGTGTGTTCTGCGCATTACTAAAAAAAATACATTAGCAGCCTATTTGTTACTTACTTACTCCGCTGGCGCAGCGACCCAAAGTGGGTCTTGGCCTCCAACACAAGAGAACGCCAGCGTCGCCTATCCCGCGCTGTCTCCCGCCAATCAACCGCCTCCAGCTCGTGCCTATTTGTTACAGACTGCTACATTTGTGGGATATCCGAGATCAATTGAGCCGTTTTGAAGATCCCTTCTAACAAAAATCCATCTATCGTAACTTTCGCATTTATCTATACTAATATTATAAAGAGAGAAACTTTGTATTTTTTTATTTTTGTTTGTATTGAAATAACTCAAGAACTACTGGGCCGATTCCAAAAAATCTTTCACCATTAGAAAGCTACATTATCCCAGAGTAACATAGGCTTTATTATTTAATTCCACGCGGATGAAGTCGCGCATAACAGCTAGTACCTAATATTAGAGAGATACCATAACGTCGATAATTAAGAAAGGAATTTCATATTCGATAAAGGTAAAGTAAATTTTGTGTAATGTTATCGGAATTAATAAAATACCGTAACTTTCATTTATTACATAAGTCAATCTCAAACAGTACAACTTTTTCTTTTTTATCCACATTACGTGTCGAACAACGCATAATACTTATTTATTGATGAAATTAAAATTCCGATGTAATAATTATGTTTAATTTATGTCTTTGAATTAATTGATCATATTTAAGACAAGGAACAAACATTAAATATTATTTAAATAAATATTGACAAATGTTTATACATAACCTAATTTATAAAACAAATTAATATTAATGAAAAATACTCTTATTTGATAAAATAAAAACGTAGTTACCTAAATTAACTTTAAAAACTATAATGTGCAAATCATCTAAACTAAAGCCGGCCATAGACGTTTAGTTTTTAACGTACAGTTTTAACTGCACAATTAAACTCTACAGTTAAATTACATACACACGTCACGTCATTAAAGTGTCAATTTGAACTGCACAGTCGAACTGTGCCTACCGGGGGGTTAGCGAAAGTATCTTTTAATTGGCGATATCGCTGATGGAATCGACAAAAATGTACGATAGTGACAATGACATCCGATAAGTCATGTGTTTGTCACGTGTGAGATATCGAACGTCATTTTCAGTTCCATACGTTTTTGATATTCGCTATCGAATCGCTTTGAAGAGCATGTACTGTGGGCAGCCCAGTTCTCAGTTTTGCCTACACGCGTCAGTTTTAACTGCGCAGTCGAACTGTACAGTAAAAACTGAGCTTCTGTAGCCGGCTTAAGTATAGTTTCGTGATCCAAACAGTAGATTGTAATGGCGGTCAAAATGTCACATTAAAACAAGTGCCAATCATTATAGAGTCATAATTTACTAAGCGAAAGTATTCGTGTGATTTAATGATACTTATAACAAAATAATAACATGATTACGGTAAATAAAAACCGTTTATGAATGATATTGTCTGATTAGACATTTCCGTGTGTAGTTACTGCGTTTTGTTGGATCATTCACAGCTTAGTTTGAAAGTTAACAATTATATTGAATCTATACTAATATCATAAAGAGAGAAACTTTGTATTTTTGATTTTTTTTCATATTACAAAGTGGCAACCGCTGCCCATAGACATCTGCAATTGCAGATGCGTTGCCTACCCTTAATCTACGGAGGAGGAGACGCACAGTAAGAGGATAATACCTCTTCATTTGCGTCCCCTCCCCCGCCAATCCACTTCCCCTTCCTATAATTTCCTTATACGAAAAGGATAGGAGGGAAAAGCGGACTAAACTTAAAGCGTCCGGCACCACACTCATCGGACGAAATACGGAATTGCTTCCATTTAACGCCTGCCTTCTGTGTGGTCGTGGTATTTCACCGGGCGAGTCGGCCATTTCGTGGAAAGATGTTAAAGCGGGCTCTACCACTGTAAAAAAATCGTATTATTGAAAAATAAGTCAAGAACTACTAAACCGATTACAAAAAATCTTTCACCGTTAGAAAGCTACACTGTCCCCGAGTAACATAGGTTATATTATTTTAATTCCGCGTGGACAAAGTCGCCAACAACAGCTAGTCAACTTATTAAGATTTTTAGAAGAGTTTCGTTTCATCGTGATACTGGTTTTAGATTAATATCTACTACAGTAATAAGCAATAATAGGGCCCACATTTACAATTCATACTACTAAGATTTGAGTAGATTTACTTTTAACTGTTACTAGCTGTATCTCACGACTTCGTTCGCGCGGAATTATAAAATATAGCCTATGTTACTCGGGGATAGTGTATCCTTCTAACGTTGAAAGAATTATTGAAATCGGCCTAGTAGTTCTTGAGTTAATTCAGAACATACAAAAATTTTTTTTTCTTTTTAATATATTAATATAGTAGACTGAAGTGAACTTGTGAATTGTAAATGACCTCGACCAACAATAAAACATTTATTTTATATACGTAATTGTACAAGATGAAGATATAAAAGTCAATCGGTAGTTAAGATTGCGTGCTTGAATAATTCAGTTGGTGATTTTGGCAATTTATTATTGCGGGTGTCGCCGGCTCGCCGTAGCACGCCCGACGATTTGGGCCAATTACGCATCGACTTTCATTCGATTACTCGTGTGAACTATGTCTGCTGTCTGCATACAGACATGATATATATTTATATGTCTTTAATATCATTCTAATATAGCATCACTAGCTGTAACTAAAAATTACTTAGTAAATCTATGCCTTCTAAACATCTGTGAAAAATTTCATTGAGAGACGTCGAGCCGTTCCTATCGCGGAGATACCTTCTAATGAACATCCATCGGAACTTCGCATTTATGACATTAAGTCTATACGCAGTGCTACGGCTGGCAATATTACTCTGACTTTAAAACATGCAATAATGAAAATTAAAATTATTAGTTAAATTAATTCGACTAGCGTCCCCTACAAGGTCTTATTTCTATAACTCAACTCACAAAGTACTATAAAAGAAAGTACTACAACATTGAATCATACGAATAAACGTAAATTGTATTCTAATAATGTCTCGGAGTTAGAAGATTCAATCACGTACTCACTTCACACTTAGTAATAACATCGACACTTGTAAGACGATCTTTGTTTTACAACTTTGACCTCTATCACTATACGTTAAAGGTCAAAGTCCTCTGTATTTGCTTTAAGAACTAGTTGAGCCAATTCAACCGTTCCGCACTACATAAACGCCAAAGAATTTCTGGTATTGCTTTTCAAAATGATTGAACTTTCAAACGAGGAACTAATCCAGAAGAAAATTATAATTATTTTTTTTATTATTTCTCCTGTCTCTATTAAGAATTGACTAAATACTATGAAATTGATAAAAAATAGATTTATTGTTATCTCTATAAATAGATAGCGAATTGTAGAAGCTTGTAAAATGACAATTTGTTATACTTTTACTTTCTTAAAGTGTTGAAAAGCCGGAAAGAACGGAAACGTTTCCTTTATTATATATACCTATTTTTTTATTCCACGCTAACGAAATCGAGGACAAAAGCTAGTGACCTTAACAACTACTGACGTCACAGGAGCGTATTATAAATGTATAAAAACTTTTTTGTTTTTTTCTGGAAAACTGGCTGGAAACAATTTATAAGCAACTGTGATACTATAATTATTATAGGCCTATGCTACGTGCTCTAGATGAGTTCCTAGATAAGGATACATAGTAGCTGGTTTAAAAAACATTATAAAATTAAGTATCTTCGTACACGAGGCTTAATCTCTACAATGGAATGTGGAGCGTCAATGGCTCAGGGGTTTACCTCTTGGCTTAATCTGCATGTCCCGAATTAGAGTCCTTTCATTTACCGATGTGTTTTTCAATTTTAGAATTTCATATGTACATATTTAACCGACCTTCTTACGGTGTAGAATAATGTAGTGATGCAACCTGTGCATATTAGAGAATAAATTCTAAGACATGTGTCACTACCAACCCACACTGGGACAAGGATAGGATTCGTAGCCTCTTAATGGGGACATATAGTGAGCTGGTGATGAATGTAATATTTAAGCGACCTGTAGTTGTGTACGAACCACTACGAGATTGTATTGCCTGTCGTAAATCGCATAGTACTTTATTCCGAAACGAGAATCAGCCTTATTACTGTTGTACTCTCTAAGTTTGGTACTGGTACATTCATAAAATTTATTCCAAAATACAGAACATCCTTGTTCCTGGTACTTCTTATGATACATAATTTGGTCAAATGAGATCCCAGGTCTATCTTATTTAATACCGACTTACCGAATGACCACCAGTATCGTATAATCGACAACTTATTGGTCCCCGTTTATCACAGCACTTTATAATTTATTTTAGGAATTAGAGACTAAAATTGCAGATTCACCCAACATTGTGTACGAAGGGTCTAAAACCAAGACGTTCACTTTCAGATTAACATAAAAATATGGTACTCATCTAAACCCATAACCGATTACACAGGTCCGTTAAACAAGTCTATGATGCTTTACAAAGAGGATCTAATGATTCCTTATTTAGATTATCAACGTCTCGGACTCTACGGAATTATGGCCGGATGCCACAGTATAGACAGACCCCTATACGTGAAGTTATATGAGTATTGTTTGATTTTTATTTTTGTATGTATTGAAATAACTCCCGAACTAGTGAACCGATTTCAAAAATTCTTTCACCGTTAGAAAGCTACATTATCCCCGAGTGACATAAGATATATTATTTAATTCCGCGTGAAAGAAAATGCGAGCAACAGCTAGTAAATCATAAATTATAATTTGATTTTAAACATGGGTCATCTGTTATAATTTTCAGTACACTTTGTTATTATTATTTTGTTAATTACCGGAAAAATATTGAAATAAAATAATGAACTGTGTCGAAGACATAATTTTAGATTTCCATGCATGCATAAACAACCGTGCATTTACATAACATGAACATAATTGAATTACACGGATTTGCATGAAAAAATCTTATGCCATACAGTTTTTCGTAATCTAATGGATGATGAAAAAAATTTTATTGGTGAAAAAATTACATTATTTTCAATCCTTGTGGTCTAATTAATAATTTCTTGTGCATAAGTTTTTATCATGTTAAATCCATCCCTGTCCAACCTCCTCTTTACAGGTTATATTAAGAGTTATTTACGGTTATAATATGTAACGTTCCTTTAATCGATTCTAGAAGGACAAGTATTAATAAGGCTCTATATACAATGGTGATTGCGCATAAACATCACATTAGTCTGCTTTGCTCACTGATATATATAAAATGGATAGGTCATTAGTTCGAAATAATTCATTTTGCTTCGTTACGACTTAAATGCGCCTGATGATGTAATTCCTAGTTCAAATTCTCAACACCACCACCAACCTCTGAAAAAGGATGGATTTAATAGGCACAAAATATTACATTTTATACCCTGTCCATTTATTGAGGTCAGTGGCTCTGGTATATTACAATACAGGACTTACAACTTTAATAGAACAGCCTATAATGATGCATTTATTACAACCAGACTAGTCTATGATAGATAATAACTATGATTTTAATCTTCCAATGAATTTTATTGATTAAAATTGATTAATAAAAAAACGTTCAATTGGTCTAAAATGTGAATTCATTTCTGCCAATTAGGATAGTTAAGTTTAAGTGTATCAACAATTCAATTATTAAATTGGCGCTTATTTTTATCTGTACAAATTAGGAGCAGCTTTGCAACAACATTTTTAATTTGCGTTGTGTGGTACTAACGTAAAATATTTTGTTAATGTACCAATAACTAAATAATAAATACCTATATAACGGACTGAGACCTAAGGATTACAAAGTTAAATCTACTCTTCGACTATTGTTATGTAACATCTTTTAATTTTTTAACCTACTTCCAACGAGGAGGAGGTTTTCTATTCGTCTTTAATTTTTTTTTGCTCTATGATTCTACAGAGTTAG
>QDHC01001946.1:1024651-1046062 GCA_013186455.1 Papilio dardanus tibullus
CAATCACGATACAAACTTAATTAGTCGAGGAAAATTCAAAATTACTGAACATATACGTTCAGTTATTTCTACGTTGTATTATTTACGTATTAATTAATATATATTTTTGTGTGAATAATATCATATCTTTTTCAGTCAAATAAACAGTTTTTTAGACAACACTTATGACCTTTACGTACATAATTTTAATAAAGAAAACAATTTGCTTTTCCTACTTATTTTATGAGATGTATGCATAAAAAGCTGAAAAAAAAAAGATTTATAATTCTACTGCGCATTATGTTATTTAAAATAAAGTAGCAAGTAATTTGCAGCAAATTAAAATTATGTTTTACAGTTACAGTAAGAAAAGATTTTAAAATATATTCAAAGTTAACTAACCTAACGGTCAAATTACCTTTATATTTGTATCTTACATACACGAGTGAAAAATATTTCTGTGTTTTAAAATGATAAGTAAGTAAAAATTACTGGATCTTAAGTAAAGAATAAAATGGAAAATAGACTACGAAGGACTATAAAAACGAAACTTCCAAATTATCTTTTCCCGTCTCACTTGACTCCACTAATTTCAAGCAAACAAAAACTTCCGACCCTTTTCATTTAGCTCCTGTTTCTATTTAAACAAAGGATCTTTTTAAAAGCAATTAAATTATCACAGAAACAAAGGTGAACGTGGTTTCGGTCAATATGACGCTGACAAATTTCCATGAGCATTTCTAACCACAGAATTAATGTCTATGTCCAAATCGTACTTGTCTTTGGACCATTCTAGAATGTTCCTAAGAACATTAGAATATAGAGCTAAGCTCTATTTTACGAGGCCATAAAATGTCTAAAAAAAATAAAACAGAATGCTCTTAACTCTACATGTTGACAAGAGAGAGAATTGAAAGTGAGGGTTCAAAGAATAGGCGCCGATTAAAAGTCCAGTCTTATTAAAATTAATTAATTTGTTCAATGCGGATCGACTTCTGGTAAAAGTTGTTACAATATTTATTAGTCTTTTTATTAAAGCAGTAATCGATGCCCAAGAGCATGTAGAGATTAATTCGTTATTCATGGACATGCCAATCACGATATATTGACACCATGCAAAAAGTAAAACATAACCAGATAACATCTTTGTTTGGCAGCTTTGGCACCCGTCTGTTCTAAACTCACTTTCATTTTGTCTGCATTTTTTTTTCGGTGTTTTGTAAACATAGAGTATTAACATGTAATTACAAGTATAATAATTCTTATCAACTTTTAAATCTTATTGAAGCTTGCAGGATATCCATTCTAATTGTAAATATTTGATCAATATCAGTGTCGCTAACATTTTAATTTTCTTTGGAAATAATCATCAAGCTTAGAGCAACAAATACTACACTCAAGACCACAGCTACTTGAATACCAAAAGCTTACAAATAATTTATCTTTAAAAAGCAAAACGTACCGGGTTATTGCCTAACTATCGTCGTAAATAGAATACTAATATAATGGAATCATAAAATTCTATTGTAATAGAAATAATTCATTACTCTGTGCAACCTTTTTGCAAGCTTACACGCAAATTAAGGCTACACGTAGACTATAAGCGTAAACATGATCGAACGTTAATTACTTTATATCAAACCATTTTATTGGAGCAGTAAGTTTAGCTTTGACAAGTGGAACGGCTTTAAAACTTTCGTGCGAGAAAATGTATCAGATACTGCGATCAAATGATTATTTTCTATTTAATTAATGAACGTCCATGTTTTGCTTTAAATACGCCTTAGTTTATAATAACGAAGTACAAAGTAATGACTTCGAATCGTGCATTGTTGAGGATTTTACTTAGTCACTTCCAAAGTAGTATAGTCACGCTCTTTGGGATACACGGAAGGTCCAGCGAGAATACAACTAAAGTTGAGGGTTCGTGTAATAAAAATGCGAGTTAATATTTAAGAATCTGTAGAAATTCTCCATGATTTTATTTAATATTTACGGTGGAACAAAGAGTCCGAACTTGAGCTTGGTGTCGGATATTAAAGCATAGGCGAAGTAGTAGCAGACAGCGATGGTAACGATGCTGCCGATAAGCCGGCAGAACCAGATGCAGCCCATGTCGACGCACACGGGCCGCTGGTCCGGCTCTGGCGGCTGGCATTCACATTCATCGCTCCCGAAACTTTGGTAACTGGAAATTATATATGTGTCTGAGAACTAGTTATAGTCTTCCTCTTTCTGCCCTTTTAAAAAAAAAGTATAGGAAGGGGAAGTAAATTACGCAGAAGAAGACGTGTAGGTAGGGGAACAATACTCTTCCAGCACTATATCAGTTAAAGGTGGGCTACGCATTTGCTACATCCTTAAAGTTTAAGTAAATCACTAAGTGTAAAAAATTATACATAATTATCTGTATTTTGCCATCTACTTTTTTCATAATTCTATGCTTGTAGCACCCAAGTACCATCAGCCATATACCTAAAACAAAAAATAAATAAAAACTAACTTTACCAAAACTTAACAAGTTTTTAATAACAGAAATATTCTTAGCAAGTACCAAAGAGATATTATACATAGAGGTAGCACTCCATACTAATTTGACGTTAAAAAGCGTGCCAAGAAAGAAATTATTAAAAAAAAAAACTTGCCAGTATCATGAAAAAAAATTCCAAGTTTGGGAAATTATGTGATTTTTTTACATTTTTAAAATAAACAGTAGACTAAACTAAAACATTCATTAAAACGTTAATTATCGTTTTTCATTATTATTATTTTATTTAAAACAATTTAAATCCAAACAATTTTTAACAAAGACCATTTTTGTTCTATGGTTGTTATAAATTTTTAATTAGCGTTTTAAAAATGTTTCTATTAATATTATATTAAACTTTAGTAAATACTATGAAATACAATTTAAATTTGAGAAAAGAGGTTTTACTCGGTCGACTTTTTATGTCGGCAAATGTAATTTAGAGGTTAACACTTAGGGAGATTTCTCTACATTGGACCTCCGGAGGTCAAAGAAAATGCCTCACTTTTAGGTATCGAGTGTTCCATCTACAGTATAATATATCTTTGGCAAGTACGTTGCGAGTATTAAAGAATAGAAATAGAAGTTACTTACTTTTGCCTCATATCGTATCTAACATTATATTGGACGTAATTAGTGTTAGCCATATACAAAAACAAAATGAAAAATCCAATCAGAACTATAGCAAAGACGAAGAACTCGATATACCATAGGGAATTAGTAAATAATCCTTGCATAATTTACTGTTACGTTTGTTTACATGGTTACGTTTTTATTCTATGTTTTTAAAGTTATTTTTAATCCATAGACTGTTATAAAAAGTTTGAGGTTGTTTTATTTTTATTACAACTTTTCCGATAAGTCTTATGAATCTTAATTTTGAAAATCAATTTACACTAGAATGATCTTAAGACAAAGACAGCGTAAATCCGGAAGCCTAAAATTCTGATGCACTGCTGTTAACAATATTAATTAGCACACAACATCGTAAAACGTAATTGAAATCTATAATAAAGTTTTAACAGTTGGTGAAATTGATTTGGCATTAAAGAAAGTAATTAAATCATGAATATTCAATAGTACTATTTAATATTTTTATGATCGACATACGCGGTATTCATTCAAGCGGAAGCTTGACTCTCGCTAAATCGATTTCAAAAACGACCAAAAGAAAAATAGACAGACTAGCATCAGTCGAATTTAATTTTATTTCTATTACGTTTTTTGCACAGGATGTCCGTGAGGAGAGCAATAATCACTTTTAAATTTCGCCCGACAGTGAAAGTTAACGTGCTTTATTATTCTGTTTACTTGTGCAATTATCAATCTTTAGGACCCCTTTTGTGATACAATACAATTATACTGATTTCATTAGATTGCAAGTAATTATGTTAATGGTAATAACTCACTGTTATAATAAACGTTATTTATTTAGTCATATTCAAAGGGACTGTTACTTATACAAATTATAAAGTAAGTAAGTACACAAACGTAAATACAATTGGTACTCTAGTATTTTGTGTATTTAATTAATAGCGAGAGTAAACACTGTTTCCACTTCTACCCGTTCCTCTTTCTACGCCTTTGACTTGACAATCCATTTTATTTTAGTCTGTGGCATAGCATGAGTCTGTGACCACGTGACATAACAACTTGACATTGACATCGTGTAATCTGACATTTAAAAAATTGCCATGTGTCATTTATATGTAATTTTCCTAACATTTATAATTTGTAATCTTAATTAATTGTTAAGATTAATATAAAAATGTGCTACATTAGTGTTCTATCAAAATTTAACACAGTCTGCCCATTCATTCTCAGGAACATCCGATTATGAAACTTACCTACTGATAATTTCGTGCTATCATTGTTAAATGATAATGAATTAAAGTTGTCGAGTTATGTATGACTATTACGAATTGGAAGACCGTAACATGAAGGGCTCCCTACGCGACTGGCGCAAGGCTCTCCGCACCCCTGCCACGTACAGGGTCGGCAATGCAGTAAGAATACAACCACAATTTGTGTTTCTCATTGGGCTAGTCGGATTGCTTTTATTAATTTTAGTGTATTATAATTGGTGGACGAGTGCTCAAGTTCACGTTGCCCACAAATGGAGTACGATTACAAGGCCGTACAATACGACCTATCCATTTACACCGCCGGTGAAGTTGGGTGAGACTGTGAGTTACAGAATAGGTATAGTGGCAGATTTAGACACTAATTCGAAGAGTAGTTCGAAGAAGTATACATATAACAGTTATTTAAAGAAAGGATTATTAACATATGATATTGTCAGGCAAGTTGTATCAGTGAAATGGGATACAGAGTCAGCTACACTGCTTTCTTCAACATATTCCCATAAAGGAAGAGGTATGGAGCTCTCCGAGTTGATTGTGTTTGATGGAAGACTGCTTTCATTTGATGACCGATCAGGCATGGTGAGTTCATTTCTATATTTTTAATTGACTTTTTAATATCTTTATTATACTGGTTACTTTGGCTGAAAGTTTCTCACAAAAAAAATAGTTTACTAGTCAACAAGTATAGTAGCAATTGTTTCTGTGGCAAATTAGTACAACATATCATACATTTACGTTGAACTACTTAATGTTTATTTATTTATTTATTTAATTGTAGGAGAACCAACAGCCATAAATAACAGAGTAGACATAAAATTAAACAACAAACATCAGCCAATAACAGGTCCTCAGTAATAGAAACACTACATAAAATAACATTATGCAAATACAAAAATAGAAACAAGAAGTAAAACAGAACTTATTAGTTAAATAATCTTGTCTACACAGAACTATAATATGCCTTTTTCCAGGTATTTGAGATTATCAACAATAAAATGGTGCCATGGGTGATACTAACTGATGGTAATGGTCATGTAGAGAAAGGTTTTAAATCAGAATGGGCGACTGTAAAAGATGAAATTCTTTACGTTGGTTCAATGGGCAAAGAGTGGACGACAGCTAGTGGAGAGTTCCAGACGTATGACCCAATGTGGGTTAAAGCTATTAATATGCATGGAGAGGTAATACTACGATAATTATGTCTAAAATATGTATTTTGTTATGTTTAACATCAAGAGGCACCAATTTATAACTGAATTTACTTTTATATACTACTAGTTGTTGTGCGTGACTTTGTCCGTGTGGAATTAAATAATAATAATATAGCCTAAAATTTTCGGACCAGTAGTTTTTGAGTTATTTCAATACAAAAAAAAATACAGTTTCTCTCTTTATAATATTAGTATAGATTATAAAGAGGAAAGAATTGTATTTTTGTATGTATTGAACACAAAACTATTGGGATTTTCAAAAATTGTCACGGTTAGAAGGCTACATTATAGACGAGTAACATAAGCTATATTTTTCAATTCCACTCGGAGTCCTGAGCAATAGCTAGTTATAAAAGTCATGGGGATATAAAATTGCTTTAAGAAACTTTTGAAAAAAAGAAAAATCAAATATAACAGGTTTGAAAAACATCTGAAGGTATGATTAAATAAAAATTTTATTATTTCAGGTACAACATTTAAGTTGGGTGAATCAATATAAATCTGTAAGGAATTCTCTAGGCATACAATGGCCGGGTTACATGATACATGAGTCCGCGGTCTGGTCTCCGGTGACCAAGAAGTGGCATTTCCTACCTCGGAGATGCAGCCAGGAACCTTACAATGAGACTAAGGATGAAGTTATGGGTTGTAATTATTTGATAACCGCTGACAGCAGTTTTAAGACAATTGAAGCTAGAATGGTAATTATAAAATTATTTTATATTTAAAATGTTTTGTGAAAAGGAATTTGATCGGTTAATTATGTTAAATATGAATAGATTTTTTATAACACTACGGCTTGATTAGACCGAGTTCGCGATAAAAACGAAGATTTTGCTTTTGTGTAAGTCCGTTTTTATCCCAAATTCGGTCTAATCAAGACGTAAGGTTAAAGAGTGTCAACTGAAATGACTTATCAATAATCCACAAAGGATAAGATGTATAGCGGAATATTAGAATGAATCGCCGCTTACAATCGGACAGTCGTTAAAATTTGTATAGAATTTGAAGTTTGAGTGAAGTCATGTTTGAATGCTATTTCAGTATTAGACCAGTATAGTTTTTCCAACTACCCTATCCGAGAGATATTACAATATATTTATGTGAACAGTATATTTTTAATTTCTGTACAAATAGACTACTTCTATATTATATACATATTAACAAAGTAAAATTTCGTGTAGCAACAACTGATAAAATGTATGTTGTATTACATTTACAATTAAAAGTAATCTAAAATGTGTTGATAAAGTAAATGACTATGTAAGTCAGTGAACTCATATGAATTAAAAGTATACATTTTTGATTTTAATTAGGCTTCTGGTATTTTTGGGCAAGATTAAATCATCTTGGATTATTTTTAAAGATTAAAGATTTTGATTAGATTTTTCTATATTTCCTATTACTAGATTTTTTTAATGTCACAATGATGTGACAAAAGTGTTATCAATTAGTAAAACTAATTATAAATTGCAGTCTTTGATTTGATCTTATTTTTCAGATAACGAAACATCAACCAAAGTATGGTTTCTCATCATTTAAGTTTCTTCCCGGTACAAAAGATGAGATCATTGTTGCTTTAAAGACTACAGAATTTGAAGGAAAGACGGCTACTTATATTAGTGCATTTAAAACTGACGGAAAAGTACTATTGTCAGATTCATTTATAGAAGATATAAAGTACGAAGGATTTGAATTTATATGATATGTATTTTAGGTGAATTTTGTTAATGTACATTTTGTATAGTTTTGTTACTTACAGTCAATTTAAACAACAATTTAGTTTATATATTTTTATTGACAATATAACAATGAAAATAACATTTCTCCCCATTTCTTCCTATAGTATTAACTCAACCTATTGGTTAAAACGATTAACATAAAAAATATAAAATTGAGCGTTAAAAAAATCCCATTTATTGATTTATATAACATCTTAATGAGAGAAAGTGGCAGAAAACGTACAGTGTAGCATCCCCTTAGATTTCAATTTCTGAAACACCCTATATAAAACTATTGTTATCCCTTTTCTTTTCATAGAGAATAAGAGAAATGACTATGTGTTTATATAAGTGTGTCTTTAACCCCAGGAAATCATAGAAACCCACGAAAGACAAATAACGAGATATTCTTTCATATATTGAGATTATTACATGAAGTTTATAACAGAGAAGTGAAATATAACAAAAAATATAATAAAATGGCACAATTAAATTGCTAAACAGAGTACAAAGCAGTATAAGAAACTTCGTTTCATAGAATAACAACTAACAAAACCATTTACACCTCGCTATAACTTCTAAGGAACTATTCTGTAAGCTCTTTTCATCACAAATTGCTTTTAAGCATCAAAATGGTATCATTTTAAGCCAATAGATCGAGTTATTTGTTCAAACACCGTCCAAGCCATAGCCGCCATTAAAGTCCTTCGTATCATCCTCGGCACCGCGCCCTTGAAGTAACCTTGAACACCGTAAGTCTGTAACAATAAGAAAATCGTAAAAACAACTGTTTGAAAATATCGTTGATATTTAAATAACGCCCTCTGATTGGTCGAGTGGTCCCTTTTTTTATCTGTATTCAACAAAACAAATGTCAAAATCAAATGACATTTCGTAATTGTAATTGCTAAAGAGGGACAAAGAATCTTTCTGACTAAAAAATAATATAGAAAATGCAGATAATAATCTTGTAAAGTGCCCTATAGTATTTCTTAACCTATAAATTAACCATTATTACAAGGAAACTGTTACTGCGCAATAACATTCATTCCGCGCGTGGCGCAGGTCAACAAGTCAATATGATTCGTATTTTTTTTTAAGCAACAATTAATCACCGACCGATCCGTACCGGGTGGCCAGAGTTTATCGTAGGTAAATACGACCTGAGACACAACATTGCTAAATTATAATATTCTTTATGTTTTAATCAGCTTTGCCTGAACTTTTCCGAAGTAAAACTATGATTTTACAAACATAACTTTTTAGTTTCGGTTTAAAAGATATACTAAAGAATAAGAGTAGGTATTTCGAAATATCGTAAAACTAAAAGCGTTATTTTTCCTTATGTCTGTCTCTTAATCCTTAAATGCATCTTGTTGCCAAATGTATGCATACCACGTTTCACGTTATTATATTAAAGTCGTGTGGTATGTATTAAAAAAAATATGCAAGTTTCGGCAGCAAATCTATTTTTTTTGACATTTCTATTTGGCGGTCGACGAAGTTTACAAAGTTATAAGAAGCGTCTCTGTAATTTTGTAATCATTAATTCCAGGCCGCAATAAAAAATAATGCATTGAAAGGTTAAGGCTAATAACGTGATGTTAAATATTCTATTACTTTGAATAATAACTAAGTTTTTATTATTAGGTTCTGCCCCATAAAAACAAACGAACTCACCTGTTGTATATACATAGCTGCACTAAACGCGTTGGGGAACTTGTCTGGGTACAGCTGCATGTGCGTCTTGAGCACATCCGCAGGGTTGGTGGCGAGCGACGCCGCGATGCCGGCCAGCACTCCGCACGAGAAGTGCATCACACTAGCTGTGCTTGATGATTGAAGCCATTCTGTTGACAATTAAAATGATTGGATTTATAAATAGTTTTGAATTAACGTCTATAAACAAGTTAGTCATGACAGCAATTACATTTGTTTATATCTTAGAAGGTGATTAATAAAAAAGACGTGCGAAGTTTGTAATCTTTATAAGTCTACGGCTTCATTAGACCGATGTCACGCCAAAAACGGCCTTACGCCGAAGCAAAATCTCCGTTTTTGCCGCGAACTCGGTCTAATGAAGCCATAACATTCAAATTATATCTTATACTACCGGGAGAAAATCAATGGCTATCACAATTATACGTAGGAACTTTATGTATCTTCGACGTTATAAGATTATTTTAACACCTTCAATGCCATTTTAAGTTTTGATATGATAATATTGTAGTAGCATAGAGTGTGTTAAAGACTACGGAATTAATAATGTTTATATTATTTCGCATAGTTTATACTAAAGATCGATACTTGCGGGTCACGATTTATGTATGTTTAGATAACATTAGACATGAGTAACCACGCTTAAAGATTACGTTCAGAGCTTCATTATTTGATGAATAAAAAAAAACTACGTAAAACATTATCAGGAAATAAATATAATCAAGAGTTGATAAAATTGATAATTTTGTCTATAAAATTACCACCTATTTTTAAATTTAATTTACTATAGATGTGTCTACGAGTAGACTTAAAAGGATTATCAATAAAACCGGTTATCTATTTGAAGACCCTAAAACATAAAAAAATACTTGACCCATTTGCTAAATAGGGTTGCATATTAATAGTCCCGTCTCAAAACTTTATCTTTAAATTGCTTTAAGATAAGCAATCTTTATTACGATATTACTTATCAGAGCAATTAAACATGCTAATACAAACTAAATATACGCCTGATAATTAAAAAATGTAATGCGCATAAGTTTCAAATTGCTCGTAATTTAAACTAAACGATTATTTTACAAAGAGTAAACGATGTTTGAAATTCTTGGCCGGTTTATCATTGGGAATTTATTTTTTCTTTTTGACAATTAAATACTAAAAACAGAAAATAGTAACTGGCCCCGACTTAGTTCAAGACAGGTCCCAACCTAGAATCCCAGTCCACTCATACTGAAGAAGCTGGGGTCAAAACTAGTCGGTGCCGACTTGCCGACGCAGGACATTTTACGAGTAGCTGTTTTTATTTAGTTCATTATTATGTCAAAAACGTTAAAACAATAAGCTTTCAACCTACCTTTTGGTATTGCCTGTTTAGTTTGCGTGTAGAACATGAGATATAGGCCAGAGAACGGCGCGTCTCTCGCTAAAGTCGGCCCCAGACCGCACACCAATCCGCGAACACCCTCCGCCCTATAGATGTCCTTCAGAGCACCGCTCAGACTATTATACTTGTAAACACCCGATTCATACCTGTTGATAGACATTTTATAATTAGAATTTTAAACAAAACAAACTGTCAAAATCGGAGTACATTTTCTTACTTATTAAGAGCTTCTAAATATATTATTTAAAGGCAAAAAAGCCCCTAAAAACATGCTAAAACGAATCTTACCTAGTTTTAATAACAGTAATAGGAATCAATGCAACTCCGCTCATAGTCCTCGCGATGACCCCAAGAGAGACAGCCTCCATTGGTCCCAGGTTTTCTTTACCCAGTTTAGACTTGAGCCAGTGTAGTGATGAGAAGTAGAGCCCGACTCCTGGCACGCAACGGGCCACTGAAGGGACCATGCCGCGCCATAGACCGACTATGTGCTCTTGACGTACGATGTTGGCGAATATTGTTATCATGCCGGGCTGGATTCGGCTGCTAGAATAGAAAGGTAAGAATTATGTAATTCTTGGTCGTTGTACGTTTGTGGCTACTATAAATAGGATCGAAGTGGTCGTTCATTCTTAGCATCCGAGGAATTAAAAAGACCACATTCAGTTACCATTTGAAACAAAGCCAAGGTATTGTGCCTTACAAGTATGGCTATAAGTGTAGGTCCAGTGTCTAAAGGCAAAAAGTGGGTTTACTTAGAAATGACAAAGGAATATAAATTTAGACGACATGTTATTTTTTATGTTAATCCCGAAATATTCAAAGAATTGTAGATTTATCTTTGGCCTATTTTTAGGTGAAAGGCAAAGAGAAACATAGACTTTCATTATGGAAAACACGTGTGATCCTATTATCTTACAAATAAACATAATTAATGAACGCAGATATAAATTAAAAGATAAAGTGGAACATGTAGAATTTAATTGCCTCTCGCACTAATATTCTGTATTAATAATGACATAAAGTGTTTTGATAAATTTCACTCAGCAACATAAAGATAAGGCTACAATGTATAATTTGCTTTTTTTTTTGAGATTTTATGGCCTGTATAATTTGCTCTATTACATTCAAAAGGGTCTGGTTTAGATATAAACTCTATCAATATAGAATATATCCCGGTTAGGTTAGGTTAGGTTATCTTTTTTTTCTATAAAACCTTTCTTTGTCTATATTATCAACAATATTAGAATTCAAGAAAATGAAATTCTAATATTATATTCCCATTTAATAGGGACAGAGCTTAGATAAATAGAATAATTGTAATTTTAAAGATTTTAAAGTTAAGCGCCATCTAGTTAAACATCGGAGTAAGATTGTCTTTAAATTTTACTTTATTCATAATAATTTATGTATAGTAGAACCTGGATAAGACCTCGATAATTGTCTCGCTTATCCAAGTTTAAACGTTATTACTTTTAGATATGGAATCTAAGTTATAAACTTACTTGACAGTCGCCGCAACAACATTCTGACTGGAGTTTTGCAATCTCGTCTTAACCAAGTCCAACGGTTGAAACAATATCGTGCTGAAAGTTCCCGAGAACGAACCAGCGAGGAACGCCTTGAAGACAGGGTGGTACTGTGAACAAAACAAATTTTACAATGGTATTCAGAAATTAAGATACACTTTAACCTCATGACACTATCGAAGAACTAAATACAGACATTTGATGAAATAAATGTTTAAATTGAAC
This sequence comes from Papilio dardanus tibullus, assembly GCA_013186455.1. Taxonomy (NCBI): domain Eukaryota; kingdom Metazoa; phylum Arthropoda; class Insecta; order Lepidoptera; family Papilionidae; genus Papilio; species Papilio dardanus. The sequence continues at coordinate 1,036,812 of QDHC01001946.1, forward strand.
TTACATTTGCCACGATATCCATTCTTTCGATTCCTTACAAACTTATCAGGTAATATCTTTGGGATAGACACCAAACTTGTAGTACTCGAAATGGTAAAGCCAATGACAGAGGTATGATTTTATATGATATTTAAAATGTGATCTTAAATCGTATCCGAATAGTCCGAATAGTAAATAGGGTTGATACGGAACATTAAGGTAATTGTCATTTTTTGTATAATATCGTTCAAATATTGATGCATGTATACTACCAGAGGGAATTTTAAAGGAACTCGAGCCACAAAACACTGAGGCTCCGTATGTCTTTAACACAAACACAGAACGAAATCAATACGGGGAGAGAAAATCACTGAAGTCGATGAATTTAGCCATGAGGAATAAGAAGAGAAAACTAATAAATATTTAATTGGAGAATTAAACGTTATAATAGACGATTGAATGATACGTGTAGACGATCGAACGACTGAACACAGACTGAGTTTATTTGATGATGCGATAGAGTGGTTAGGTAATTTATAGGAGTCGGTTATCAGAGGGCCGCGGGTGAGCCGGGCTGGGGTCGAGCTCGACGACCCCGACTGATAACACTATCTCAGTGTGTGCTAACTAGGGGGTAACGGGCACGACGCGCCGCCTGATATAGTGTGAAATAAACAGAATGTCCACTCATGATAAAAACAATAAGACGAATATATCGAGTAGAGGAATAAAACAAATGAAACGAGGCAATTTGAAAGAAACTCAAAATATATTTATATTTTTTATTTTGAGTTTCATTCTTCAAAAATGATACATATTACAAACATGCGAGTGGTGATTTTTTTTACCTAATTTAAAAGAGAATACTCTGATTTCAAGTGTTGGTAACATATACACATTGTTTGTAACTTTACTAATCAAATTAAATAGCAGTTTTGACTAGCAATGGATCATAACAATGATTATAATTAAAAATACTCCCACGGATACAGGCGTAAGTTATGTAAACAATTTCACTTTACATTATAATAATACAACAATTAAAAGTAATAAAAATTACTACTAAATTCATGTATATTTAAAACAATTGATATTAAATATTCAATAAATACTTCATGTAATATTATTACTAAAGCCGTGTAGGCTCCAGGATAGTATTTCAGTGTAGCAAGTAATTTAGTAACCAAATGTGTCCAAACAGCGACATTTGAGTAGAGTAGATTAGTAAATCCTATGTATAATTTCTACTTGACTAAAATACTATCCCAGTATGAACAAGGCTTAAGACTTCTTTATGGAATCTACGTCAGATAGTATGTTTGAGGCGTTCTTAATGATATTATTATCAAGTAATAAACATCTAATACATATATTCGTCTGATGCAAATATATTTCAAGATTAATATAATAAACGTAATCAAGTGCGTAAATGCATTATTTTGGTAAACAACTGATAATTTTGTAGGTGTGTTAAAGTTATGAATAAATTTTCATTTATAAATCATAGAAGAAGCGTGACATTTGTAATAGCAAAATTGAACATTTTCACGAAAAACATTTTTCAGCTGCCATTATTTTATTGTATTTGTGGTCATATCTAAATATTAATAGAATTAAAAACAAATCTAGACATCCAGACAGTGTCTTTAAACTTGTATAATCTAATCTCTACTAATATTATAAAAAGGAAAGATTTATATTTTTATAAATAATGAAATAACTCAAAAACTACTAGGCCAATTTCAAAAGTTCTTTCACCATTAGAAAGCTACATTATCCCTGAGTAACATAGACTATATATTTTAACTTTTAAGTATATATAAAAACTTCTATGGAATAAGTTAATTAACGAGACAAGGTCAAAAGTTATTGGCAGATATTTGAGTGATTACGTACTTCTAACAAAAATAATGATAACAAAAATGTACGGATGTACATAATTATTTCCTTATTGTTATGTAAGCTATCAACTACTGCTACTACTATATAAATAATTTGTACAAACAACATAATTTAACAACTTGAGCTATCAGGAGGGCAACGCAAAGTACTTTTCGATTGGCAATATTGCTGATGGTATCAACCAAAATATATGAAACTGACATTCAGACTGATATTTGATAAGTCATCTCAATGTCACATGTGAGATATCGAACATCATTGTCAGTTCCATACATTTTTGACATTCGCTGTAGAATTGCTTCTTAGCGAAACTACTTTGGGTAACCTCCCAGATGTAAAGAGTCACATCTATTTCTAACTGCTAGTCAGATTTGTATACTAGTTACAAAAGCAATTCTATATAGATTTCCTATATTAAATCTATGGGTGAGTGTGACACCACAGCAACAAAGTAGTATTATTTTAGTAGTATTTAAACAAAATTGATAAACTTCTAAATACTTATAATTATTGAAATATGTAAATGTTTCTTTAAAATGAAACAATAATCTTATAGGAGTCAATTATTCACATTTCATAGACAAAATATAGACACATACCTCACAGTAAGCTTCCATTCTGTTAATAAAAGTAAAAAGTATGTACTAAAGAGAACAAAATTCACTGACATATTAATTATTATTCTCTTATTTATATATTTTAATGAACATTCACGACATATTTGAGATAGTTGCAGGAGCTTCAACATACAAGAAGGCGTCGTATGATAAGGTCAGAAAGGAGTTCTTTATCGAAGACAAACAAGTCCGCAGGGGGCCATACTTACGTTATCATTTGAGCTGTTGAGGTCAACTGGCGCTGTTGTATCTATCGCCCATCCATTCGAAAACGCCCCCGACGACTTCAACATCGCTTTTTAACCTAATTAAATTGTTTTTATTCTACATTATAGTATTTAAGTCGGTCTCAATTATTTGCGACTTCAAGGTTATTCTTATGCGCGTCACAAATAAGATATGTTCGAGTTCAACTCGTATTATTTTATACTCGTTTTAACAACAATTCTTTTCAATTTATAACCAAAATATTTCAGGAAAACTGTGATTTACAAATGTTTATTTTATTGAAAACATTTCCACTGTTTTGACAGTTTTCATTTGACATTTGTTATCATTTATCTTAAAGATTAGATAAGCTACGTTCATAATTTAGCTTGAATAAAAAAAATGATCTATTCTTTTTTTTATTTTTTTCCCCATAGAACAAACATGTAAATTGAAATTACTTTTCATAGGGTTATTTCAAGTTTGTTGCAAAATGAAGATATGAAAAATGATGGTAAAATTATTTAGAATTAGTCATAAAAATGTACTATAAAAGAAAATATTTTGGTAACCCTTATGGAAACGGAAAAGATCTGTAAATGGATTTCCCAATGTAAAAAAAGGAATTATCCGTCTATCGCTAACTTAACATAAATGTAACGCTTTTTATATTTTTGTTTTACCCATATACGATGACGCGAACAAGTTAACGGCATAATAAAGACAAACAACATATTGCTATCCGGTAGTTATTAAAAGATTTTGTATTATTCCTTTGAGCACGAGGTTATCTTGAGGTCCAGAGTCTGGGCTCGCGATAAGCGTATTGTAGGGGGTACCTCCTATCATACGACACTTCGCAAAACAACAGGTCATTACGCATTTATAAATGTATTTGTTTAAATTATTCTCAATAATATTTGTGACGTAAATTGAATTTTATTAAGCAAAATCGATGTGTAATTTGATCCATCGATATATCGATTCATTGGAAACTAACAACTCTATCCTAAAACAGAATCGTATTATACAATCCTGTCACATCTTCCTTAAAAATAATTATTTAATTCGTCCTGTTGGGTTACCCAAAGTACGTGCGCTACAAAGCGATTCGATAGCGAACATCAAAAATGTATGAAACTGACGACGTTCGATACCTCACACGTGATAAACACATGACCAGTTTCGTACATTTTTGTCGATTCCATCAGCGATATCGCCAATCAAAAGATACGTTGAGTAGCCCCCTGGGTTTAAATAATTTATTTATTCGCAATGGTAGGTGACTTCTTAAGTTATTATTACCACAAAAATTAATCCTCAGTTAGAACTTGCGTCTCTGATTTCCGGGTCATGGATTCGAATCCTTATTCCAGGCATAGTCTAATAAGTTTTTCCTTACCCTGTGTTTCAACAGCAACAGTTCCAGTATAAATACAAATTGATTTTATGGAAAATTGGGAAGATAAGAGGGACGAAATTCTTATTTAACCCTTAAATGGGCGATTTTCGTTTCACGTTTTAAACAAATATATTTGTGTAATAGACATGTATTACTGTCTAGGAAATGTATGTATTACTGTTTAGTATGTTGTTTAAAAACAACATTGTTCATTTAAGGGTTAATATTAAAAAAAAAACAAGTTTGTATGTTTTTAAACTGTATTTTATTCTACGTACTTTCATAAAGATATAGTGTATTCTATGAAACTTACAACTGTAAGAGTTACGCGTCGTGGAATTCAAATACAAGAATAAAGATGTATTCATTATAAAAATCGTTAATCACAGTATGTACTAACACATAACATGGAATGAAATATTAAATCTTTTATTAATAAATAAGAATATCAAGGTATCCCTGACTTCTATATGTCAAACAAATTTTTTGTTAGTTACTTTTCAAAGAACATATTTCAAAGCTCCTGTGGAGTTTGAAGGCACAATAGTATTTATAGATAATTAAATAGTAAAGTTATATAATTAAATATTAATAATAATTGTACTGTACTAGCATCGACTAAAACATATTTGTGTGTGATCAAAATTGGCACAATTAAAAAAAAACTGCAAATGCTCACAGTAATTATTTCTGCTATTACTAAAAAAATGCTGGCTGTCTTAAAACTAACTGTAAGTTAAAGAACACTTAAGCCTTATGTCATTATTAAAAAAAATACAAAAATAAATTTCAAATATGGAATGAATTAAACAACTGGAATGATAAACACATCAATTTTGGAAAAATACGATCAATAATTAAATAGAGATTCAAAAGACTTAACAATATTGGTTCTTCAATATACCCTTATTTTTATTGACTTTATTACCTACGTAAAAGTACAGAACTGTAATTTGTTCATTTTGGCATGAGATTTAATCACGAAAATAAAAAAAAAGATAAAAGTTGAATGAACAAAAACATCATCTGCTACAGATGACTTTCTACTTAAACAAATCAGTGCAAACTTAATAATTGGCTTTAATTTAAACTGATAGATTACAAAAATATATTTAAGTACGTTAAATTCGTTTAAGAAATTAAGAACATAATCTCATGTAAAAATGAACAGTCTGTATTTCGAAATGCTAATTAATTTGACGAAATAAAGTTCACATTTTCTACGTTTGTTACGATTGTTAGGCACGTTTACATGTGTCTCGTGTTGCCGAAGTTGATGCCGCTTTGGTTGGCGCCCTTGTTGGAGCCGTACTGTAGTGAAATCACGCCTTGCCCAGCTCGGAGTTGCTCCTCGGTGAAGTTACGTACGTTCTTCTCAGCTTCCTTCGGTCCTATTGACGGCTTTCCGAAGTTATGCGCCTGGAAATTGTATTTTAGAATAAATACTGGATATTAATCGCGAAAAAACTGGTACGAAATTGACACCAGTTTTGTTAGGATGAGAAGAATTTCAATATTAAACAATTGAGATAATTGCAAAACAAGAAAGCAACAAAGTAATTGAAACATTATACAATTTACAGTAAAAAGTGCTAGTATTTCTCTAAAAATATTCAGAAATTGGTTTGGAATAAGATAATGGAAATAAATTAAGCAAAGTCACGAACATACAAGTACGGGTTAACATTGAAGAGATATTACTATAATACTTCCTATTAATCCGAATTAATTGCATAAACACGTAAACGTTACATAAATCCACTAAGCTTATTATCCTACTTATTTCTATTTATTCATACAAAACGGAATAGCCTTGCAAATCTGCGGAAGTATATTAATTTAAGTGGCTTAAGTAAGAGATTGGTATACCAAGACAACCCCAAATGGGAATCAGGGGTCAGGAAAAGAGTTAAAGTGTCACTTAGGGTATTCTCCGAGCCTATCGTTGGGGACGTATAGCTGGTGATGATGATGATGATGATCTTATATTTTCAAACTTTAAATACGATGGAATGAAATTCTAGTCTCTTCTACCAATTTTATTGCCACTTTTAAATAAGTTAAGGCCCCATAAAGCGCGTGAAGACCGTAGGCAATAAACACAATGTTGTAATTGGATTTGAATGCGTGGAAACTGGAAATGTTTTCACAAGTTCAAGGTTCTATTCATAGCTTATACGGTTAATAGGTTTGCGGTCTTTGCCCTCCGTTCAAGGTTTTTAACACGCATTAGCTACGTCTTCGTGCACACCTAATAACGGCGTTTCCAAGGTTGTTCCACAAGCTTGGCACCGCTTAACATGTTCGTGACACTTACTTTTCTCCCGAGAGACTGCAGGCAGATAACAACAGAGTTCAAGTTCTGTCGCTCCCATAGATCGACCGTCTGGAATGTCTCCTGCGCGGGCACGCCCAGTTGACGCGCCGCTTCCAGGAACGCGTTGATGTTCTCCATGCATTTGAACGCCATCTTGGATTCGTTTACCTTCTTCACCTGGCCTGGTTTGATGTTGTTCACCAATCTGGAAATTATTAAGATAATTTTATACAAAAGGCGATGAAGGTACAAAAAGATTTGCAAATGCTTATGCACTAAAACGATTTTTTTTAAATCCTAGTACCCAATGTTTAGTCCACGCCAAGGGGCTTTGTTAGTAATCACTTACTGAGTCCGTGTGGCAGTAGGTAGGCAATATAATCTTGAATTTCGATTAAAACTACTATAACTAAAGGTACAAATTAAGGCTATGTTTCCTATTAATTTTATTGTTTAAACACGGAAAGATATTTTAACTAGTGTGAGTTTCATGTTACACATATCTGATTATGATTATGGAACTGTCGTAGCATCATTAACACTTTAAACCACTGTGACAAAGTTAGAATAACGGTAAACACCTAGTAAAGATAATAAAGCTTCTTAATTTTATGGTTTCATGAGCAACGGTGCTAAAGGTTGTGTGCACGCAAGGCACTCCTTGTCCACACCCCTTAATAAATTGTAAAGAAAGGGGTGCCGTCCCTAATGTGGATTGCAAATGCGACTAAACACTGAATAAATCGATTAGAAAAACTAATTTTTAAATCACTACTAAGAAATACCAAAACTTTACTGTTTTCTTAAATCTACTTCAGTACTTGAAGCTAATTATCACTTTAAATTTAAGTTTTATAGGAAATACCAAACTTCAAACTTGCAATGTTCTTAAGTTTATTTTATAAGAAAAGGTAGCAATCGAGCAGCGGGTACACCGAGGTGATTAACGACGCCCATAGACATCTACAATACTAGTGGAACCTCAGATGCGTTGCCGGCCTTTAAGGACGTGATACGCTCGCTTCTTGAAGGGTTAAGTTAGTTCAAATTCTGATAAATTGTAGAAGTCCCTAGCGTAGATAAACGTTGATTAGTACACTTACTTGCACAAAAGTGTTCCGTCTTTAAGTACTTCAAAGAAGTTATCCATGTCCCCGGACGTGTTCTGTGGCTCGCCTGTGATCTGACGCACCCATTCTAAGCACTCCTCAGCCAACTCTTCGCTGTATTTGCTGTTGATCTGTAACGAATAGATAACATTTCTTAAAATAAATGTATAGTATAAGTATATAGTTTAGGAAGTATCTGGATTTGCAGCATAGTCATTTCATGGTTACTTTACAACTGCAGCATCTATCAAAAGGACTGGAGATATCGTTTTTGGACCCCTACTTATAATATTTACTAACAGAAACATACCTTATGGGTATAATTAGAAAGATTTTTGACTCTTTGTCATTAAAAAAAATTGTACTAGTGGTTTACATTAAATAGGCACTAAGGTAAGCGAATGGGGTGTGCCTACTTCCTGTTGCAAAAGTCGGGCAGCGTTGACAATGTCAAGGATATCGAGTGGCTCGATTGTTCCTCATCTATAGAGGGCAAGTTAGAGTGACCATGATGATACAATGGCGTGGAATGTCTTTACAATGGCATAAAATTGAGATGACATTTTTTTTTGTTAGAAAAATTAAATACAATCGATATCAAAGTCCGGTTAATTTAATATATTTTTTTTTGTAAATACAACTTATTTCTATAGATATTCAAACAAGGATTATTTTTGAAATATATAGTAAATGTAATGTTGTGAAAGATATTGAAATTCCACAGTGTTTTAGTCATCGAAATGCCATAGAGATGAATCACTCATAATTAGGTGAAGTTACTCTACTTCTAAGAACAAATACAGCAAAAAAGGAAACACACTTTGTTGCATAAAATTTTCAGTTTGCTATATGCATTATTGAATAACAATGCCACATTGTCGCGTAGTTTACAAGGTCATGTGATAACGCAAGGGCAAACAGGCAGTTTCACGTTCGTTGATATAACATTATAAATCCTAACCTCACATACAAGCCATGGAATAATATTAACTATCATTAGTAGAAAATTAACACAGCAGTTCCATTATTTCATTGGAATACGTGGATTAATAAAATATGTCAATAATTTATCTATTTTCTTAAAGTCTACAATTGCCAAAAAGTCTTTCTAAACTCATTGTTCCTCTACATCTCTAAAGACGAAAAAATAATCAATTCATATTTCTATGAAGAGTAACGCGTACGCAAAACTTCCTGTCAATGAATTTAGTACATGCGTGTGTTAAATTATTTATCGAATAACATAATTATAATTCAATTTAAGTACGGGCTACATGTAAACTAACTTTCACAAATTACGGGCCCTTAATTTATATTGTTAATTGGAGATAGTCATTCAAGGTGTTCTAATCGAATACAAGCTAACGTACGAATTCAACATGCTTTAAAAATACACGTTAATGTTAGAACTGACATAATATAAGTTAGTAAAATCCAGCGGCTTTCCTATCGTAATATTATTACTATGTTTTCCTTCGCTCACTTACTCGTATCAGTTAATTTTTTTATAGTTTTATTTTATGCCCTACTATTGTATGCTACAATAAAATATAGATTTATATAGACTATATTAAACCGTCTTGGTATTTATAATTCAAAGGTTAAAAACTCAACTGATAACATAAGAAAATAGTAATAAAAATATAAGATATCGCTGTTGTAAGGGATACATTGTTTCTATTAAGAAAATTGCTTCAATGAGTTAATTTGTGACCACA
>QDHC01001946.1:1049758-1090918 GCA_013186455.1 Papilio dardanus tibullus
AGTAAATCCTTTGTTCGGATAAATGCTACTTGCTACTCGACTAAAACACTATCCTGGTGCGAACAAGGCTTAAAGTCTTCTTGCACCAGGATAGTATTTTAGTAGAGTAGAAAGTAGCAAGTATCCGAACAAAGGATTTATTAGTCTACTCTACTAAAATGTTGCTGTACGGACACGTTAAGTTACTTAAATACTTGCTACTCGACTAAAATACTATCATGGTACAAGACTTTACGAACAGTACAGATTATATTAAAAAAACCCTGTTTAAAAATAGACATTGCGTTCCAGAAACACACGATAGCATAGCGTTCTGGATCAGGCGACAATCCCGATCCGTACAAGGCTATTCGTCAAGGTTGATTGATTATTTATTCATAGTACCTATAAATATATAGACTTAAAAAAATATAAAAATAAAATAGCAATGTACGGAGAAAGTAAACCATATTTGGGCCAATTTCAATCATCTGACGTTAAGCTCTATATTTGCTGATATAGTCCTTTTCGTAAGAGAAATTTGTGACGCATCTTCTAGTCTAGAAAATACTAAAAAAAACATACTCTAAGTTCTAAAGTTTACTGAATATTTAAGGGCCATATTACTATAGCAGGCCGTGGTTTAGTTAGTTCTATTTTAGGCCTTTATCAACAGCTTACGTGACTTGAACAAAACAGTCATCGTTTCAACTTTTATACATAAACTGTTTCGTAATACTGTTTCAAGAAATTCTTGATAAGGACTTCGAAGCAATTCATTGTATTCGACGAAAGTAACGTTGTGTATGGAAGTAAACACATTACGATGGAGTAACTTAATTTATCCTTATCCTTGTCTTTATCCTTACATAGTATAAAACAATAACGCTTTTTTATGGTTGTCCCTAAATATGCTTGAATCTTTAAAATTACGCAACGGAATTTGATGCGGTTTTTTTTAATAGATAGAGTGATTCATAGGGAAGGTTTTCATGTATAATACATTCACAATATAGTAGAGTAACACTGATAATTTAGAGGTTTATAATATGATGTCGTAAATTAGCACATTTTTGTATTGTGTAATGATGCAGAAGCTGTGGACGTTGTATAAATAAAAATATTTTTGTAGTAAATTATTATTTAGTATCAGCATTATACCGATTTGCACCCGCGCGAAGCCAGGGAGGGTCGCTAGTGTTTTTGTAGAATTATATTATCTGTGAATATACTAATTTTCAATTATTCTAATAGGTATTCTTGTTGACTGAGTTGTCCTAAGAAAAAAATACCATTATCTCACCATAAAAATTTTACGTAGTTCAGTAATTTGGTCTGTGCGTTTATAAAGCATTTATTTTTACTTTGTATACGGTATATACATATTCTCGTTTACTAGTAATTCGTTCGCAATAACACAACGCGTTTAAGCATCTGTAATTCGAGTAAATTCTACACTATTTGTACCAACAAGTTAATCACACTACGTGGAGGAATTCACTTTATCAGTAAACCTTGTACCATTCACTGTACTAGGCATTGTAAATTCCTGTCGTTAGGCAAACATGAGTGAATACGAATATACATTGATTCTGATCAATTGCGGTGACATGAAGGAGTTCAATAGTAACATATACACAATAGATATAGGGCGTAGTAAAAAATGTAGTAACGGTGACTTTAATTCATCCAGAATAAAATAAATAAACAGTAAAATTGTGGAAAATAGATATGTTTAATTGGTAATCGATGTCACCAGGGCTTCATAAACTCAAACCTGTAGTGTTTTATCGCAATATCCATAAAACGATTCAAATATGGACAAACGACATGCCGCATAGAATAAAACTATTTGAGAAATGCGTTATATTTGTTATAAGATTTGATTATTTCCCTGGACCTTTGCTTGCCGATCGACATCTACATGTTATTAAACGCTGTTGTCTTCTATTAGTATCATCATCATCATCAGCCTTTTTCTGCCCACTGCTGGACATAGGCCTTTTCCAATGCCTTCCACAAAATACGGTCTTCCGCCTTCCGCATCCAACGCATTCTATTAGTATGTAAATGTATAAAAAGTTTCCTTAAATTCTATATCATAAAAATGCAGCACCAGATACAAAATCTCTGTGAACTTTTAAATATGATAATTGTGGCGCCGTGTAATAAAATTACAACACTGACTCAACAAAAAGCGATACATCTACATGTTCGGTAATATTCCCCTCACAAAAGTTGTCGAGAACCGGTCCTGAGGTGTCGGTGTATTCCCCTTGACCCAGAATAACCAGATTGGCCCGCGGCAGGAAGAAAGCCCGTTGTAACTGTATTATAATCGTTTATAAGAATATTCAAAGATGGAGAATAAATTAAATACATTTCCTATCATCTCTTACTCGAATGTAATTAAATGATCAAAAATGTGACTCTTATTGTACATTTATTGAACACTAGCTGTCGTGCGCGACTTTGTCCGCATGGTATTAAATAATATAGCCTATGTTACTCGGGGATAATGTAGCTTTCTAATGGTGAAAGAATTTTTGAAATCGGCCCTGTAGTTCTCGAGTTATATCAATACAAACAAAAATACAAAGTTTCTCTCTTTATAATTATATTAAGTACTAGCTGTTGTGCGCGACCTCGTCCGCGTGGAATTAAAAAATATAGCCTACGTTACTCGGGGATAATATAGCTTTCTAATGGTGAAAGAATTTTTGAAATCGGTCTAGTAGTTCTCGAGTTATTTCAATACAAACAAAAATACAAAAATTCAAAAATACAAAGTTTCTCTCTTTATAATATTAGTATAGATAGAGTATAGATTGAATTTACGTCATGCTATATTCTAGCAGTTACTGGGGAAATTTTAACTATAGTGTTAGTAATTCCCCTGGTATACTATATACACAATATACAGTCGTCACAAAATCATTTAGGGCCATCTGCACTACAGGACTGCTTAAGTAAAATCACGAGTTCGGAAGAAAACTAATTAGGTATTATGACAAGATTGATGATATGATATTTTCATAGCAGTATATCAATTTGCCAACGTTGAACTGAACGTGGGATAGATTCACAATATAGCTGTTTGATTCGCCACCTGACTGTGTAATAATAATTTCTATGACACAATCTTTGTCATCGTTTGATGACAAACGCTTATTGTAATAGCTACTTATTTACTTAATTGAAACATAATATAAAAATATTTTACGTATAGTCTTCAATGGGAAGAAAACTATTACTATATAAATGGAAAAGTCGACAACCGGACAAGAAAACGGAAACTATATCGCTTTTCTTTCTATTTTTTTAAAGGAGAAGGGGACAAACGAGCAGTGGATCGCCTAAGTTATTTAATCCGACGCCCATGGACTTTGCAATGCTAGAGGAACCTCAGATGTGTTGCCGGTTACCGGCCTTTTATGAAGGAGTACGCTCTATTATTGAAGGCTTCTAAATATTACTTACTTTACATGTTCTGGTTTTGATAACAAGATTTGTTATGCATGCGAAACTATTACGAAGATGAAGATAGTTCGTGTCTATTATTAATGATATAATTAAAGTTTTAGTTGTTAAACGTGATAATCGGTTATGAATGGAAATTCATATTGCATTGTCTAGCCTAGAAGTCTGGAGACTGCATCTAATATATACTCGATTAGTTTTAAAATAATTCATTTGCGGTTCGAGTGGAATTACATTCCCGTTAGTAAAAATGTAACCGTAATGATGTATATAAAATTTATAATTTGAAAACGTACGGTAGCATAGATAGGGAAAAAAAGGTTGGTTTTTAATTTTAGGCTTTTCATATTTCAGTCTGCGGCTCTCATTACGAGAGTACCTGGCTTGTTGATTATAGAAAAGTTGGAGCGGTTTTTATGCCTCCAAACATCCATCACTAACTATTGCCGATTATTAGTTGACTTTTTATATGAATTCAAAAAATACGTCAATGGTTTGAGTGAAATTCAATGTAAAAACTAAAATCAATAATGTCGCAAAACTATATAAAATAATCCTGAATTGTCCGTCATATTTAGTCTACGGTCTGGTAAATAAATTTCGATTAAAAAGGGGAAAAATAAAATGAGATAAAGCTTTTTTTATAAACTCATGTTGACATTTAATATTAAGCGATGACCTAATGTTAGTAACAATGTGTGATAACAGATATTACAAATAATTTAAAAACAAATCGCGATGTATTAATGAAAATATCTATATTTTACGCTAATATTATAAAACAATTAATAAAAATATTTAATTATGCAAATAAGTATTTACCAAAAATATTTTACGAGAAAGCATAGATTAAAAAGCATTATAAAACTGGCCAGCAATAAAAGTTACGTTCTTAAATAAATAGAATGATAATCTTATCAAGGATTTTATAGTTTGACATGAAATGGATATCACAACAAAATATCTTAACCAGTTTCTCAATTAAAATCTATTTTCGTCTTTACTGCAAGATATTATAAAACATACTTAAAATTAAGTTATGAATTTAATTTATTAGTACCTAATAGGCGTAGATACCGAGCAAGAAGAATTAGGTCATTGTGACAAATTCTTTCACAACGCTGACTGACCCGGAATAACCATATCCCGTTGTCCTGCAAATATGGCCGCTGTTTTGCTTCGTTTCAGCCTTTATTAAATTCCATCACGAAATGTAGGTAATATAACAGCAATTCTTTTGATTAAAACATGGTTCAACAGTTTAAAAGCGGTAATAAACTTTAATTTGTTTTCCATTCTTTAATATTATTTACTTACTTAACAAAGTTAAACTTTTAAAAATGAACGGACATAGAGTTAACGTTAGTTTTCGAAGAGTGATTGTAGATGGAAGGAATTTAAATCTTGAGTTTCCAGTGCTTAAAAAGTAGTATAAAAACATATACCCATCTCATTAATTCTTCTTGTAAAAATTGAGATAACAATAGGTGCTTTGGAAGTGTCAGCTCACGGTTAAACTGTGACAAATTAAAATTCATGACTGTTGCCTCGCTAGAAACATAAGTTAAAAGAAGTTCTGTTATCATTATTTATTTATAATTTTAAATGAGGTCGCAAGTAAAAGAAGTAGATAAAAGTATTAAATGATTACTTATTGAAGCTATTAAAACTCGTTAAATATGGTTTTATATTAAAAACTAGCTGTTGTGCCCGACTTCGTCCGTGTGGAATTAAATAATATAACCTATGTTACTCGGGGATAATGTAGCTTTCTAATGGTGAAAGAATATTTGAAATTGGCCCAGTAGTTTTTGAGTTATGTCAATACAAAAGTACAAAAATCCAAAAATACAAAGTTTCTGTGTAAAATACTCTGAATACCAGTTAAAAACACTTAAAATGTTGTTTTTGTTTCTTAAATTATAAAATATTTATAATTATACGATGTTAATTCTTATCAATAGTCTCAGTAAAAATGTTAACAACCTGAGTTTTTGGGTATAAAGATAAAATTCCTTGCATTCGTTAAAACCTGTTTAATTTCACCGTTTAGGTTATAACTTAGTGCATACGTATAACATACCATGGCGGGTACAAATGTGTTCACTTTGACTGCAAACGGAAAATTTACGTAAGTCATCCAACGTGCAATGACTTAATAATTGCTAAGTAACTAAGCAGATTCTAATAAGAATAGCAAAGCTTCCTAAAACGTGTGCCCATGTGTTTCTAAGTGGGTCACGGCTAAGTCCTTGTAACATTTCTGGAGCTCAGCATCCCAAATCGATATCTACATTACCTAGTACATAAACTGAGCTATGACTAACTTTGCACTATTAAAATTGGTCGTATAATAACCGGCAACCGAAATATTTAAATTAGAAATAGAACCTACCTTTCTTTGTGCCTCCGCTGCTAATCCAGATTTCGCTGCTCTGTTGTTGGCCATTTTGAACTAACAACTAAGTATATAATGTAAATAATAAATTAAATCACAGACACGGTACGCCGTGAAGTCACTGCTTGCAGTTGAGAATAATCTGGCGTTTGGTAATGTAAACAGGCGTGCGGGTCGCTGTCGTGTCGGCGGTGGAACCACTGCTGTGTGAGTGTGCTGATGAATGACATCATGCAGCGCGCGACCGGCCGCTGCACGATCCCCGGACGACGAATAGGGATGTACAACTAACTATCGACATTTCTTAAAACCTTTTATTTAAATAATAGGAGAAATTATCATACTTTTAATAACAAATCCAAAGTCCTTACTAAATTCGGAACTGCTTTTATGAATATATCTATTAATTTAAATCCTGTTAAGAAAATATATTAAGTTTATAGTTTAAATTATATCCAAAAATAAGAAGGGATAACTTATATTATTACATATTTATTCTAGCTGATACCTCATTCTTTTTTTATTTTAAATAATGTACAAAAATACACAAGGCAAAAAACACAGAGCAAGTAAAATTAAAAAAAAATGTTAAACCAATTTTGGAATTTAAAACTCAGATCATGTTCTATCTTATGGTTTTTTTTAAACACATAGATGTTAAATATGTTAAAGTTTTTATCAAAATATGTTAATACAGATATAATCGATAAGCTATAGATACAAACAACACTAGTTCGAAATGTAAAATGAAAACCAAGTATGGACTACAATGAGGGCAAAAGAGATAACAATATCTGCTTTACTGCTCGAACGTCGCGACGGAATGGCGGCGACCCGAAAAGCGTGGAGGCTGTGCCGCAGGCTATATATATACGCAAGTACGTACTGGGTGCTACTGTTTTCTATTGAGTAACAAACAGTTTAAACAAATTGAAGAATACATGAGGCTTTTATGTTTAAGTGCTACAATTTGGTACTTATTCGGTTCATGAAAAACATGAAAATATGTGATTTTTTGCATTTTGGAATCTAGAGTGAAGTGTGGTTCAGCGCCATCTTTTTGATAAATACGCAAATGGATCTTACAACTTGGTTTTCAATCTAAGTTAGATTTTAAGAGTCAGTTAAAGATGGCACGTTAATAAAAATTGAATAAGAATTTCGTTTAATTAGATATTTTTATTAAAATTCAACCTGTTACTCATAAATAAAATATTAGATAAATCAAAGTGTTAGGTTTTATGATTACTTTAAACTTAAATATTATTGAAATAAACGATATCATCAAAAATAAGGTACTGTCAATATGCTGTCATGAAATGAAATGTATTTCTGTCAGAATTGCAACGTGATAAATTAAATTTTGTAAAAATATTACAACAAAAACAAAATGCTTTAAGTTACCAGATATTTTTGGGTTTGAGAGAGTAATGCAGAATTGGCCGTAAAATACATCATATCAAAAAAAACACCATAAAAAATCCACGAAAAATGGATTCCAATAGAAGGAACCGTAGAAAGAAAGGTCGATTTCCTTTACTTGCAGATTATGGAATGGATACAAGTCAAAAGAACGGTTCACATTACCTCGGCCATATCTGCAGTTACTTGATACTGTCGAGCCTTATCATAATAGTGTTTCTTCTTATGGAATACAACTGCACCACTTGTAAGGCGAAGTGTGACTTAAACTGTATCAGTAGGCACGTCGAGAATATATCGGTTAGTTGATTATACGACTAAATTAAAATGCATCATTGGTCATTCCAGTTATAAAGGACTACGGTGAAATTATCGAAGGGAAGTATAATATTATTGCCTTTGATAGTTTTCATGTGCTATAGAAGCCATGATAGATTACATTATTTAAATCTATAAGTCATCTATAAAAGTAGAAACAGGGCTAACAAGTTCATGCAACCTTATGCTAGTTTATCAACATTTATCTAACTAGGGTGACACGATGAACCCGAAGTGGGCCTTGGCCTCCGACAAGAAATCTCTCCATGCTTTGTGATCCCGCGCCATCCTGACCCGATCCTGGACGTGACCTGCCTTAGGTCTTTTTCCATCTCATCAATCCAGCGATACCTTGGACGGCCAACCGGGCGCCGATCACTCGACCGTTTTAAATATGCGCGTTTAACACTCCGAACATTATCCATTCCTCCTAGGTGGCCGAGCCAGCGGAGTCTGAGAGTTTTTATCTCACCAATGATGTTTGGCTCTGCCTCCAGCTCCTCAATTTCTACATTCATCTGTATACACGTAATTAACTACATAAATGGCAAATAAAATGTTGAACTAATTTTGCAGACCCACTTAAGTTTCATGAAAGACAGCTACAAGGAATTAGAGAGACAGGTATTGAAATTATCTCGCGAGTTCCCTAGATTTGAAGGTCAATTAGAAGTGTTGGAAACTCTTGCTAACACTCTCGAAGCAAACGAACACGGATGGGATCCGAAAACACAACGGCCTTTGCCTTACGTCGGTGTTTCACTGGAAGTTTCAAGGAAACCCTTTCAAAGATTGAATAAAAGTATACAAAATCCCTATTTAATGGAAGTTAATGCCAATTAAAATAAAACATACAACAAAAATAGTTTTTTCTTCTATTCATACTCTGTATTCTGTTGATCGTTTTTAAAATAAGATATACTAAAAATATACTAGAGAGTGACGACTTTTAGTACTTACAGAGCAAAAAAAAAACGCAATAGTTGTAGCCGCGTAGCATGCCGTAGCACCAAGGGAAAGTCGAAAAAAAGTGACACACACTTTCATTCTTGACGCAAAGAGAAAAAAATAGTTTCACATATTTTTGTCAGTCAAAGGACTAATCAGGAAATCATACCTTGGAATGGTATAGGAAATGCTTGCCCTATAAAGTTGCCTGCCTAAAGTTTTGTAACCATCTCAGTATTTTTTCCAACGCTTATCGATAATTCATAAAGCTTGGTAGTTCGAAAGTAGATTTATCGTTCCTACCTGATTCCTTCGGGAATGTTCCTGCGTAAAGGTACATTTTGAACTCTGATCAAATATTTATTCTAACAACAATAATATATTACAGTATCACAATGGTCACTTTTTTATTATTAAAATTAAACTTTCAATAAAAGCAATATCCTATAAAATACTCAAAATCCACTCTTTAAAAGGACTCTTTGTATTAAAATTATTAATTATAAAGGAATATTTAAACACAGAAAGCTGTTTCCAAATCATTTATTGATAAGTATAACTTGTACCAAAAACAAATGCGTTTTGTTGAAATACGATTCAAAATTGTTATATGGCAAATAAGTAGAAAAACATTTACTTTATGTTTGTGTGAAACGAAACAAAAGATATAACTCAAGGTAAAAAAAAAATCGCAAAATGTACGTGCTTTTTGGTAGCGGAATCACAGACAATGGTGCTTGAGGATTTGATCGTTATAAGGGTCCAATTTTTTCATGTCGCACAGACGGTAAATACTTCTCTCCAAAA
Source organism: Papilio dardanus tibullus (assembly GCA_013186455.1). Taxonomy (NCBI): domain Eukaryota; kingdom Metazoa; phylum Arthropoda; class Insecta; order Lepidoptera; family Papilionidae; genus Papilio; species Papilio dardanus. Next base: position 1,059,111 of record QDHC01001946.1, read on the forward strand.
TCAGTGCCGTATGTCGCCAAGTTGTTTACTGAATTTAATTCATGCAATTCTTTGTTGACTTTATCATATTCTGAACTGATATGGCTGATTGTATCCTGTAGGTATCCAAAAAATTTAAATAAAATTACAAAATTATACAACAATTCTAGGTCAGTCATTGTAGGCCAGTTTAGGCAGCAATGACCACTGTAATATAAAAAGTATTACAAGAATCAAACTTTATGGCGGCTCACGCTTAGCTTAGAGTCCACGTCTGCTCCTTAAGCTCCACAGTTCACTGCGGGTGGAATGGAGTGTGCGCAGGCTGTATGTTTTGCCTCCACATCCCGTCGATACTAAACATTTCATTCTGCGCAATGTCGAGTGCAAAAGTTGCGAGCCGACGTAAAGATTGAATTGAATTATAGTATAGTAATTAATTTTCTAATATTAATAGTACCTTTAGAATGTGTAAGCTAGAATTGATTTCGCTTAGTTCAGATCTTAGTACAAAGTATTCCCACACGTTGACAGTGAGGTGCGTGGCGATCACCACGGCGGCTAAAAACAGTCCTGCTTCTATACACATTGTTGTTACGGACTTTTTCAGAGGCATCTTTAATTGACTGATAAATTTTGATGCTTTTCTTTGTTTTATTGGACTTGGTGAAACATTTTTGGCTTTTTTATTATTCAATGCCTCTGACATGTTTGGCAGTTTTGTTCATTTTTACAATTTTTTCTTACTGTCAGACTGTTACGTTGTCAATTTGAATTAATGGTGGTATAGAAGATATATAACAGAGGCCAGTGAATTGTGATTCACTGAGCCAATGCAGTTGCATAGTTTTTCTCTTAATGTTTTGTATGGTTTTTTAATATTAAATAAATCTTCATCAACTAGCCGTCGTCCGCTGCTCCGTCAGCGTAGAATTAAAAATACGTGTTCTTCCGGACTATGTTTTTCATCTGTGCAGAGTTTTATCGCGATCTGTTCCGCCGGTCCGGTGCTATCTTCAAACAAACATCCATTCATCCGTTAAAAAAACGCATTTGTAATATTAGTAAGATCAAGAACGTAAACTATGGACTAATCTAGAGACTGATTCCTTAACCGGTTGGAACGGAGAACAAAAATATAGTGTCTCCTTCTTTTTGAATAAAAAATGACGGAGACAACGATAAAATGTTTAGATAGTTGTTAAATCAGGGGAAACACACGATCCTAATTGTTTGAATTAAGAAATTCATATAGCAATAAATGTAAACATTTAATCTTCATAATCATGATTTAATTATGAAATTCACCTAACCACTAATACATTTCGTAAAATCTTTTGTTGTCTGAAATGGCACATTGCGTTCGTGTCTTAGGCTTTCTTTTTATATTCTAGAAACTGAAAAAAAACAATAAAATAGATGTATATCATTAGTAGTAACCTAACAAAGAACATACTTTTAAAAGAAGTCGCCGGTAGATCATTACCAAGATTCTTCATATTAGGTTAAAAGCTTTCATTTGTTTACACTAAATACTTATAAATATAAAAGTAAACTGCGCGTAACCGGAGAATAAAAAGTACCTGCTCGAAAAAACAAAAAGAGATCGGCTACGTTATTCGTAACCGTGGGTTTCTGCTGCCGAAATTATCAGACCTGTCATAGTTTTGTGAAACCTTTAGTATTTTCCGAGTCAATCTTAGCGGCTCAAGGTCACCTCTGCGCATGCGCAGGGGGAGAGCCCCTTCCGTTGGAACGTTATGTGCTACGCATAGAGTCTTGCGATGTTCCGAACCGCTAAGATATATGAAATTCTTTAATATTTGATTATTTCGGCAGTAGAAATTCATGGTAAACGCATTCGTAGACTTACTGGAAGTTTTGGTTCTGCAAAGCTTCTAAATGAGCGAAGTAAGCGATGTAGGATACTTCTCTTTGTCTCCGACTGTACACCTTGCGACCTCAACATACGCTGACAACTTTCGCAGTATTCTAAAGTGTTTTTCTGATAAATTAAAGAAATTATTAGTTCTTCAAGGATTCTTCTGTCACGCACAGCCGCGCTATCCTTAACATTTCACTAGAAATTAAATCAGAATTACAAGTTCTTCTACTGATATGAAAGCTGAACAAAGACGAAAGGACCTTACGAGTCTTAAATATGATTTGATACAATGTGACATCTCTATAAAATGAGTACTTACAGTGTCGGTTTCAACATCGTGCATGGAGTTTTGAAAAAGACTATATTCGCCAACCACCTCTTCGTAATCGGTTTGAGCTTGAGCTACTTCTCTCTATTAAATGATAAAATAAACTAATTAATAAAGAAACAAAACTAATAATTTAAAAAGGATAAAGTCGATCAAGTATTTGGGATTTCATTGTTTGAGGTAACGAAGAAACGACGTCGATTGCTGAATAGTTACTTCATTTTTCATTATAAAATTGAAGTTATCAAGTCTCACCGTAATAGCATTGACAATTTTCCTTAAAGCTTTCGTCTCTGAGGAATCATGAATGGCCTTAGCAACGAATGGTATAAATAAACTGAGTAGCATCAACACAACAATCATAGTGACCGTGTAGTTGTCGACCATAATAGCCAAGCAATCGCTGACGTAACGTTTTATTGTGTCCCATAGCTTCATGCTGTTAGCAAGATTACGTTTCAATCCAGATACGTTTAAGCGTTGTCTACTGCGAACAGGATAAGAGCCTGCAAGAATTATTAAGGTAAAATGAAACTAAAATCAAAACAACAGTGAAAAGCGGTAGAAGTACAAATAAAATCAAAATTGCTCCTAAGATGATTAGGACCGCTTCAATTTTGACTTGCCCTAGTACCTAGTAAAGGGTCTTCTCGTCATTTGATCATTGCTTTCTTAACAATCCTTATATCTTCAAGTAATAATCCCTATATTTGTTTGCTTTCATATCTAACATTCCCTATATCATAAGTTCTTCCGTTCTCATAACTAGATCCTTATCCACACTAACAAAACTCTAGTTCGTCTCTAGGTAGTCTTAGATTATAAGACCCGTGAATGTTTCAAGGATAAATTAGAATGTTTCGAAATCAAAGCGTTGATTTTTTTTAATTTACTAATCACCTCTGTAAGTAGTGCAAGTACATCTTTCATTTTTGTTTCTAGCTTTTTTCATTGTGCAATATTTTATACATTATTACAATTTATTCACATTTTTATGGATTTACGTCAAAAAATAATGTTTTTGCCATAGATTAAAAGAAGCAGATCGGACATGACATATGTCATACTGACAGCGACTGAGACACATTTATACGAAATATACGTAACGTGACAAAGACAGTGACCTAGATCTTTTGTCCCTTTCTCCGTATGCGATTTTGTTTATTTGGGTCTTGAAATAAGACCCAAGCAAATGTGACGTATCACATAGTACTATGGCGCTCCAAGCGTATTTTTGGCGAACTAATTTTTCATACGTCCCAGGCAAAGGCTTGAGACATGATGTTATTGGTTTAAAGCCGTAAAGTGATGCACACACGACATACGTATGACGTAGCTAAGGCATGTTTTGTCCCTCAACCGTATACGCTATTGCTACTTCTATATCTTTCTCTTTCTACGCTCTGTTCTGTTCATATTGTCAAACATTGATGTCAAGTTCGGAGAGAGTGGCGCTGCTATCGTTTTGTTTTGGCAAAAAATATGTAAAACCTGCATGGACCTTTGACATGAACGTAGAAAATAACTTAAAAGGGTGCGCTAGTGAGCTATTATAATTAAGTTTTACTTACGACCACCGGGTTAGAGAACTTATTTGTCTATAGATTATTTAGAAGTTATGAAGAGTATAGATAATATCACAAAATATCACAGATTAACTTCATTCAAAGAAATATGATATTGATTTCTCAATTCAGCAAAATTCATGAAACATGGAACCACAGTACAATGATGTTTAAGAGAAAAAAATAAATGTAAAATTTCCTTTCCTTATGTACATTATGATTATTGACTACGAAAAGCTATTCTAGAGCCGAGTTTGACACCACGTTTCGATTTAAAGTGCAAGCGTTCCCTAATCACGTATTTAAATAGGAATAAAATGAAAAGAACAATATTATGATAACATATTTTAATAACTAAGGCCTCGTAAAGTGTAATAACTAAATATAAATCGAATATAAATAATAAAACTTGAGGTTGGCTTGACATAGTATTAAAAACATGTTCCAGTATTAATTATTGATTTGCTTTCCTGTATCTTTCGTATGTGGTAGCTGAAAAATAAATAATTATAGCCAAGTAAAACAGTCGAGAAACTGGAAAATTATCTTTACGGCAATAGTCTAACTGCCCTATGTTCCAACGGCACTCAATATGTAAGAATGTCTTACAGTCCACGCTTAAACTCCAAATTTTACGGCGATCTCGTTTAATTTTGATGCCACTTAGATTTTAAGCGACGCTTACGTAACGAAGTATTTGAGTGGTGTTTGAACATACGGCCGTCAAAGTTGTAAATTCAAATGTAAAAATGTTACTCACTTTACAACATTCTTCAAAGCCTACCTCTCTTAAAAAATCCTCATCAATTTCATATTCGCTCGGTCCTTGACCACTATCTTTAGTTCCAACCTTCTCCGATTGTTTTTCTACGTTCGGATTAGAATTGAGTTTAATACCATCGTTTCCTTTCATATTTCGTGACTTGATGTCCAGGACATAATCTTTCAAATTTGAAATTTCTGTTGTATTGGATTCCATATCTGGCAAAATTGCTTTCAAACATGGACAACTTCTAACCCCTGAAATTTAAGCTGATCTGAGTGTTTTACCAATTTATATAAAGTATACTGCCATACTTAAGTTTTAATCAGTCATCATTATCCTGCCCTTTACCTTTACCATACGGTGAAGGAAAACATCGTGATGGAACCTGCACATATCGGTGAAGAAGTTCAAAGATATGTGTGAAGTCGACCAACCCGCGCTGGGCCAGCGTGGTCGACTATGTCCTAGTCACCTCTCAGGGGGCAGGCTCTTCGGTAGGGACGCGTAGTTAGAAGGTGCTGATGAATCCTGCTTGTCCCTTCGGAGGGCCGGTTTGTCGCGGTAGACAACTATTAAGTAATAAAAAATGAAAATAATTACGTGTCACTGGTGCAGTTGTCCGGAATTGATTAAATGGTTTCAATAAATACATAGCTGAAAATATCAGAACTCCGAAAGCTACACATATTATGATGAGTGATGTTTGTAGGATCTCATTCAGTCGATGGAATACTTCTTCTATGACGTATTCTATTTGCTCATTACTTTCGATTGTAGACATTTTAAATTTATTAACTTAAACTAAGTACTATAATAAATATACCTGAAAGAAATGGCACATCATTTATGGAGTTGAAATATAGTGGCAAAATACTATAAGTTGTGATTCTTTGCAATTAAAGATATCTTGCTAGGCCTGGTTAAGTGACGCAAAAGACGTGCTAGTCGTGTAGTTGCGGAGAATCGAGTCCATACAACTAGTCCTGGTTACTATAGTAGACAGCCTCAAAGGGTCACATGTATGTCAATGAAGCGTTTTCTTTTCGTCTCAATTACAGTGCTACACTCACTCTAGTCAGTATTTTCTCAAAGTAGACAGTTTTAGTATTGCAAAAGCATCAAGCACGATACCTTACCGACTAACCAAAAATGAAATAAGAAGTGAATAAAGAGTTCAAAGTTTCAATACCAGGCAATTCTTTTCACATTTTTAAAGTATTGCGAATATCTTCTGTAAACGAAGACAGGTCGCATATTATGCTTTTGTAAATTTTCACCTAATTTTCTCGCAGCATATTATGACAAGGCGTTGACGTTTCCAGCATAAGATGTAAAAAATTAACCAAAAAGTTTATAACTTTTACCTCTTTGCTTAATAATTATATTGGTTAAGTTTTTTTGATTATAATTCTATTTTCTGTTTTTTTGCTGTTTTCTCTTACTTTTTTTAAAATGTTTTTCGGTTCTATCCCGTAAATACTTAATTCTTAAAATACTGTAGCATTTAAGCAATATGATTTAGGAGTGAGGAATGAACGAACAATCTTCATAATCCTTTTTAATTGAATGAATCAGAGCCGAATTAATTAAGGAAATCGTTTTCTCTCCTTCATTTTGTAAGGGAGAAAATGTAAATCATTATTGCTATTATTTTGACTATACATCAATGTTTATTATGTCTAGCTGTTTAGTAAGTTCTCGATATCAGAAACTAAAAGAATATTAAAATTATTATATAATTATACTAACACTAATGCTTAAGTAAATAGTTAACTTATTAGACAATGATAGTGAGTTATTGATGCTACTCTTTCATTTGACATTAAATTAAAATTAAGAAGACTAAAGGCCGAATGTTTAAACACCACTCAATATGTAAGAGCGTCTTACATATTAAGTTCACGCTTAAACTCCAAATTCTACGGCGATCTCGTTTAATTTTGACACTCCTAGGTATTAAGCGACCCTTTAATTTGAGTGACAAACATTCCGCCGTTAGACTTTATAAAATACATTCTATTTTTATATTACAAAATTAAATCTATAAAAAATCGTTTTGTCGAGCTCGGGTCGTTAAGTTCAAGCGCTGAATATTGTCGGTGGCAGGTCGTGTCAGTGACGTCACAGCCTGCTTGAGGGATCGTTCCCAGCTCTTCATAATGATTTATCCATGTACTTTGACGTTAATTACTTTTTATTAATGAAGTGGCATTAAATCCCTCATCTTGTATTGACAGTTTGAATTTATAGAGTTATTTCAATTAATTAATTAAAATAAATTGAAGTTAAATCAATTTATAATTCGTATTTTATTATTTTTAACCGACTTCTGTATTGTGTTTTAGTAGATTACCACATCGTCTAATAAGTGGCTAATGCCATTAGCTATTCATCTACTAAAATAAAAATGTACGCCTGTCATTTCATAATAGCAATTATTCTTAAAAAAATATTAATACTTATCGCAAGTGTTACTTTTGTAAGTAAATTTTAATTTTATGCTAGTTTAATTAAAAAAAGACTTTAATTTCCTGTCGGTTAATTTGAATTGAAAGACGAACTTTCTGTTTGCTTTGATGAAAACTTTTCATACTCAAAAAGTTGAAAATTTTCTGCGATAAACCGAATAAGGTCAATAAAAGTAAGAAATATGAGCCACAAATCTGGGTACTAGAGTTAGTAAAGTAAAGTAATATGGGAATAAAAATTGTAAAACTTCGTACAAAAAGTCCTTGGTGTAAACTCCCTTGATCAGATCAGATCTGACATAGAATTTCACTGACGAATTTAAAAAACGCCCATATTTTTATTTGAAATAACAGAAATAACATTATGTTTTGAGCAGGTCATGCAATGACAACCGACCGTAATAATCTTGTGAATTTTTAAGTTTAAATTCGATGTAATCTATACTAAATTACTAATAGTATAAAGAGGAAAGGTTTGTATTTTTGTATTAAAATAACTCTAGAACTGCTATGTAGATTTAAAAAATTCTTTCACTTTTAGAAAACTACTTTATCCTCGAGGAACATAGGCATATTTAATTCCACGCAGACGAAGTTGCGAACAACAGCTAGTATTAAATACATTAGTATCTAAAAGTTGTCGTCACAAATAAAGTTAGCTAGGTGAATAAATAAAGCTAGAAAACTCCAAGTCAAGTTGCTACGTACTTTTCAAGTCCTTGTTAAGTTTAAGTAAAGTAAGGAAGAAAAGTGTCGCCACTTTACTTGATAGATGGAGGTGCTCGGTTAAGGTGACTCGGCGACGGAAAAGGAGGATGAATGCCCGACGTGCTTGCCGCGGCTTGCCGACAAATAAATTAGTATACCATTCCTTACTTAATAGTCTAATCAGGCATAGTTAAGTTAGACCAATTGACAGAAAAATAAAACGACTTTTTTAGATGTGTGTATTATTCTAACCGTGAAGGAAAACATCATAATGCAACCTGCACATATCGGTGAAGAAATTCAAAGATATGTGTGAAGTCGACTCGCACTAGACCAGCGTGGTTGACTAAGGCCTAGTCATTCCTTAGGGGTAGGCTCCGGGCCCCTCGGTGGGGACGTATAGTGAGCTGGTGATGATGAAGTATTACTATTTAACTTAAGTTTTAATTTGTAAGTTCATTTAGTGGTAATTTGTTCACAACTTATGACATTCATACGTGTATATTTGTGATAGATTAGTCGTAATGAGGCAGGTGTTTAAGCATAATTGTAAGTAATTACTTGAGCTTATAACAGTATTAATTACAGCTACAGCGTTACTCGTACTTGCATGGTACTGTCGCATTCATGTGACACAACTCTTTAAAGACACTTAGACTATGATATGTTTTTATTTGGACGAGAGAAAATGACGAGCTTACGTTTTCTTCCAGACTACGAGTATGTTCTACTTCTGTGCATTTCAAGATCCGTTGTGCCTTTATGGAGATACCTTTAAACATCCATCCATTGTTACTTTCGCATTTATAATATTAGTAAGATTGTTATTCACGAAAATACATTTAATTTGTATGTATTTTGAATATTTCTTCATTCATAAGGAAGTTAAAAGGGTATCAAAAATGACAAGAGTCGCTTCTACAAAATGTTTGACCGTGCTCGAGTCGACGGGGGCACTGTTACGCCCCCAGATGAACCTTCGCTCGTTGCCCAGTCATCAAACCCATTAGTCAATATCCGTCCACAAACGACCCTTCGAATCGACTATTACAGAACCATTTCCATGAAGGGAATTCGTTTTCCTTTCCTATTTTGAACTTAAAAATGATAAATCTTCATAACAATACATAAAATCTATAAAAAAACATATTGTGCCATAGAAACGGGATTCTTACCAACTGCTATGCAACTGTTCTGAAATATCGGGAGCTCAAACAGCTAAATCGTGGTATGAATCCCGTTTCTTACGAACGATATCTTAGTATAAATCACGAAAGTTTAAAGTTATAAAATAAATAAAAATTGATATTTAAATTAAAGTATATCTAAGCAGCGAACAAAAACTAACGCTTGGAGCATTTCAAAACCAATTTATAATACTGGTTTAATTTCTCAATCCAAGTAGTTATTTCATGAAAATGTTAGTTGTGGCTAATAGCGGGAGATTCTAATGCACTTGGGATAAAGTTAAATTAACAATTTTGTTAAGCGACCGCTTTGCACTCGAAGAGTTAGTTTACTTCTCTTCCCTCCGGGGATAGTGATGATTCGTGAATGTATATCTCCTTACTGCGGCATTTGTGTTTTAAAAATTAACAAAAAATGTCCTGTCTTTTATACTAAAACAAAGACAACAATGTATTATTTAATAATAATAAAAATTGTAATCCCATTCATTCTCTTTTATACAGATTACTTTATTTTTGCTTTATTTAGTTCATCTCATTCTAAAAAAAATATTCAATAATTATATCGTTTGATAGACGCTCTGGATCCAGGTCGGTGGAAACAAATCATCCACTCCAGAACCAACCCACGCTGATGATGCTGACCACGGTCTTCAGATATGAAGGACAGACTAGAGAGAGAGAGATATAGTTTTGGTAGGTAAATTATGGTCAGTTGGGAGCGGTCGAGCACACGCATTTCCCTAGTCACTCGTTAATAATTGACACGCTTAAAAGCTTTTCAATTAAACAATTTTTGGCGTTCATTTAAAGCTTTATTAGGGTAAGTACTTACTAGATTAACCTTTAAGTACCGAGGTTTTTTGTAATGACCGATATGGGGCCTGCGCTATTCGGAGGATTGGTCTTACGCGGAAACACGTGGGACTAAAGCCTTGAACGCACCATGATAATATTTTAGGCGAGTATCAAGGAATTTAGTTACAAAAATATTTTAGTAGAGTTTAGTAAATCCTTTGTTCGGATACTTGGAACTTGCTATTCGACTAAAATACTATCCTGTTGCGAACTAGGCTATAGAGCCCGCCGCGGCGTCGTAGGCCATCGGTAGTAAAAGGTTAAAAACATTTTTACAAAGGAAATTCCGCGCGAAGTCGCTGATAAAATCTAGTTAATATAATAAGTAATAAATTAGACTAACTATAGATATGTTTATCTACATAATGTCCGTTTTAAATTCATGATAATTTAATAACATGGAAGTGGAAGTCATTCACTATTATGATAAAGATTTTTTTATTTTTTAATTATACTAAAAAAAATGCGTCGTGAAATTCTACGATTTTTTTTTATTTGCAATGTTCCTTAACAAAATTTTTTTTTTTTACATAATTTTGTAACAGTTTTATAATTCTATAGTTCATACTTACCTGTAATTATATAAAAATATTTTCCAATATTTTTATATCATGTGGATACAACTATTAATAATAATTGCGTACGTATATTTGATTAATTATTAATTATAGGAGGTGACAAGTTGCGGCTATGGAGGTGAAATTAATGCGTTAATAATATCTTAATTAATAACACTCTCTGCTCTTATTATTGAAGGAAAATGTTTAAGTTCGCATATCCGAAACATCGACAAAAACATGTTTGCGTAGTTTGATAAATTCACTTCCACCTTAACATTGACTTGAGGCAAAAAAATAACTCAAAAACTACTAAATAGTTTTTTAAAAACGTAAATATGGGACCAAATGGCAGCTATTTTGCATCGAGCAAAAAAAGAATCACGTAAATCGGTTCAGAACTCGCTGCTCAACTTCCGAACATACATAAAAAAAAAACTCATTGACTTGATAACCTCCTTCTGTTGGAAGTCGGTTAATAAAATGTAGGTAATAACTTAACATACAGCCGAACCTGGACAAACGAGAGTCCAAAGGACCGCGATATTTGTCTCACTTATAGAGGTTTCCCTCTAATTCGTGTCTCGCTTATGGATGTAGCTCGTCGGGACCAGAGAATAACTATCGCTTATAGAGTTTTCTCGCTTTTCTAGGTTTGACTGTACATTCAAATAATTATTAGCAGTTAAATACGTCTAATTGTAAACATAAAAATAGAATTTTAAGCACTGGCCGTTAACAAATTCTTGTATACAAAAAAAACTGTCACCAAGACTTACATTTCGGGCGCGAACGGTAATAATTGACAAGAGTATCATAAGTGACCTCTCACGTTTACTTACCTTATAACATGGACTTCCATTTAAATAAACTTATTGTCATCCCTTTCATTCTATTTGTAAAACCAGAGACAGCAGTATAGACTTGTAAATGTGCTTTGATGGTCAAAACTCATTATAGTAAGAAGATTGTTGCATTTCCGTTTACAATAATGTTTACTAAAATATCACTTACTAACAAGTTTTTGTGTCTAAAAGAATGTTAAACAAGACCATTTTAGTAAGTTAAGTACCAAAAAAACGGGAAAAATTTGCGCAATAAATGTATCGAATATACTATATCTATATTTAATATTATAAAGAGAGAAACTTGATATTTTTGTATGTATTGAAATAACTCAAGAACTACTAGGCCGATTTCAAAAATTCTTTCATCACTAGAAAACTACATTATCCCCAAGTAACATAGGATATATTATTTAATTCCACTCGGACGAAGTCGCGCACAACAGCCAGTCTACAATACGGGTGTAGCTGTACAAAAACTCTAAGGCTAATAAAATATCATTTATAATTTAGCGAGTGTATTTATAGTACATTGACCTTAACTTAGTTATCAATATAAGCTATGCGTGTTTAATTCATTAAGTAAGGAGCTAGTAGCAAGACTGTTCGTATCGATCTACCAAATATCCCCGGGGACAGAGCAATCAAATTAAGCCTTTGCTTGTTTAAGGCAATCGATCATTTCCATTCAGGTTACTTGTCCACGATATTGCTCTCCTGTAAAATATTTTATAAGTAAATTGGTTGTTTTATTAACTATACTAATATTATAAAGAGAGAAACTTAGTATTTTTGTATGTATTGAAATAACTCAAAAACTACTGGACTGATTTCAAAAATTATTTAACAATGTTATTTAATTCCACGCGAACGAAGACGCGCACAACAGCTAGTTATAAATAAAAAGAGTAATTAAATTGAATGTGGACGGATACAAAGGCAGAGGAAGGCCAAAGAAAGTACTCGTTTGGATAAATTGTGTGAAACAAGATATGCTGAAAAAAAGGGTAAATTCAGAAATGACGGCTGATAGGGAAGTATAGAGGAGTAGTACATACTGTGCCGACCCTCCATAGAGACTAGGGCTGGTTGATGATGTTAATTCTATAGAAAACATAATTACTAATCTAAGTGCAGAAAAATAATAATTTAGAAAACAGCATTACTTTCTTTTGATGTAGAATTTAGTTGTTATATAATATTTCTTTCAAATCTACATCTACATCTACACTGTTGTATAAAACAATAACGCTTTTTATGTTTGTCCCTATATATGCTTGAATCTTTACAACTACGCAACGGATTTTGATGCGGTTTTTTTAATAGATAGAGTGATTAAAGGAAGGTTATATAACTAGCGACCCGCCCCTGCTTCGCACGGATTCAATTATTGTTAGTGTGGCTGTTATATACAATGTTCACAGTTTTCATGTAGTGTATTTAGTATCACTTTTGCACCCTGGGTCGCTAGGTTAGTATAAATAGATGTAAAAATGTTTCAATTTTGGTAGTTTGGTTTGGTAACACGAAATAAAGGGATTTCTCTCACGAATCAAAACAAATCCGTACGTAATAAGGCGGAGGAACTTTGACAGTTTCTCTGAGCCCCGCACAAATTTGTTTTTATATTTTAGGTATTTGTTCCCTGGTACAATCGTTACGGGACTTACGAGTGATCTTTTTGGGAAACGGGCAACACACAATGATACAAGTATCAGAGTCTTTCATATACTATGCTAAGATGAAATTTAGTTTGCAAACATATATCTGTTTGCAAATCGGGTCTATAGCTAAATTAATGTTACAATGTTTATTCATTCTCCCCTAGGATATCTGATTGAGTCAAGGGAACCAAAAGTATAGGGCCTCCTTTTTTCATCTGAACCGATCGCATCGACAATATCTTATTAATCGGAGAGAATAGATATTTCATAAATGTCTCTCCTCTTTTCGTAGATCCTCGTTTATCAAGAACCTTTTATCGTCATCTTAGAATCTCATCCTTCTATCAAAAGGTGTGAAAGGAAACGTGTGTGAACAATGTATGCTTCCAGGAAATTGTATATTGCAAGACCGCTTGGACGTTGTTTTGCCTTCATTCGATACACTGGAAAACAAGGCGATCTTTATTAACTGGGCAAGACTGTATGTCATAGCTCGCTGGCATCGTTGATGATTACTGCAAACTGTAATCTGGTAATTGACATTAATATTTTTTTTATAATTTCTGTTCTTTTTATTATACTTTAAGACTATTTCTTGATCCCTTTCTTGTCCTCATGGCTAGTTAACAAAATGTCTATTTGATATTATTTTCTGATAAATATGGAGTGCCTATTAGAAGTATGTACGTCAATGTTGTTATCGTTAATACCTAACCTTTGCCTATTAAATTAAAATCACATTAATAACGTTCGTACGAATCTAAATCACAAAGTAAATTATTACAGATATAGTATCATATTACAAGTTTTCTCTTTTGATATTTATAATAATTTGTGTGATGTAAGATTGCTCGAATAACATTTTTGTTATTAAAAACTCTTGTTGGCCTCGCCCAAAATAGTAAAGCAATTTCGCATAATATAGATATGCCGTCTAAACATTTAACTATGTCTACATGTAGTAAAGGTTATTAAAAATGGTAATCGCAAGTCATGAGATAGTCACAATATGATTTTGAGTCAATGTTTATTTTTCCGTCAGTGCGGGATAAGGTCGTGGTCGGAGCGCGCGCGCCGTCTACCGCGTTTCACACCACTCACGCGGAAAATGAAAATGAGAAATCAAATTTATGTAAAACTATTTTTCAGTTGCACTGCACTTTCTATACTAGTGTTTCTATATTTATCTTTAAAAGATTTAACTAATCGACGTGAAAGTGTTTTGATAAATACAAAAATTTATGAAATAGAAAATGATATAGATAAAATTATAGAACAAGTTGCAAATAATGAAGACAAAATCGAAACAAGTAAACACATGGCCGCAAATGAAACCGATTTGAAATATATATTGCGATGGACCTCTTCGAAGAATGTACCGTTTGTGTATATGGGTGAAGGAAGAAAAGGTTTCATTGATAGGAAGTGCCCTTACACGAACTGTTTTGTAACCGGGGACAGGAATTATCTAGGTGACTATACAAAATTCGACCTGGTCGCATTTGCTGGTCCAGACGTGGTGCGGATGAATAATATTTTTCTACCAAAGAAACGATCTCCTCATCAAAAATATGTATTCGCGACGATCGAATCAGCGGACAACTATCCAATCTGTTCGAATAGATATGATGATTTTTTTAACTGGACTTGGACATACAGGCTGGATTCTGAAGCTAAATGGGGTTACATCGTGATTAGAGATTCCGAGAAGAAATTAATTGGGCCAAAGACGGAGATGCATTGGATGAAACATGAGGAAATGAATCCCGTTACTGAGGAGTTTAAGACGAAATTAAAGAGTAAAACAAAAGCTGCAGCTTGGTTCGTATCGAATTGTTACTCGAGGAGCGGACGAGAAAGATTCGTGAAAGAGTTGCAAGGTTACTTAGAGCAGTATAAGTTAACCGTAGATGTGTACGGTGCTTGCGGACCTTTGACGTGCGGACGAGACCACGAAGACGAGTGTGATAAAATGATCGAAAAGGATTATTATTTTTATTTAGCATTTGAAAATTCATTTAGTGAAGATTATGTGACAGAGAAGATACTGCACGGGTTGAAACACAACGCTGTACCTATTGTTTACGGCGGTGCTAATTATACTAGGTAAGATCATCGGGTTGCACAAGGTTGATAAATATTCATTACAAATAATAATAATATAAATACAAAGACTATTCCGATTGTTGTAAAAACAAGTTTAGTGTTAACATATTTATATGGTAATCATTATTATTATAGATTTCCTCTGCGGAAACCTTTGTAAAATACATTATTTTACCTATACTGCATGCTCGACTCATGCATAATGTGTTTTCATGCTCAAATATGGGAGAATTCTACCTAATCTGATATCAATGTTATAACAGTTAATTATTATAGATTTTGATACCCTTGGTTGTAAACGAAAGGTTATAAGCTTATTGATCATAAAATAAAAAATATATGAAAATAAGATTAGACAGACGACCTGTTTGTCTCTGAATAGGGAAAGCTATAAACAAGAAAATTGATCTGAACTTCAATTCTTGTCTCTTTTGACTATTTAAAACATTGTACGATTCTGGTTCTAGGTCATGGGTTCAAGTTACTTTCTAATACAAATTAAAAACCATATTATATTGGTTCTGATAGTCAATGAACATTATTATAATCACATTTTCTCCCCCTTTTGTCTTTTAAAAAACAGAGACAATTATGTAAGCACAAGCGGAATTTGAATATAAAATAATTTGTTTCAGATTTATGCCCGATGGGAGTTATTTGAACGCACGTGATTACGGATTTGAGAAATTGGCGACGAAAATGAACGAACTTATCAAATCACCAGAAAAATACGCTGAATATTTCAGATGGAAAGATCATTATTCATTTTACAGAAGACACGAGAGTTTAGAAACTGATGATTATTGTAGATTTTGTTCAATTCTAAATGAAGATGAGTTAGTTAAAAAGACGTCGATATATGAAAATTTTAGACTGTGGTGGGACCCACCAAATAGATGTTAAAAACTATATAATATTTATTGTAATATATTAAAAGACTGTTGTAAATATAGGCGTAGTGTTGATTGATAGACTTATACCAGGCATGCATGATCCCGTATTAACTAGCGCGCTTTTTAACGTTACCGGGTAAATAGAAACAATCGTTCCACTAACTAAACGATGTTTAGTATTAAAACAGCCAGGTAATACTTTATCAAGTATTTTAGAAGAACCAAATCTTTTTCTATTTTGTATAACAGCGATTTTTACCTACATACGATGACATAATTAAATAATGTTAGTGGTATCTTTAATGTACTTTTAATAATAATTTCGAAAACTGGTTTACTTGTTAATAATTATAAAGAAATAAAAAAACCTATGATAAAATAAAAGGAATCGTGTCATCCACCAGTATCAGAATTTTAGAACGGTTAAAGTAAGCCAGTTAAAACCAATTATTATTTTCATGTGAAACTAATTTTATACATTTTGTAGGACCCTTGCCTTTAAGGGGGTTACCCAAAGTACATTCGCTACAAAGTGATTCGATAGCGAACATCAAAAATGTATGGAACTGTCAATGACGTTCGATATCTCGTACGTGACAAGCACATGACTTATCGAATGTCAGTTCGTCATACATTTTTGTCGAAACCATCAGCGATATCGCCAATCCAAAGTACTTTGGGTAGCCCCCCCTTTGCCCGCTTTCAAGTAAACAAGCAACGATTAGCATAACGTTCATATTTTACACCATCTTTATACTATAGGTTTCACTGTCGAAAAAGTTGAATCAAAACTTGCTTACATTCATTCATTTTTTTAATTATTTTTATTTAATAAAGTACATGATTTCTTATTCGCCCGATCAATCGACATAATAGGAAATAATTGAGCCGATTGAATAGGCCGATCGATAGCTCCATGAGGAAAACTTAAGTGGACTGTTAACAACCATATTAATAACCTCCTTGCGTTTCATACAGTTTATAATTGAAGTATCGCTGTTGCTCGCGATTTCGTTCGTACTGTAATAAAAAATATAGCTTATATCATTCTGTTTAATGTAGCTTCTTAACTGTGAAATAATTTTTAAAATCGGCCATTAAGTTTTTGAGATATTTCAACATAAACGAAAATACAAATATTTCCTCGTTATAATATTAACTACTATTTGTTGTGCGCGACTTCGTCCGCGTGGAATTAAATAATATAGCCTATTTTACTCGGGGATAGTGTAGCTTTCTAATAGTAAAAGAATTTTTAAAATCGGCCCAGTAGTTCTTGAGTTATTTCAATACAAACAAAAATACAAAGTTTCTCTCTTTATAATATTAGTTTAGATAGATTGCATTATTCATTATATTATTCATTTGTTAATTTTATCTACAATACAATAACAGTCACAATATTGTATTACTTATGCAGAGTTCACGATTGCATTGCAGGGAAAATGAGAATAGAATATAGGTAATATGCTTGTATACCTCGTGACATAAATTAGCATGGATTTTATTGTTTATTAAGAGATTATTTATTTTTGTTAATAATTGATAATGTCTTGAATTTGCTTTATTTTAAACTAGTTGTTGTACCCGATTTCGTTCGCGGGAAATTAAAAAATATAGCCTATGTTATTCGGGGATTGTGTAGCTATAGCTATAGTAACTGTGGATATTTTTTTGAAATCGGCCCAGTAGTTCTTGAGTTATTTCAATATATACAAAAATACAAAGTTTCTCTCCTTATAATATTAGTATACATATAGATATAGATAAAACATGATATTGATTCTAGAAGTGTTCTTTTAGGTGACATTATTTTTTGTATCATCAAAATTCTTTATCTGCCCACTGCTGGGCATATTCGCCGATGCCTTCAAAGAAATGCTCAACATTATGTATACAATATGTAAATACTTAGGTATTGTATTCTCATATTTTTTCGCATTTTCTTATCGAAAATTAAGGTCAAAAAAGATTATCAATTAAAGTGTTATTTTTTCAAACCAGACTTTCATTTTATCCGTTTTAAACGTGCTACGACCTTTAATCGGTCCAATTATTTCATATTAGTTTTTAAAATAAATCTTACTAGCTGTTGCTCGCGACTTCGTCTGAGGTATTAGAAAATATTGCCTATGTTATTTGGGGATAGTGTAGCTTCCTAACGGTGAAGGAATTTTTGAAACCGGCTCAGTAGCTTTTGAGTTATTTCAGTACATACAAAAACATAAAAATACAAAGTTTCTCTCTTTATAATATTAGTATAGATTAAGTTATTTTTTATAACTGCACTTTGTAATAATCCACATCGTGTAAAACAAAAGTCACTATTTCGCAACGTATAAACATTTCTAGGCTAGATTTTACGCGACAGTACATATGTAGGCTGTTTCATTGTACGTTTTAAAATATACACAGAGGTACTATCACAAAAGTTTGCGAAAACGTTTTTCACAACTTCGTCGAAAAACTCCATTAGAATTTGAATGCAAAACACACAAACAAAACTCATTCAAAAGACAACACTATTAATATAAATTTTTCTAAAATTTTGAAAGAAAGAAAACAGATTTATCGCGACCCAAATTATGACACAGTATACAGATTAATAAAATAATAAAGGAGGGAAAAAGCGTAGCAATATGATCCAAAGCAATTTTCGTGATAGGCCCTCAGTCGTAGAAAGAGAAAGATATAGAACTGGCTATAGCGTATACAGTTGAGGGACAAAACGTACCTTAGACTACGTCATACGTTTGTGTTTGCAACAATTTACGGTTTTTAACCAATAATATCATGTCTTAAGCCTTTGCCTGGGACGTAAGAAAAATTAGTTCACCGAAAATACGCTTGGGGCGCCACAATACTATATGATACGTCACATTTGTTTGGGCCACTATGCCACTGCCAGTGTGACATATATCATGTCTCAACTGTTTGTTTTAATCTATGCCCTCAGTACTAAATTAAAATAAAATTGTCGTCTATTGTACTCAGAGGTATTAATATTTTAAACTTAATGTTTATAAAGCAAATCGCCCCTTCAACATACGTTTACAACTTGATAACAATGAAAAGATGTTTAAATAAGACATTGTTAATTTTATAAATAACGTTTAGTTTTTATTATCCTAATGTTACTCATGGGAATGTATTGAATTATATATGTACTAGTTGTCGCCCGCGACTCTAGCCGCGAGGTATTCAAATAAAAGTTCTTCCAGGCTTAGTTCTACATCTATACCATTTCATAGAGATCTGGTTCTGGTGATACCTTCGAACAAACATACGCATTTATATTACTAAATTTGTATGATACTTTATCTTTATCCTGTAACTTCATCGATGTAACAAGGAACCTATTGATTTCTTCTATTAGTAGGTAATGCGTAATTCAGTCTTCCCTTTCCCATAATTTCTTAATAATGCTATGGAAGGGTAATTGGATCTAGAGTGGAATAGTAAGTATAGTAAGGGGAAATACTAGGAGTATTTTTCATCCTATTGTATTGTATTATAGGTGCTACTTTGTACTATGACAGTTTTATTCCGAAACAAGAATCAGCGCTATTACTGTTGTACTTTCTACGTTTGGTACTGGTTCATTCATAAAATTTATTCCAAAATACAGAACGTCCTTGTTCCTGCTACTTATTGTGATGCATAATTTGGTCCAATGAGACCTCTGGTCTATATTATTTAGTTCCGAGTGTCCTCCAGTATCGTATAATCGATGACTTATTGGTCATCGTTTATCGCAGTACTTTTTTTTCGGAATAATGGTGTTAAAGTTTTATTTATACTCCTAAAATGAGTGTTGGTGTTCTTTTCCGCCCATCAATGTTTATCCGAATAAATAATAAAAGCATTGTTTATATTTATTCTTCAAATAAATGTTGTCATATTAAAAACGATTCTATTATGGACTACATCTTCCCCATTATGGATTTCAAAATAATAGTCGATGAATACATTAGTTTGGCGGTCACTCGCTCGTCACAATCGATTATTGTGTGTTGAAGGGATTTGCTTGATTGTTTGTATTGGCTTTGTCGTGAGAACGTGACATTTCACAGGCAGAGGGTATTACTAAGTGACCCATGTTATTTCAGTTGACCGCTTGACATTATTTGTGATAAGAAAAATGAAACGTAGTTTACTAATATCGAAACATTTCTATAAAATACATTTTTTATAGCAAACTAAATTCGCCAAAACAGCGAAGCAACCGATGCTTATAGATCCACAATTGCAGATGCGTTGACTACCTTCGACGAAGGAGGATAGCACAAAAAGAGGATATTTGCCCGTTTGTCCCCTCTTCTACCAAATCCACCTCACCTTCCCATTGCTTAGAAGAAAACAGTTGGAAGCGTTGGGCCAAAATTATGCCTCCGGGAAACACTCATCAGTAAAACGCGTAATTGTTTCCACTTAGTGCCTGTATTCGGTGTGGTCGTAGTATTTTACCAGGCGATGTGATGTTGCAGTTGATGGTTCTACAACAAATAAGTAAGTATGTGTAATTTCCAAACCCAAGCTTTTAGCTTGACTATATCTTATCTCATGATAGTACGGACAGTAAACCGAACTGTAGGATTATCTTTTACTTCGCAATGTTTCAGTTTTATCAAACAATGTACTCGTAGATTAAAGCACTCAAAAGATCCGATTAAGGTTAACCATGTATTTGTTCATGAGTGAAATTTTAGTTATAAATGTTAGACCAAATTAAATTAAAAATGGTGATAACTGAAGAAGGACTAATCGCAGTCGCGGGTTTGAAATAGATAAAGTATAGGAAAGAAAGAATTTGTTTCAATTCTCATCACCAGCTCACTATACGTCCCCGCCGAGGGACGAGGAGCCTACCTCTTCAGGAAATGCATTTATGCACCCCTACGCCGGGCGTGCAATGGAGTAATGCGTGTGGGACTCGCCGGCCACAGAAAGTGACCGTAATACCCACTAAAACCTGACGGCCCTCAAACGTATTACGGCGGGGTCGCGGGCACTATATTACGTCCGTGACAATCATAGCATGGTACTAATCTAACAGTTTTCAATACAAACCTCCACAATAAAATACCCTTGATCAGTTTTAAGAGAAACTCCGAGACAAGACCAATTATGTAGCAACTTTAAAGGGTAGGTAGGTGATGTGTTTTTTTTTTAATTCCACGCTGACGAAGTCAACAGTTAGTAAATAATCAGGTCCGTGAAATTAATTTCTTGTTAACCGGATAAATACCTAAGTCTGTAGTCTGCGTTTAAATTTCATTGCTGTAAAATCGATAACGTCTGGATTGCATACATTTATGCAAGAATCATAAAACTATAGAACCAAATTCTATTTCATATGGATTTGATAAAAGTAACCTTATTACATTGGTTTAAAGTTTATTTTTAATAGAAACTGTTTTTCACGTGGAAATTGAAATTAGGTACGAGTATATCAGCTACATTGTAATACGTGTTTGCATAAATGATTTTAAAAAATATGATTTTTTGACTTGTAAAGGTACTTTTGAATTATATTTTCTAATTTATTGTCGTATGAACGTTAACTAAGGAAATTCCAAGACGTGAGATTCAGAGTGTGAATATGTAATATCAATAACATTTGGGGAAAACATTTTGTTTGAAGCTTGGGCCAGTTTAGGCGCTAATCACAATGCAGTTAGAAGTTTATTGAAGGGGAATGACATCTTTAAGGTCTTATTAGATCACTAAAGCCTTGTACACACTAAGATAGTATTTTAGTCGAGTAGCAAGTAGCAAGTATCCGAACAAAGGATGTACTAATTAGTAGTAGTTTAGTTACTAAATTACTACTTTAGTGCGTAGGTTTAGGCTTAAACGAGTCCAAACAGTAGTAAATACTTTGTTCGGATAAATGCTACTTACTACTCGATGTCAACGATGACGTCATACTTCACAATAAATATTTCGCGAGAACAAAGTGAGAAACATTTACATCACAATTCAAGGGAATTGAATTCAACAATCTGGAGGTATGAAGTTTTCAACGAGTATTGTTCGTGTTATTTTACAAATAAGGAACATACACAACTATTTCGTACTCGCCAAAGTTGATATTTGAAATTAGTTACGGACGTTAATAAATTAATTTTAATTGTAAAATTATGTAAAACATGAATAGAAGAAAGCAGCGGTGGCTCAGGGGTTTAGCTCTTGACTTGTAATCTGCATGTCTCGAGTTCTAATCCCGCCATGTACCGGTGTTTTTTCGATTTTCGAATATCATATGTACATATTTACCCGACCCTCTTACGGTGAAGGAAAACATCGTGATGCAACCTGCACATATCGGCGAATAAATTCAAAGATATGTGTGAAGGCAACCAACCAGCACTTGGCCAGCGTGGTTGACTATGGCCAAGTCACCCATATAGGGGGTAGGCTCTGCGCCCCTCAAAGGGCATTTATAGTGAGCTGATGAAGAAAGCATAAGGATATTTCGGGTTATTCTGGATTTTGTGCAGGGTTCCTATTCTATTCTTATCAAGGTTAAAAACGTATATTTCGATTTTTAGCAATATTTGAATTATCTATAAACTACACACCTCAAAAATGTTTCGACAACATTGTAACTAAAAAGGTATTCAGTGGAAAAGTTTAGTTTCAACAAAGTTCTTGTTAGTTTAGCGTCCGTATTGTTTGGTGTTTCAAACTAGACGCGAACAAGTGAAATCATTTGTCTCCATGTAAATGTATGTTGTTGAATAAAATATTGGAGTTTACTATTTTTATAATAGCACAGAATAAAAATAATAAAAAAATAATTTAATTGGTCAGTATTTTAAGGCATACAAAAGTAAAATATAAATTAAATTGTACTGGTATAAGATATGGTGTATTGACTATGGTCTCATCCATCACTACACCATGTATGTAATGATCATATCCAACAATCGCACTGCATCTTGTACAAAATACAAATTACATAATTATAAGTCCAAATTAAGTATTTTCATTGTAAATTGAAGGATTTGTGTTTAATCTAATATCAAAACATTGTGGTTTCGTACGAATTGTGTTAACGGCTCGAGTATCTTATAGTTAATCCAACAAAATACTAAATAAACCAAGACTAAAGCGATGAAACACAAACTATGATGGAAATAAACCGCAGAGATTAATGAAAACGACTAAATTCTGCGGTCGAACGGCATTTTGGTGTTTAGATATTATTATGAAACTAAAAAAAAATATTTTTGAATGTATTGAAATAAATCAAGAACTGGGATGATTTCAAAAATTCTTTCACCATTATAAAGCTACATTATCCTATCCCTATTTTTTAATTCTACGCGGGCGAAGTCGCGAATAACAGCTAGTATTGAATATTAAGCTCTTAAGAATCTTAAGAATGTTTATTTATATACCTAAATTTGCTTTATTTGACCTTTAAATTTGCAAAAATTCTTTAATTATTTTCAATAGCCAAATCGTTGCAAGATAACCAACAATTGTTGATAAAATAAACGTTAAGAAGTTGTATCTCTTATAAGACATTTTAATAAAATTAGCTTTTTTTATCGTAAAAACAAACTTTATAGAGTAAATTCTTTGAAAAAACAAGCTTGTGGTGTACAAAGCTTGAAAATATACGTTGATCAGATTTGCCTGTGTTCTCTTCTCGTTTCGAAACAAATACGACGCCCGAGTCGAGCTTTAAACATGTTGAATAAATAACTATCAACGTCGCTAAATAAAGTCTCTAAAACTATCAAATAGCGTCAAATGTAGTCGAGTACAATAGGATTGTTTAAACAAATTGTGAATCTTTACTAATATTATAAAGAGGAATGATTTGTATTATTGTTTATATTGAAATAACTTAAAAACTACTAGGCTCATTTTAAAAATTCTTTCACTATTAAAAAGCTACATTATCCCCGAGTAATATTAGCTATATTTTTAAATGCATCACGGACTAAAACGAGGCCACCAACCAGTATTTTATACGTTTTTAATTTACCTACATTATTAAAATGTTATAATTTTACGCCAGTTACAGACAGTCAGTTTTAATCGTGCAGTTAAAATTAATAAGAGAATGGAGACTATAATTTAGTAGGAACAGTTATTGAGGAGTACAAATATGTCGGGAGTTAGCTTAATTATTAATTACTCGTACTTCCAACATTCCGGGTAGAGACTTCTCTATTAGATATTCCGGGAACAAGTAAATGAAACTTTGCTCAAATTTACATAAGGATATGCTTTACTAAAACATAATATCCTTGTATGAATAAGCTGGCTACAGACGTTTATTATTTAAATGTGCAGTCAAAACTAACGTACACACGTCAATTTGAACTGCATAGTCGAACTGTACAGTTCTCAGTTTTGCCTACACACAGCAGTTTTAAATGCGCAGTCGAACTGTACAGTTAAAACTGAGCGTCTGTAGTCGGCTTTGTACTCCATCGTTTCACAGGGGTGTAATATTTATGGGTACTCATTAGCGATTGTGACAAATATGCTTTAATGTCTTTAACTATTTGGAAAAGTAAATTGTTATAGATTTTTATTTATGTTTTGTGTCCTAGAAATTTCTAAACAAAATCCACTTTAACGTTACGTGTTAGTGAACGAAATGTGTGGAAAAGTGTGCGTTATGTTGAGATTTGAGGTGAAACTACTTATGCACGGACCTCAAACACTGTTTAACATGCAAACTGCAACGTGAAGCTCTGGTCTGGTCACTGAATGTAATATTGCAAGCTTCGGCAACGGATTTAACTGAAATTTAGTTTAAATCCATCGCTTGTTAGACAGTGCTTTTGAATTTTAAAAAATGTATGAACCGTCTTGTTGAGATTTTACTATTTGTCTTACGGAGTTTATAAATTAGCTAATGTTAATTGATAAATATACAACTGGAGCTACTGTTTTAATTTATTTATATTTAATTTTTAGATTATATTTTAAAGCGCCTGTCGAAATTTAATATCAAAGTTGCTGAAACCAAATTAGCAGATGCACTCTAAAAAATGAAAGGCGAAATATTTTATGTTTTGTTGATTTTGTAAATATTTTTTATATTAATTTAATAATTATGAAGACCTAAACAAAACATTCTAGTAGTAAAATAATCTCAATAGACTTACTAATAATTACCATGTTATCAACATGAAATATTCTCTAAAATTAGTTTTATTATTTTAGATTTGAATTTATGTCTTGCTTGATGTAAATATACTTACGCTCAAAGCTCAAATAGTAGGTACTTAACATGCAAATCGTGACTACTTTAGTATGCCTCGAGTGAGTGTAATTTTGTTAGCATTAAGTATAGAAATTAATTAAAGTTTCGTTCGACATTCTCTACTATATTCGCTTTATTAGACTAGAACATTGTTCATATTAATGAACACACGTTTTAATAACTTTAGATAGAAATGTTATATTAGAAAATGTTTATTTAATTTATTTAAATCAACAAACACACATGTCCCCGTCTTTATCATACTACAGGAGTAAGGTCGGCGTATTAGGTTTGTTTCATAAAATACCCAAACCATGCTAACCTTTTTCTCCTCAATTTCTCATTCAACATACTGATAGCAATTCGTAGACACAGAACGATAACTTTTAACATAATTATTTCAGTGGAATCGTGTACAAAAACGGACTGGCCACATAACTTAAAAGTATCTTAATTTGATCCCATCAAGGACTCAAACTTGAGACGAGTATACGCGACTAATGATACTTTACTCAAAGCTATTTGATATTTAAATACTTGAGGTGCTAAAAATTAGCGTACGAAATTGGGCCACTCACGGTAAGGGCTGGGACGTGCTTATCAGTTGAACTGGGATCTGCCTTCACTGTGACTTGTGACTTACGAACTGTGGCAACAGGACACAGTTGTGGACTTACATGAACACACTTGTTTATTGTGATCACTCTTATTCTCTTTGAAAAGACAAAGACAACTATATGTTCTGATAATACGAACTTATATAATACTAGCTGTTGTGCGCGACTTCGTCCGCGTGGAATTAAATAATATAGCCTATGTTACTCGGGGATAATGTAGCTTTCTAATGGTGAAAGAATTTTTGAAATCGGCCGCCAGTAGTTCTTGACTTATTACAGTACAAACAAAAATACAAAGTTTCTCTCTTTATAATATGAGTATAGATAACGTTATTAGAAATTATAATACAACGCATAGATGTGACAAAAAAATGTTAAAAAACTAAAGATTTAATATTTCTCTAATTCGTTGCGGACTGGTAAAGTTAAAAATAGTTACTTTGTACGAAAAACAGATATGCTGTTTAAATAAACCCTACATATTTTTTTGCCACATTTTTCTTCATAATATAAGATATAAAACCCGAGCTTTGTTGAGCTTTTGTGGCTTTCACTTTGAGATAAAATCAATTTCGTATTACGTGGTGTGAAGAGACCGCGCAGCGCTGTAAAATATTTGTATAAAGTTTTATACGTTAAAATATATTGTAATTAGTATTATTAGAAATTCAAATATATGTGTGAAGTCACAGAAAATACGGGCTAGTCGTGGAGTTGTGGAAAATGGAGTCCATCATGGGTCCTACACACACTACAAGTAATTAGTAGCCTTAAAAAATCTACAATAGTAGTTACATTAAAGAAATATTGATGTTGCATTAATAGCGAAAAAATGGCTGGAAGAGATTGATTATAATGTCTGTGAAAAACTGTTTCAAAGTAATATTTAACTAACGCCAAGAACATGCACACACACACACAACACGTACACTCACTCAACCAACACATCACATCCAAACGCACTTTCTAAGCCACATTTTCTAGTACGTACATATATAAAATATGTCATCAATTTTTTACTTTTTTATTGTTTTTTTATAATTTAAGTTAATGTAAGTATTCACACAATTGTCATGTAAATGGGAAGTCCTCGTCTCATAAGATACAGTTTATACTAGTTAAGGAGGCGAGGCAACAATGATTTATATGTACTTTTGAGCGTCCAATAAAGTTTTTCATTTTCATTTTAAAATGTGAAATTGAACAAGGAATATAGTCAGCGTGTGGAAATGGACCTGTAATTGTCCATCTGGAGAGTCGTTAGTGAACGGATATTGAGTAATGGGTTAGATGACTGGCCGACGACTGGAGATTTTACCTCGCACAATTTCCATTTTTTCAAATTGTTCATAACAAGAGATATTACTTACGTAAGCTTATCTTTGTAAATGATTTATTACATATACTTTTTGTAATTTAAGATCCATCTTTGATGAAGATTGCAAATAAAAGTTACTTTTTTTAGTTTTTAGTGTTGCCATAAATAAAATTAGGGGACGTGAGTTTTCTGTATGTATTTATACCAATACTAGTAAACTATTACTTTAACTGTTAATAAATGAAACACTAATGACCGTTTTCACCAACAATCCCTAAATTTTAAGTAACCCTTAACACATTTTAAATATCACCTAACACTACTTTCATTTTCACCCACAGTTAAGTGTAATTTTAGATATCAAATCTATTCAGTTAAGAGGTAGATTTAGGGAGACCCTTAAGCAAAAAGACACCTATCTAAAACTTCTTTAGGGGTTGGTTGATGAAAACGGGCATGATTTTATTAACCTATTACTTTAGCTATAAATTTTCTACAGACATTTATATCTTTGTAGTTTTAAAGTTAATGGTAGCGAAGATTTTCCGCAACTTTATAAAATGGATTTCACAGCGGGAAGTTGAAATAAATCATTTGCAATCCACAATATCCATTTTCAAGTTACTCAGGTTATATTTATGTCTTTTTGTATATACTTTAGTTCTGTTGTGAAGATATGGAACCTAATATGTTATCAAAAACTAATAAAATATATATTTTTTATATCATTTTTTTTAACGTTAATCAAACAATCTGCTTAATTATTAACCTTACCTATTTTCTCAGACCTTTCTTAGTTAATTAAATCAATTAATAAAGATCAATGGGAGGATCGCTTCTTAGTTTAAAAATGTTAACGATTCGTTTACTTTACATTAATTAGACATGAAGGGATAGAATAAAAATAAACGTATTTTTCTTGCCAAGTAATGCCCGTTAGCAAAACATTATTTATCTGGTAATTAAATCTTACGACTTAATATAATTTGTATTTTGTTTCTTCGTTAGCAGCGCCTACAATTTTCTTTGCCGCAATGTTTAGACTTTGTTACATTGCAAAAAATACTCTGATGAAAATAGTATAGATGTTAGTCTACACCTACAGGTTACATTCTAAGTACTAAACATTGAGCGGTTTGTGGTTACACTTCAACACTTACAAAAAGCTTTCTATTTGCAGAATCTGTATTTGCACCCACTAATGTAATTATGGGTTTTCAGTCACATGGTGCAATGGACGGGGTTTTCCGATCAGCCTTTGTAGAGGCGTTTATTGGGTATATAGTAGAAGGGGCCTGGATCCTAAGCATCTGAACTGATTTTGAGGTAGCGTACGATTCGTTTAAAGAAACCAGTATTGTAGTTAACTAGTGCAAGTGAGTCAAAATTGGCAAGTAACGTCCGTCAATTTAGTCTATTACGCAATCATTTGTATTCACGGGTTATTTAGGTGCCGACGATCAAGCTAGACGATAGCCGGTTTACAAGTCGACAGTACATTAAATATGATATTTTCGTATTATAAATATAAAAGTAATGCATGACAAACGATTTCTTATCCGATTACTGTAATTTAGGAGTCAAAGTCCAATCAAACGTCGTGTTGTATACAGTTCTTTGCAATTTAAATAAGTGTTTAAAGCAAAATCATTGATTTAAAAAATGTCGCCAGACAACCGGTCTTGCCGTGTGTGGTCAAGATTCGAAAGAAAGACAAAAGACGGTAGTGAATTAAAGTTACGAATTCAAGATCCGCCAGATTCAGCGCAGGGAAAAGTGTTGGATTTTATAGCGAAATATTTTGTATCTGAAGAGACCTTTCAAAAAGCAGCAGGTTAGTGTGATTAAATCATAAGAACTAAGTTCTCATTTGATTTTTTACAAGTAAATATAACTACAGGAATGGTTAATTCTATAATAGTAATTCGTCCATTAAAGTTAAAATACTTTTTAAGCTCTTACATAGTGTTTTTCTATTTAAAAATAAATTAAAGACGTTAGACAACGTCTACTAGCACCATCTATTTTTAGAATTTTCAAATGCCACTCAAATATTTAAGAGCGTCTTACATGTTAAGTCCAAGCTTTTTACTCAAGCAAGCAAGCAAGCAAGGAGTTTACTCCCAATTCTACGGCGACCTCGTTTAATTTGTATGCCAGTTAGATTTTTAGCGACGCTTTTGAGTGGCGTATATAAATTCGGTCGTAAAGAATGCAAATTAGTAAAAAAATTAAAATCTATTTCTTACAACAGGTATATATTGTAATCCTGATGCTGTTAAAGAATATCGAGAAATAATAGATAAAGTATTAAGCACATTTGTCGTTGTGATTTGCTGTGAAGACAATGACACAGATGAGGTGGGCGAGATTCTCGGCGTGTCTGCAGTTGAGATGATTGAAGATAAATCATTTGAGGGACTACAGGTAATTATAATAAATGTATTTGACTTATGCTACAAGCTGTAAATCAGAGGGATTACCAAAAGTACATGCGCTACAAAGCGACTCGATAGATAAACATTAAAAATGTATGGAATTGACAATAACGTTCGATATCTCACAGGTGACGAGCACTTGACTTTTTGAATGTCATCTTTATACATTTTTGTCGATTCCATCAGCGATATCGAATCGAAAGATACTTTGGATAACCCCCTTGAACTTGCGAAATTAACTGCATAAAAGAAGTACTTTTATTTTTTTCTTTTTGTAGCGCATACACTTAAAATCCAGTATACCTATTTTGTATATTTCTGTAACATTAGAATGCTACATCATTTCACAGTAACTTGGTGGCTTCTACGCTACTAATAGCTGCTAATATGCTACTAGGCATAGGCTTGGTGTTAAATATATTCTTTGTTAAAGTTCCAGACAAAAGAAATTCAAAATTTAATGAATATAATGATGGAATGCGAGAAATTAGTAAAAACATTGATGGAAGAATTTATATCGCATCATGATGGAAGAGGAATCACTATACATCCTGACTATAGAGGTCTTGGTATCGCAAGTGAATTTGTTAAAATAAGGTAAGATTTGTTTAAGATGAAAATAATGTTTTTAGTAAAAGCTGACAAACGAAAAAGGGTCAGATTTCACTAGAATTAGGGAATTACGCAAAACCCACCTTTCTTTGCATCCCTCACCAGCTACATCTACTACCCTTATTCATCCTTTTAATAGTAGGAAGAAAAGGAGAAGAATAATGCCTTCCGTACATACGCTGATCAGACAAAATGAGGAAATAATTCCACTTCCCGCCTGTCTTTTGTATGGAGGAAAATCATGAACTATCTGCAATCTATCATCAAACTATATCACGTTCAAATATTATATATTTTAAATGTTACACATGAATTACTTCATAGAAAGTGTTTTTTTTCAATAACCTATGAAACTTTAACTTTTTAGACGAGTAATGATAAACGAACAAAATATTCCAATGTCATGTGCTTGGATGACGTCATACGGTTCTCAAAGAGCGGCAGAAAAAGACAACTGGGAGACGTTGTTCGAGATAGCTCCGGACGAACTTGGACAGAAGTGTGGAGTAATCTTCAAAGATCCACCTCGAACGTTTAAATTAATGTTTGTAAGAAAGAATACTGATCGATAATTAATGTTAAGAGCACGTCATGTTTATTCAAACATGACATGCTCTTGCTAATGATATTACTGAATAATAAAGATTAATTAACTTTTAATATTATTTTATTTATAAGATCAAATCACACACTAAGAATCTATTCCTATAGCTTCATCTGATTGAAAGTGTACTTAAATATTGTAAAATTGGTAATCTGACCTAAAAATGAAACATGATAAACAGTTATCATCATTATCACTTCTAAACTTATTCCTGCTAATAGTATAAAGTGTTTAAGTGAATAATATAATCAATTGGATTTAAACATTTAAGGCATAAGGTTGCAAATTGTGTTAGTTGTTCAATAAAAACACCATGGCGTCGAATAACGAACAATGTCGTGTTTGGTGCCGTTTTGAACGTGAGAAAAAAGATGGTACTGTTTTAAAATTTCGAATTCAAGATCCACCAAGCTCAGCTCAAGACCGTGTGAAAGATTTTTTAGTTAAATATTTTTTAACAGGAGAGGCATTTCAAAAGGCTGCAGGTTAGTCAAAAAATCTATTAGAACTTAAAGTAATAAAGGATAGCAAGGAAAGTATTAAAAAACCAATTCAATAACGTGTGTTTCTAATCCTGAAAGACCCTTACAAAAGCTAGATAAAAGTGAAATAGATTAACATATTGTTCGTAAGAAACGGGATTCTTACCACGATTAGCTGATTCTGCGCCATTTTCAAGGGCTGACCATGGCACATGCGATTGTGCCAAAATATCGGGAGCTCAATCAGCTAAATCGTGGTAAGAATCCCATTTCTTACGAACAATATATTAGTAAAAATCACGAAAGTTTAAAATTATAGAAATAGATTAATTGCGTTTATTATATCGACAGGTATAAGTTTAAATCCTGAGGCCGTAGGAGAATATCGAGCACTTTTGGAAATATTTATTAAATTATCAACAGTTGTAATTTGCTGTTATGATAATGATACTGAAGAGGTCGGTGAGATTCTCGGTGTGTCTATGGTAGAGTTGGTTGGAGATGATAAATTTGACGGTGACCTGGTAAGTTATGATTAGTTATTATGTGTATGTCAATAAGGTAACATAGTGCTAAGTGACAGTCATATACATCTGCAACAGCAACAACAATAAACAGCAAATAATCTTATTTGCATCGAATCCAGCTCAATTTCTTCATTTTAGGACTTTAATTAATAATTCGGCGGAAATT
>QDHC01001946.1:1091046-1126376 GCA_013186455.1 Papilio dardanus tibullus
CGACTTGTTATATTATGAAGTATGCTAAAGAGCGCTTTTTAACTAAAATTACTTTTCTTTATTGATTTGATTACACATCTTTAAAAATTCATAGAATCTTGCTAAATTGTTAATCCATGCCAATTTTCAACAGTTACAGACAGAAGAAAATCGGAAATTATTTGACATAGTAGTAGAGTGTGAAAAATTCGTAAAGCCACTACTGAAAGAATTCAAAGGTCATCAGGGTGGAAGAGGAATCACTGTTCACCCTGATTGTAGGGGACTAGGTATCGCAACTGAATTTGTAAAGTTAAGGTAGGTACTGGTAAATAAGATTGATGAAATTAAAAACAGCAACAAAGTTCTAAGGCTAACTCAAATAACCATCTTTTTTCCAGACGACGTATGATAAACGAGCAAAATATTCCAATGTCGTGTGCATGGATGACGTCATACGGTTCTCAAAGAGCTGCAGAGAAAGACAACTGGGAGACGTTATTCGAGATAGCACCGGACGAACTTGGACAGAAGTGTGGAGTTATCTTCAAAGATCCACCTCGAACGTTTAAATTAATGTTTGTTAGGAACTCCAGTAAACAATGATCGATGTAATTTTAAATAAAAGTTTTCACATCAATATTGTATTTAATATGCTTCATGAGAAGAGATTTAAAAGAACATATAAAAATAATACTACAGTTACCTTTTACTAAAGTTTTTTCCCTATAATCATTATTAATACCTACCTGTGGAATAAGAGTAATCTTGTATCTGCCGTGGAACATTTTGCAGACAATCTATACTAATATTATAAAGAGAAACGATATTTACTTTTGTATGTATGGAAATATCTCAAGAAATACTGAGTAGATTTCATAAATTATTTCATCATTACACATTTGAAAAGGCGCTTTGGAACAAATCCATGTATCTGGCTTTAAATAGCGGCGGTTTTTTATCGCGCAGCGTTTAATTTTAAGCCTAAGTGGATCGAAACAGGGGTGATTATACTTTATATGCTTTTTTTTACTTTACTTTATATATTTTTTACTCAAAACAGGACAACTATAATTTTTAACCCCGTGATCTAGGGAGGGGGCATGCAAGCCGTGATATATATTTTTTTAAATCATGTGGCTAACGAGCAAGTGAACACCAGGATTCGCTGAAAAACTCGATGCGACCCCTGCCCATAGATATCTGCAATTGCAGATGCGTTGTCTGCCCTTAATCCACGGAGGAGGAGACGCACAGTAAGAGGATAATACCTCTTCCTATGCGTCCCTTCTCCCGCCAAACCACTTCCCCTTCCCATTTCATTATAAGGAAATGATAGGAAGATAAAGTGGACTAAAATTAGGCCTCCAACACCACACGCGTCAGACGAAACACGGAATAGTTTCCGCTTGACCCCTGTCTTTTGTGTGGTCATGGTATTTCACCGGGCGAGCCGGCCAATTCAAGCGAAGATGTTAAAGCGGGATCTATCACTGTTAAATCATTTAATCGACGAATCACACATTTTGCCCATCTCTAGAACAAATATTGTGAACTGAACGTAAGAAAAAAGTAGTCAACAAAGAGCAAGCCATAACGTTTTCGCCACTTTCGTGCTCTCGACAGGCGATGCGGTCTCGCACACCGCCCGCGTTCGGACTCGGCTCGTCACGCCAGGCCGCGTGAAAATTTCAACTATCCAAATTTTCGTTCGGTTTCCGAAAACGGGATAATTTGGCATCACAGAGATTATTCCAGAGACACCAGGACACATGACTGTAAAACGGGACAGTCCCGTTCAAAACGGGATGTCTGGTCAAGTTAATTATACAGCATAATGAGCGAGAGCGTTAAAAAAGCAGCGCCAATGTCAACACAGGCTTAAGCCGGCGAAGTCACGAACAAAATATGTTTTTATGATAAAAAGATATTTTGTATTCGAATTTACCAACATTTCCGAAGTAGATATTCTTTATCCGATTGTGGCGTGACTAATACGTTCAGATATAAATAAGTAATAAAATTGTTTGTAATCAAAGTTAAAATGATACGTGACACTCCTATCTCATTTGTGAATTCATTTTAACTTTCAGATTATAGACAATTTTGCGATAGTGTTTTGATATATAAGAATGTCAGAGCGATGATAAAATTAGAAAAAGTAAAACACTTTGCATTGCGAGGAGTAAGAATAATTAAAAACATGACGAATAAAGAAAACTGCCGCGTGTGGTCACGTATAGAGCGGACAATGAAAGATGGAAGTGTTGTAAAATTGCGATTTCAAGATCCTCCATCTTATGTTATGGACAAAGTGACAAAATTTATAGTAAAGTATTTTCTTAGAGATGAAACATTTAACAAAGCTGCAGGTCAGTCACTTATATTTTTCTATTCTCTATATTCTATATAATAAAGATTAAATCAATACAAAGTCAAATGATACATAAAAGTAATATTTCTTTGAGATTTGAGGTCTTTTCTAGCCAATGCTATTAAGTAGTTACTCTTTCCAAGTCCGGTAAGAATTAACATCTTATGCTTCTTAAGACATGTTTTAACCTTTTTGTAGTTATACTCATTTGGTAAACGTATAAAATAGTTATTTGCAATTTGAATAACTTTGAATATAGCCTTTATTGTTTATTTTAACAGGTGTTTCCTCTAATCCTGAGGCGATTGCGGAATTCGAAAAACTTTTACAAGATCTGTCACCATCGCCTATAGTTATTTGCGTCCACGATAACGATAATGAAGAAATTGAAGAAATTATTGGCGTTTCACTAGCAGATATTGTGACAGATGATAAAGAACCATTAGGTGATTTTAAGGTAAATTTAAATCACAAAATTGTTTGAGAAGTTTATCCTTGTCTACTTTTTACAAACAAAGGAGCGAATGTTTCGATATGAAGCGACTTCGAGTAAAAGCGCAATTTGTTCTACCAACTTTTATGTTTAACATTTATTTTAGTGGTAGCCAGTAAAATATTAAGAAATAAATACTCAAGTACCTATACCAAAAGTAATAGTTAAAAATAATCTTGTAACACAATATTTAGGCGAAATGGTGGTTTTTGGTTTTTCAATTGCTATGCTAACTGCAAAACATTTTCAGTTTCAGACAAAAGAAGTCGAAACCGCAGTTAATTTGCTATTTGAGTGCGAACGATTAGGCGAAGAAGTGACGAAACAACTTAAAACTCACTTAGCTGGAAGAGTAATGACTGTACTACCCGAATACAGAGGTCTTGGTATCGCAAGTGAATTTATAAAGATAAGGTAAGATTAAACTCTTAATTTCTCTATAACTGATGCTACTTTCAAGTATTCTAGTTAATTTACACATCATAATAAAGACACCGAATTTATTTATCTTGTTTTGTCATACAATGACTCATTCAACGATTAAGTAGTTGTAGTCATACAAACAAAAGATAACCTATCTATTAACAAGACCTTAGTAACCGATATCACATCTGAGTAATATATTTTTCAGACGATTGATAATGGTCGATCAAAATTTACCGCTGACTTGTTCATGGATGACAGCGTATGGTACTCAAAAAGCGGCTGCCAAAGACAACTGGGAGACTTTGTTTGAAGTAAAAACCGAAGAATTAGCCCAAAAGTTTGGAGTAGTCTTCAAGGATTCACCTCCTACGTTAAAATTAATGATTTTCAGAAATCCTAATTGTTCTAATTTGTGATATGTATAAATATGTAATTATCTTGCTCTTAAACTCTAATGTGATTTTTAATAAAACTGATTATTTTAAAATGCTGCTTTATTTAGACCTAACAAAATGTAATGAATCATTCAGTTTCGCTGTGATAGAATAATCTACCACAGCAAAGTTTCTAATATGGTGCTCTAATTTAGTCTGGAATCATGCATTAATCAGTTTCGATGGATAGTCTTAGATTTTTCCTTGACTAGTACCAATTAAGGCCTGAACATCCAAGTAATAAGTTCGTTACCAAAGAGCCCTGTCAACTTTCATACATTGTTAACAAAACTAAATATCAAAAATTCACGTTTCCATCAAACAATTGATCTGATGATCGATCCAACTAACAAGAAAACTCGTCTACAAATCATCTGCTGATTCATTAAGAAATTGTAATCAGCCTTAAGATTATACGTGACTAACTTATACCTTCGTCCAGCGTAGACCGTTTCATTTTAGATTACAAATTACAATCTATTGTAATATTGTGTTTATATATTTAAACATACAATAATACCAAATAATTAGTATTATATCGTCGTGGTCAGCTCGGAAACGTTCCCACGAAGTAAAGTATCAACGAGATAAATTAAACAATATGTCGACGAATAACCAGCAGTGTCGTGTCTGGACGCGGTTTGAAAGAAAGAGAAAAGACGGTAGTGTTGTTAAGCTACGAATTCAAGATACACCTAATTCCGCTGTTAAAAAGGTGATAAAATTTATGGAAAAATATTTCCCTGCTGAAGAAACTCTCCAAAAAGCTGCAGGTTAGTCCTTATTATAATTAGAATTTACGATTTTTATTGATTTAAAAACTAAACGGGATTTTATAATTGAAACAGGTGTGTCTACTAGCCCTGAAGCGATGGCTGAATATCGTGGGTTGTTAGAGGAATTGATAGTACCAAAAGGTCTTGTTATCTGTTGCCACGATAACGACGATGAAGAAGTTGGCGAAGTACTTGGCATGACAGCAGTGGCTAAGTATAAAAAGGAAGCTTTCGATTCCAATCAGGTAATTTACAAATAGACCAATATTCATTAGAAACAGACGCTACTCTATAGCGCCTAACTAACACAAAGTGGATTTTACGGGGAAGGGGATACATAGAAAAACGAATTATCTTTTTGCTGTTGGTCTCCTCCGAAGATTAAGAGTGGGCAACACATCTGTAATTGCAGATGTCTATGGACAGCAGTCGCTTTGCTATTTTAGCAAATCCAAGTGGCCGCTTGCTCGTTTGCCACTTTATAATATAAAGAAAAACATAACTGCTATACAATGTTATGTATAAAGTGTTTTTTTTTTTACTCAACGAACTTTTTTTGGGTATTCCTAATAGTAAACTTATTTTAACAGTTCAAGACAAAGGAACTGAGAACATTTTTCATGCTCGTAGAGGAGTGTGAAAAATTAATAAAGCCGTTGACGGAACATTTCAAAGATTATCATGCGGGCAAGGGACTCCTTGTTCACCCCGACTATAGAGGATTCGGTATCGCTAGCGAATTAGTTAAGATAAGGTAAGGTTCGACAAACTTATCAGGCCCGTTGAGAATGGCATATTCTGCCAGAAAACTTATTCAGGCATAGAAAAAGATACAATAAAAGACATGATAAGTTTAGTTCGACAAGGATATATTAGCATTTCATTGGCAGCATTAGTTAATAAGTTATATTAAGTAGTTCGTGTCGCTAAAACTGGTCATCATAATCCTGTCCTTGTCCCTATGAAGGGTCGGTACAAAATGTACTACTCCTCCATACGACCCTATCAGCCTTAATTTTTCAATTTCTTTCAGCATATCTTCTTTCACACAATCCATCTATACTGTCTTTGGCCATCCTCTACCTTTATATCCGTCCACATTCAATTTCTAAAACTGGTGTAATCTGTAATTATAAATATAGAACGTTATGGTTTATTATGTGTTATTCTTGTATTTTCCAGACGATTACTGATGATTGAAAAAAATGCCTCATTGTCATGCACTTGGATGTCAGCGTATGGCTCACAAAGGGCTGCCGAAAAGGACAACTGGGAAGTTTTGTATGAAGTGAATTCTGAAGAACTGGGCAAAAAATGTGGAGTAGTTTTCGAAGGTGCTCCTCCGACGTTTAAATTTTATTTTATTAGAAATCCCAACTATACTGAACAGTGATTGATGGAATCAATATATGACGGATAATTATTTAAACATTTTTATTGAATAAAAGGTCCTCTATCTGTTATTTATATGTTTTATTGATACGCCTGCCACAATTTCTACTTGTCCTGTGTGATCTTGTTGTATGGTCATATTAGCCGCATTAGGGAAACTCGTAGATGTCTGTGGGCAGTGATCGCTTCGCTATTTCAGCGAGTTCAGGTGGCCGCTTGCTCGTTTGCGACTTTATAATATAAAAACTCTGTAATGAATCAGAAATATTAGTAACAATTTTTATTTACATCACTTTATTTACTATTATTATATCAAATATGGTGATAAAAGATAAATGGACATTTATTGTTGATAATTTTTAGTTCTTAAGCTTTATCAGTATAAATAAATCAAAAGTTTAGCTTATCATCGTTTAGCGTGTGACTCAAGTAGTTGTTTTTTTATTCAACAGTCGGGACATAGCCCTCTTAATTCGTCAATTATTAGGAGGAAGTATTTATTATAACAATCAGACATTATGCTACCTTAATGACCATTTATTTTCTTCTGTATTTCATGGTTACTTAAATACCTACGTAATGTTTTACTAATATTTATGATTAACTCAAAGGAAGTGACGTGAGGGTTTTAGAAGTCATACAAAATCCTTCTATGAAATAACTCGAGTAAAAAAAAATAATCAAAGAATTTGAAAAAAAAAATTGCATTTCAAATATTGGTGAGAAAATACGCGAAATGTTAACATTTTCTTAAAACATTTCGTTTCTTTTTGTTACTTTATCATTGTAGCATTTTGTATTGTCTTCAAAGTTACGAAGTGAAGCGTACTTGTTGAATACGTGACTGATGGCGAAAAGAAATTCTTTGTTATTTTATTCATTTCCATAATACATATTATATTCTACAAATGTACACGTTTATGAAATACATGTATTTGTCAATCTTTTTGTCGGAATAATAAACAACCGAGTGGATTGGACAGGGGAAGGGACGCATAAAAAGAGGAATTATCCTTTTTCTGTGCGTCTCCGTCTCCGTAGATTAAGGATAGGCAACGCATCTGCAATTGCAGATGTCTATGGACAGCGGTCGCTTCGCTATTTCAGCGAATTCATGTGGCCGCTTGCTCGTTTGCCACTTTATAATATTAATAAAACCAGAAGTGAAAATGCATCACGATTTTTTTGGAAAATAATTTGACTTTTCTTAGAATAGGCTTGAACAATCTACAGCCTAGAACACATCAGGATGGTATTTTAGTCGATTAGCAAGTAATTTAGTATCTAAACGTGTACGAACAGCGACAATCTAGTAGAGTAGATTAGTAAATCCTTTGTTCGGGTTTTGCTACTTTACTAAAACACTATCCTGGTGGGAACAAGGATTTAGAGTGCGCTTAGGCTAGACATTTTTATATTTTTTAACAATTAAATATCTTAAGTTGAGCTTAAATCTTATAAATTCCACCACCTTTTTGCTGTGAATATTTTCAAAGAAATATATTTAAGTAGAGTCTAAAATAATTACGTTATCGAGTTTTGTTACTCTATTAATTAATAATGTAATAATAAGTCTTAAAGGTTTTAGGTTAGTACTAGAAGTAACTGGTATACATATTGTTAATATTAATATTGCTTTTATTTGCATAGCAAATATCTTTTCACGCTTAGTTGGATAGCAACGTTAATATTCCAGTACGTAAACATCTGCGTCACACGATGTTAATTTAACGTTTTAATCAACACTAGCAACACTCATTTATCTAATCGTATTTAAATGATTCATTATATTATCGTAAATTATTTGTATTAATCAATTATTAACATGTAAGAACTGAATTAAGCTTCTTTGTTACTAGGTCAGTAAATAAAGTATCTAATTATTAATTATAGCGTTATCTAAATTGCTTAGTAAAAAAAGATGATATTTCTATTATCTGAATCTTTCACTTGGACTGCCATAATTATCACCAACTCAACATACTACATAGGGGCTCTAACCCAACTACGAGTATATGTTATGTATTTCCAAAGTACTGTGAAGTTCTTTTGGATTCTGTACCCAAAATTACATGATGAAGTGAAGATTATAAAAAAATATATATTGTTCGTAAGAAACGGGTTTCTTAATAATATCGGGAGCTCAAATCACAAAATATGGGGATTTTGCTTTGGCGCTGTTCTTTTTGTGACATCGGTCTAATGAATGCTTAATCCTTGTGCGTACTAGGATAGCATTTAAGCCGATTAGCAAGAAGCAAGTATCAGAACAAGGGAACAAAAACACAGTGCCTATTCTAAAATAGCCTGAATAGAAACTTCATTCCATTTAAAGTTTGAAAGGAAGTAATTACATTCTATACAAACATCTTGAGCTAAAGGATCTGGCGTCGTTTGGCACAGCTCTTAATTAGTTTAGGAGAGTGGGAATAGCTTAGCGCTCACACAAACACCGACTTAAAGCAATCAAGTTGTTGACATAGTTCTCTTGGTTCATTGAATTAAAACGAAAAACCTTACAAAAATAAGATAACCTAAAATTTTGCCGTATAAATGTATAAAAGAAGTTGAACAGTTTGCTGAAAACTCGAAAAAAAAGAATAACGTAGATCGTAGATACTAATATGTAATAACATTACTTTTCTCGTCTTTAATATTATTTACTTAAAACCTTTTATTAAATTAGCTACAGATGTAATAATTAAGAAGCTTAATTAAATATGCTGGATAAAGAACGTTATTTAATATTTAATAAAGAAAATTAGCAACTGTAAGTGGTGATTTTTTAAGTAGCTAATAGGTTCCTGTTGTAGTGAGAAGTTACAAGTCATTTAAGCTGCTCGATAAGAAATTGCCATGTCATAGTAGACGAAAGAAACAGGGATTTTGTTAAGTTTTACTGCAAAAATTTTTAGCAGGAAAACTTATCCTTTAAGATATTTAATATCCCACAGCGGTGTAGACCTTTAACTCTTCATAATAAGACAAGTAATTACTAAAATAAATAATAATTAACAGAGTATCAGAACCTTCACTGACTAGTAGTGTTTTAGAGTTTTATAATTAACTAAAATTGGTCACATTTTTTTATCTATACTCTATACTAAGAAAATGAAGAAGAAAGATTTGTATTTATGTTTGTATTGAAATGACTCAAAAACTACTGGGCCGATTTCAACAATTCTATCACCGTTAGAAAGCTACATTATCCTCTAATTACTTAGGTTATATTTTCCGCGTCTACGAAGTCGCTAGCAACGGTAGTTAGTAATATTTTTATTTGGAGACATGTCTATACTTTTCTAACGCCTGTTGCGTGGCCGTGTTGTTTAAGAGTTCGTGTTAAGCAGGGCTTTGTAGTCTCAGAAAAACGATGAAAAATATTTCAGAGTTGCGAGGAGGCGAACAATGAGTGATTGAAATTCTCGGAAGCTTTCATCTTGTCTTCAAAATGAACTGGATGTGAGGAGAATACGGTGTTGGGAAATGCTTTATGTTAGTAAAAGATATTTCGGCAGTTACAAGTAAAGTGAAAGATTTCAAGTTTAGGTAATCACTTAAGTAGACAAACGTCTAACGGCCGAATGTTTAAAAGCCACTGAAATTTAAGCATAGCTTAAAATCGAACTGGCGTCAAAATTAAACAAGATCTCTGCAGAATATGGATTCTAAGCGTGGACTTAACATGTAAGATGCTCTAAAATATTTGAATAGGGTTTGAAAATTCGGACAAAAGACTATCTAAGCTTAAGGATGTTTGTTATCTTCCAAATGTGTGACTAAATGTTTTCAACAATTTTCATCTCTACATTTGAATTATGTACATCGAGTATTCTAATATTACCGACAACCGTATTACTATTGAATGACATTTTTTGTTATTACTCGTATTGTACATTGTAATTTGAAATTTTATTACGTTTATTACGAATCATGAATTAGTATCATCATGCTCGGGACAGTAGACGCGTACCGACGTTGACATTCGCACAATCGCAAATGTCAGAAAACTAATGACATTGTATGACGTGACGCGTTTAATATTGTATTTCATTGTTTACCTTATAAATTGTAACTAATATGTTTAATGAAATGTAGTATTTTATTTACTTAAACAATGTGCTGATAGATTACGAGACAAACATTTCAAGTCATGATATTTGTTATCAAAAAACCTAATAATATAGGTCGCATGTCAGAATTACAAAGCGAAAATATTAAAATATGAAAACGACCGAGACCCGAATTCATAATTGAATTGAACAAAAAGCTGTGGGCATTTAAAGCAGGTATCCGATGGTACGGAATAATTAAGCGCCTTTTCCGATGTATACGAAATTTTAATGACGCACGTCTCTTTGTTAATTTTATACAACGAATTCGCTTCATTTGTTTTATCATATCAGCAATTATTTTGATCTGAAAATTTAATATCATTCATGGTTTTGTTAAAAAAGGTAATTAGTACTTAATAAGTTAGGTTTTGTGCTCTAGTTAGTCATGTTCAGTATGATAATAAATAAGAATTTCTAATGTATTTTGAGAATTCATTATTTACGTTTCATACAAACATAACTAAAATTAATTCTACTTCATTATGTTGCAAAAAATATTGTACATCAGAATTGTGACTTATTATTTACGTTGGGGCCGTCGACATATGTTTTTTTTTAGATAATAGCAGGCTGGTAGACGGTATCATTTGATTAATGCTCGTCCGCACAATCGGCGCAGCTGAGCCTCTTAACTTTCACAATAAAGACGCTCGCAACAAATTTTTGAACAACTTTCCTACGTTAATAGAATTGAAGGAAAGTTTAAAAGGAAAAGTGCCTTCTTTTCTTACCGTTAAAGATAAGAATGAGTAGACATCTTTTCTTTATCGTTCAATTGTTTTCTTATCTTGTTCTTTACCCTGAGGCTTCATTAGACCGAGTTCGCGATAAAAACGAAGATTTTTGCTACGGCGTAAAGCCGATATTTACGTGACTTCGGTCTAATGAAGTCGAAGGATAATAAAATGAATGCTGTTTTTAAATCAATCGTTATTATTGTTTTGTACACATAATATGAACAATGTCCTTGTCAATATTAATATCTAAATTGCTCATATTAAAAATTCTTATATAAAAAAATAGGTTCGTATTTTAGTTCGAGTAGTAAATAATAAGTATCCAAACAAAAGATATACAAATCTACTATACTAAAATGTCGCTGTTCGGGTACGTTTTGTTACTAAATTACTCGATACTAGACTAAAATATTATCGATATGCAACTGGTACTATACAAGGCTTTAGTGCAAACTTCATATTTTAATAATAAAATACAATTGAAAATTATTTTTTATATATTTGTGTCATACAAATTAGAAGAAAATTGACTTTACTAATCACGATAGCGAATAGGAGAGGAAATATGTTGGGGCATTTGATACGACACGACGACCTGATAATTACAATTATAGAAGTTAAAAAAGAAGGAAAGAGAAAGTGAGGAAGACCGAGGACAACTTATATAAACCAAATAAGAAATAAAGTGGACTTCGTGTCGGATCGGAAAGTCAAGATGTTGTCACAGGATAGACAGTGTTGGAAATGGCTCCAATGACAAGGTTCAAAAACCTTAAATATTTGTTATCTTAGTAATGTTTTTAGTAAGGCCTATTAAGAGTGAATAGGGTCCGATTTTGTATCACTGAACGCTTATCTAAATGAATTTCGCGCAGAGTGAATTCATTTAACAAAAAAACCTATTTCAAATAGTGTTTATTGTTTCAAACCCTTTTAACGATTGTTTTTACGAGGGTCTTTTTGTGTTGTTTCAACTCATTTTGTTATCTCAATAATTACTATGTTCTATCACTTAGAATATGTTAAGTATGTTATTTTTTCATAAAAGTATATAGTTACTCTTTTAATGATTGCCGAAATTATTAATTACTAGATGTTGTACGCAACTTCGCGTAGAATTAATAAATATAGTCTATGTTACTCGGGGATAATGTAGCTTTCTAATGGTGAAAGAATTTTTGAAATGGGCGCAGTAGTACTCGAGTTATTTCAATACATACAAAAATACAAAATTTTCCCCTTTAATATAATAGTATACATTACATAATATTATCGAGGTAATATTGCATTGGTTTATATTTACGTGGAAAATATTTAAGTATCCCTTTTAAGTTTCGTAAAATATGATGAATTCATAGAAATTTTAATTAATTTGAAGCAAACTCAAGTCCGATTTCAACGTCAAAAACATAATTAAACAGTCCCATTTCAATTCAAACTTTTATAATAAGTTCGAACGCTGTGCGAAATGACACGAACTTATTAACCGAGTTATTTTACACTTGTTTAGCATTTTATGGGAAAACAAACATTCAACAATGTTTAAAAGATTATTGTAAAGATTAACCGCTTTATTACGACACGAGAATCAGCGTCCTTACTGTTGTACTTTCTACGTTTGGTACTGGTACATTCATAAAATGTAATCCAAAATCCAGAACATCCTTGTTCCTGGTACTTCTTGTGATACATAATTTGGTCCAATAAGACCCCTTTTTTTAACGTCAGGAAATGTGTTTATGCACCCCTATGCCGGGCGGTGCAATGGCGTAGGGAGTGTGGGATTCGCTGGCCACAGAAGGTGACCTGAATACCCACTAAAACCTGACAGCCCTCGATCGCCTCGACTGGGCCGCGGGTACACTCTCGCAATCCTCCGCGACCAAAAAAGATGTCAAAAAAGCCAACATCACTCGGTGTTCCCAGGCGGTCACCCATCCAAGTACTGACCGCGCCCGACGTTGCTTAACTTCGGTGATCGGACGAGAACCGGTGTATTCAATGTGGTATGGACGTTGGCAACGTAGGTCAAAT
This sequence comes from Papilio dardanus tibullus, assembly GCA_013186455.1. NCBI lineage: Eukaryota > Metazoa > Arthropoda > Insecta > Lepidoptera > Papilionidae > Papilio > Papilio dardanus. The sequence goes on from QDHC01001946.1 coordinate 1,103,807, forward strand.
GAGACTCCTGGTCTATCTTATTTTATTTTGTTCGGAATAAGGAGGACTGTGATTTAAACATAGACCAAGGCGGCATGGAGCCTCATAAAAAAAAGAAAAGTGATTGTATCAACTCTTTTAACAAGAAGTTCAATCATATATGGTTCTTAATAATAGTGCTTAATTCTCCCTTAATGATGACACCACGTTAAGTCCTGGCCCACATCCTCAGTGTGCCCATACAAAAAATAAGTATCTTGACCGTGCTTCGTCCATCACAGGAATCGTGGATCATATATTTTGAATGATGCACAGACCTGGAAGGGGCACGGTGTAGCGTGTGTCATCCTTTAGACGGTCGTCGCATCTAAAATCCCCTTAAGTTGCGAATAATAAAGGACAATGAATCTGACTCGTGATCTTAAATTAAATGAGCCTTTATTCGTCTGTTGACTTTACAAAAGTAGTAGTTTTTAAACTGTGTTATATTTGTTAGCTTACTGCTTACCTTTTCTCGATGTTCCCTTATTCTATCATTTCAGAATTGATAAAAAGAGATGCTATATTTTTTGATTTTAATTGAAAGCTCGATCAAATGTTTATTCAACCGTAGCTACATTGATTTGGGAATATGCAACGTAATACTGTTTCAGCCTTGACCTACCTGTTGCTACGCCCGGGGCAAACCGCAGACCCTTGCTCAACGGTCAGCTAGTGAATTGTTTTAAATAACATTTTAACAGAGGTTATTTAATTAAATGTAAACGGTTAATTTTCAATGTAAATACCGCAAAACATCTTTTCATTTACCTTAAAAAAACTGAAATAACAATATTAATATCGTTTAGTTATGTTTTTATTCGGTATTATGCAGTATGACTGGCTGGAACCATTTTTAAGATAAAAACAAATTTCGTTCTAAATTCAAAATGGAATTTAAAATAACAATTCCATTTTCAAATTTCAAATGAATTCATAAACGGTTTCCTATTCATATGAAATGGAAAGTTTTCCTTTTGTAGGTTTTACTTAGCCTTATTAAAATAGTTGTTTTTTTATTATACCCTTGTGATTAAATAATGAATTTTGATATTATTCCAACAAGTTTCAAATAAAAACACTGATTATGCGTATTTAAAAAGCGATTTTTTTTTGAGATTTTATGGCCTGCTTTTAAAAAGCGATATAATATAACACAGACAATCTAAATTCGGCCGGAATTCATAATAAATTCTATAAGTGATTTCATATCGAGATAATTTATCTATGTATTTACGATTATAACAGTTTAAATGTTCCAATTGATAAACAATTAGTATGATAACGAAATACAATGATTTTTTTTTTAAATTAATAGTTTATCATCTTTTTTTCCAATCATTTATTTTAAAATTCAGGAATGCAGTAGTGTTCCACAGATACTACGATACTGTGAAATGTTAAGCCGGCTACAGACCTTCAGTTTTAACCGCACAGTTTTGTTTGTACAGTTCAACTGCGCAGTTAACTGACGTGTCCAAGCTAAACTGAGAACTGAAAAGTTCGATTGTGCAGTTTAAGTTTACCGTAACAAATATTAATTTAAATAAAATAATTGAAAACAAAATACAGATAACGCTCATAATATTCAAGTTCGAGTTAGTTAACAATTTTCTTTTAACTTAATTTTCGTGAGAATTGAAACGTGAATCTTAATTAGTGGTCCGGACAGTTCGCTGAGTCTCAATTAGCTCCGAAATGAAAACCTTCCAATATAATTGTTAAAGATCTTTACAATTAAACTTTTCTATTCAAGAGTATAAGATTATTCGTAATGTAGTTACAAAAACTGTAACACTAGGATATCTAATTGTTGATTACAAGTATCTAGGTTCCTTTAATTATCCTTATCCTTACATAGTATAAAACAATAACGCTCTTTTACGTTTGTCCCTATATAACCTTGAATCTTTTAAACTACGCAACGGATTTTGATGCGTTTTTTTTAAATAGATAGAGTGATTCATAAGGAAGATTTATATATATAACCAGCGACCCGTCCCGGCTTCGCACGGATTCAATTATTGTTAGTATGGCTGTTATACACAATGTTCACAGTTTTTCTGTAGTGTATTTGTACGTTTTGCACCCGTGCGAAGCCGGGGCGGGTCGCCAGTTATGTCATATAACCTAAAGCCCAAAGCTATGATTTTGACAGGCGAAGTGGCGATCTTCTACTTATTACTACTTTTGTTGTAAGGTAAGAATTTGCATGTGGCCACCTGATTTCGCCGATATAGCGAAGCGGCCGTTGCCCACAGGCATCAGCAATTGCTAAAACGTTGCCTTACCTTTTGTCGACGGAGAAATGGACAATAAGAGGACTTTTCCCCTTCTTATGCGTCTTCTGCCCTGGCCAAAACGGCTTCAGATTTCAACATTTTGTAATATTTCATATGTCATAGTTTTAAAATTGAGTTTTCTCTTCTTTAATTTAAGGTTTTTAAACCTTGTCTATGAGCCCTTTCAAATTGATTCAGCCGTTAAAATACTATTAACACACATTACCAAAGGAGGTTAATACGGTATTGTATCAAAAGCTTAAACTGCGCTGTATTTTAAATTGAACAAAATTTATCGAGCGCCTTTGTAATGCCCTCGGCAACAGCTGCAGACACAATTAAACGTGTACTCCTACTGGACGAAATGCTCTTTGTTAATTAAGATTGCAGTTTCGAAACCTTTTGTGTAATGACGGAATAAAGCAAATAAAATATATCGTGAACTTAAATATCGTAAAAGAACTCCTAATTGCTTTCTTATAAACTATCACTAAAGCCGGCTATAGACGTACTGTTTTAACTGCACAGCTTTAACTGTACTTGTGTACCTCAGTTTAAACTGTACAGTCGAAGTGCAGATAAAACTGAACGTTTGTGGCCAACTCGATTGTATTAGAACTTATATTAGGTACTGGACTAATATCAATCGACGCATCCGTAGACGATGATCTTTTGTTTATTTAAAGGTTTGAATAAATGAAAGTCACAAGATTACGATAAATGTAAATAAATTACAAATAAAATGTTAAATTCATTGTACTAAAATTGTATACATTTAGTGACGAATGTTTCTTATAAAATGGGTAGATCGTTCACGTAATGCTTCAGGCGGTCATTAACTGAAAACGACACGAGATGAGTAAATGAGGCTCGCTTAAATGCGGCGCAACTTTCAATGACAAGAAGCGGAAACGTGTGATATCTGTTGCGGGAAATTACCCGGGAATATTATATGGATATACTGGAAACTGACGAGCTTGTATAGTAGATGTAGGGAATTATGTGTTTGTGATTATGTATAAAATAAGTGACAGAGGTGTGCCAGTAAGGCCACATTTTTGGATACTTCATGTACCTATTTTTATATTTTGAAGACTACTAGGCACTAAATGTATTGGACAACTTATCTACTTATACAATACTAGCTGTAATGCGCGACTTCGTCCGCGTGGAATTAAATAATATAGCCTATGTTACTCGAGGATAATGTAGCTTTGTTATGTTGAAAGAATTTTTGAAATCCGCTCAGTAGGTCTTGAGATATTTTCCCTATATAATATTAGTATAGATAGACAATTTTATATGTATTTTTTGTTTCAAAAATTAACTTTATTATTACTCTACGTATCTCATTTTTAGTCTTTCTTTCTCTATGTATATGATCAAAATGTTTATTCATATTAAACTGTGTATATTCAGGGTGCAGTAACGTTTACTTCGTCATACAAATTGACTATTACCCGATGCGACGGAAAACCGATAATGGGATCTGCATGCACGTGCTACGAACCAAATCATTTTAGTACGTCGATTTAAATTATTTGCAAATGAAGCACTAAAACTGCCAGTTATCAATATAAAATAAAATCTTTATAATAATTTTAGAGTTACTAAAAATAGGTGAAGTTCTTTATATTATTTAACCCGACGGCTTCATTAGACCGATGTGAAGCAAAGTACGGAATTAATCCGAAGCAAAATCGCCGTTTTTATCGCGAACCCGGTCTAATGAAGACATACGGTTAGTGTAAAGAAAACCTTCATAATTATAGTTTTTCTTAGTAAGCAATTATCTTTTTCTGTTACCCTCAATTTTTTGTTATCTACATTAATTTGTCTTCTGGACTGGACACTTTTCTTTAAATGTAACTACGCCGTTCTCTACTTTTAATTAATATTTTATACTAGCTGTTGTGCGCGACTTCGTCCGCGTTGAATTAAATAATATAATAAGTTACTCAGGGATACTGTAGCTATCTAATGGTGAATGAATATTTGAAATCGGCTCAGTAGTTCTTGAGTTATTTCAATACATACAAAAATACAAAGTTTCTCTCTTTATAATATTAGTATAGATATAGATTTTGTATAAATATAAATGTTTACTTTTATGATGACTTTGAAACACTGATACCGTTTTACTTTTAATTAATAAAACGTAATCGAAGCTTGAAGATTTTTAAATTGACTAAGATCAAGGTAAATTGTTCTCTCGGCGGGCTTAATTAAGAGTTACGTTTAACAATGAACAGATCCTTAATAAAGAATACAGCGCTGAAACTTGGTTTTAATTAAATTATTACATAGTGTTCTATACACTTTTACATTTTTATTATATTTTACTTTTAATATAGAAAAGTTTTCTTAGTTTCTCATCTCATTCGCTACTTTTTATACTAATATTATAAAGAGAGAAACTTTGTATTTTTGTATTTTTGTTTGTATTGAAATAACTCAAGAACTACTGCTCCGATTTCAAAAATTCTTTCACCATTAGCTACGGTATCCCCGAGTAACATAGGCTATATTATTTAATTGCTCGCGGACGAAGTCGCGCACAACAGCTAGTTTTAAATAAAGAATTGAGAACCTCCTCCTTTTGGAAGTCGGTTAAATCTTCATTTATTATTATTAAATCTCTCCTCGATTTGTATTATACATTAACAGTTGTTCAATTGTCGCATTTTATTATATTTATTTAATAAAATATTATTGAGAATAAATAATCAATTCATACAGTTTTTAAACCTGTAAAAATTATTTAACTTTATATTAACAGTTGAGGTTTTATTTTAAACGTGACGTAACTTTTGTAATTAGTCGCAGGGAACAAGATGTGTAAGTTGTTAGCGAACGCTACTCGGAGCAGAGCTAGAGTGGCTCGTTACTGCGTCATATCAATGAAATGCATGGTGCAACATCTGCCCGGACTCTACCTAAGAGGATAGCGTTCACTAATTTTATATCTTAACTAGTTGTTGTTCACAAGTTCGTCCGCGTGGAATTAAATAATATAACCTATGTTACTCGGGGATAATGTAGCCTTCTAATAATGAAAGAATTTTTGAAATATTTCAATACATACAAAACTACAAAGTTTCTCTCTTTATAATATTAGTATAGATTGCAACATATAATATATTTTAAAATAAACAGATCTCTATCAAATAGCAACGATACAGACAACTTAGTGAATATAAAGTGTTCGCATATAGCCGGCTACAGATGCTCAGTTTTAACTGTACAGTCGAACTGTACACTTACAACTATGCAGTTAAAACTAAACGTTTGTAGTAAGCTTTAGTCATTATGTTAAATTAAAACCTCGACCAATTTAATTATAAACTTAATCTACTCTATTTAATTAAATAATGAATACTTCTATATTATTATAATTAATATTATAATGTCATATGTACAAGCTTTATTTAAAGAATTTCCTTTTAAAAATTATGTTTTTAACGCAGTCAAAGTGCTCTACTTAACGAAGGAAACTATTCGGTAAAAAATCCACTAAAAGGAACTTTTAAGCTTCGTTGTTTTTTTGTTTCAGAACAGCTTTTAAGTGCACGTGATTTATTTTAGCCAACATTACTTAAATAAAGCCATCTTCATATCTTTAATGATCTAATTATTTTATCCATACTAATATTATAAAGAGGAAAACATTGTATTTTTGTCTGTATTGAAGGAACTACTGAGCCGATTTCTTTCTTCTCTCTTTAGCCAATAGAATGCTACATTGTCCCTGAATAACGTAAGCTATATTTTCTATTTCCACGCCGACGAAGTCGCGAACAACAGCTATTTAGTTAATAATGTAAGTTTCACTTAAGTTATTTCCTTGAAATGTAACAAACAATAATAAATCATAATTCTTTTAATAAAATTACATTCTTAATTCACTTTTAGAAGCGACGCGTAAACTTTAATTATAATAAAATGTTGGCATGGATCCCTGCACTCAGCTAAATATCGCTTTTACCATTAACAAGATGAATATTATTTTATGAAATTTTAATATTACTTGAATATTAACATACATTTCCATTTAAAAGGAATTTAATAGGGAAACTATATTTAAATATCCTTGTTCTTGGCGAATCTAATTAATGAGCGTAACTACTATGTCGAATAAAAGCTCGCAAACACTATTGACAATCATACTCGTATCTAAGGTAGAATTTGTATTACAATTGTTAAAATAATATTCTCTTTACCTTTGATTTAGTCAAAAATAACAAACAAATGATGTTTTATTACATTACTATGTTATAAAAAAGGTGCAGATTGTATTTTAAATAACATTTGCTTTTACTACAAGCCCTATTTTCCTTGTCCCATCATTGGAACTGTCGGATTCCTTTGCTGATTTTAACCGAATCGACTAAGAATGAACACAAAAACATTCCGAATCCTCTTTTAGTTATTTTGTAAGAAAAATAGGTTTATTTTTCTTTCTTAATTTGTTGAATAATCATAATAAAAGTAGACAAATATATTTTATCGATAACTGAATGGGTATTATTATTGCTTTTTTATAGTTCTTATAAAGCTATGGCCTACTTTGTTGTATAAATAAAGTAGATATATAAAATACGCTTCAGCAACCGTATAAAGGCAATTAGGTCAAAGGAAAGCAAAATTTAGTTCACGAAAACTTTTCGCTAGAGATTTAAACCTTTGTTAAACCGGAGTTATTCTATTATTCATAAGTTTAGTTAAAACGGCTGTTATCAACTGTCCTAGATTTGATTATTCTAAAAAAGACGAAACTACTTACTTTAAAAATAACATTTTTTTTGTTTGGTCTTAGCCCACATTCACAAGGAAGCTTTTTTAAACGTCGGCGTTGATGGCGGTTTTTTATCCCTGGCCACATTACGAACACTGGAAAATCACTCTTGTTTCGTTCAATGGACTCAAAATGCAACGCTGCGAGATTGACTTTTAGAAGTGTCTCCGTGTGAACAGATGCATGGAAAGGCATTTGCTCTACCTCAACGCTTTTTTAGCGCGCGTTAAAAATCGCTCGTTTAAATTCGGGCTTATTCTTTTGGCTTACAATAGCAATTATATTTGGTTTACAATAATATTTATAGGGCGATTAAGTTATTTCTCTACTCTCATCCATACAAAGTAAAAACATCCGATCGATTTTAAGGATCGTATATTACTGGTAGTTTCCGCCGTTAGTATAAATTGTAGGATTTCTATTTTGTACAGAAACAAATAAATTAAACTTGCACGGTAAGTTGGTCGACATCGGAGGCGGTTTCATTGTTACAGTCCTATTTGTTCGGACTCTATTTACTTGCTACGACTCTTGTGTTCCATTGTTTGCTTTTAAGATTAAATAAAACACTATAAAGTGTTTATTTTCGTCCATGAATAAACTTTGTTAACATATCGTACGTGTTTATTAGGTAATTTGCATTTAGAGAGTAAATAACAAAATATTTTTAAACGGTACCAAAAGGGAAGCAGTCTCCGAGCTTGTTTACACTTAAATATCGAAGAATATTATTAATATCCTCTTAGACACTAAATAAATATTTACAACATAAAATGCTGGCTTTTAATACTTAGTTCATCATCATCATCATCATCATCAGCCTATCGTCGTCCACTGCTGTTCCTTAGACACTGGTAAAGGATTCTGTTAGGATCAATTATGAAAACCATCTGTTTCTATAGCCTATATTACAGTAGCCCTATAACGAAAAAATACAAAGTAAAGTAATATTATGATCGATTAAAGCAGAGCAACTTAACATATTAATTCCTAATAAGCCAACGTGAGTGTAGAAATTGCTTAAGTGAGCTTCAGCTCAGCGCAACTCCGCGCTAGGAAGTTTAATATTTACTTCGGTGCCTCCACTCAGCACCAAGTACGGATTAAAAGCACAATCTCTGTATTCTGTTTGTCTTAGTTTTTATTGCTCGATATCGTGGATGAGCTTGGAAAGAGCACTTTATTCATAGTTAGATTTTAGCCTGTAATAAAGTTGTGTTGGAAAATAATAATATTTTTATGTTGTGATAAATATTGCGTACGACATATACATATTACAAATACTTACAGTCAAAGATATATTATACTATAGATGGAACACTCGAAGCCTAAAAGTGAGTCATTTTCTTTGACCTCCGGAGGTCTCACGTAGGAAGATTTCCCCTAGTGTTGACCTCTAAATTAGATTTGCCGACATAAAAAGTCGCCCGAACCTCTTTTTTCAAATTTAAATTTTATTTCATAGTATTTACTAAAGTTTAATATTATAATTAATCAAGACATTTTTAAAATGCTAATTAAAATTTTATAACAACCATAAAACAAAAATAGTCTTTGTTAAAAATTGATTGGATTTAAATTGTTTTAAATAAAATAATAATAACGAAAAACGTTAATTAACATTTTAATGAATATTTTAGTTTATTCTATTGTTTATTTTAGGAATTAAAAAAACACACTTTTTCCCAAACTTGGGAACTTTTTTCATGATACTGGCAAGATTTTACTTTTTAATAATTTCTTTCGCGGCACGCATTTTAACGTCAAATTACTATGGAGCGCTCCCTCTATGTATAATATCTCTTTGCTTACAGATTTATTATTATAGTTTAGAATGCCAAGCTTCGATTAGACAAGAAAAGACGTCGAAAGTTACTTTAATACGGGAGTCATAAATATCCAATTTATGGCAGATTTTATATAATTTCAGTAGTTTATGAATGTTTCTAAAATATGAAATTAAATATTTTTCTTTAAATGTACGTATACTTTTTAAATCTTTGATTATCGTCAAATCGTCAAATCATAAAGAAGCAAACCCAACGGCAATTTTCCATTACGTAGTTCCTATACAAGGGAAGTCTATCGGTGAAATGGAACTGAAATCTATTCCACAGACTAACGGCTATACATCTAACATAGTTCTAAATACAGTTCCCGTTCACGTAATTCAATTATCGAAGTTTACGTATGTCTGCGCCCTCTATCGGTGCAGCGAAGCGAGCGAGTAGAATCAGATTACTCCGAGGCAATTTTCCATTTTCATTTACGTTTTGATATTCTCGGTTCCAACAACAACGGAAACGTTTGACGATAAAATGTTTATAATAAGATAACCGTTTATACAAACTTGGAGGGAATATTTTTTTGGAAATGAGTGTAATATTTTTTATTCTTCTTGATTACTTTTTGCTCGTTTTCTTTTGTTCAAGTTTCTAAGAGTTATTTTAAATGAACGATTGAAGTACAAATAAGAACCGGTGGCTCCCAAGGTATTTTTCGTTTAGCGATATAGCTGACGGAATCGACAAAAATTATGAAACTGACATTGACATTCGATAAGTCATGTGATTGTCACGTGTGAGATATCGAACGTCATTGTCAGTTCCAAACATTTTTGACGTTCTCTATAGAATCGCTTCGTAGTAAATGTACTTTGCTAACCCCTCAGAGATAAATAGTTTTTTTTGTAAAATGAGCAGCAAAATCGATACATTTAATTATTGTTGTTCTATTAACAAGTTTGTTCTTCCTTCTATTTTATTTAAATATTTTTGTATTATACAATAGGACCAAACCTTTTCACGCTCAGTATGAGATAAGAGCAATTGGTCTGTGTTCTTTATGTAGTGAATAGAGATACCTCGTGACGTCACAAGATAATCATTAGTACTGTATTATTAACGCAAACAAACCACATTAAAGGTGCCCCGGATATTTCCTTTCCTTAATTACACACGGTCACAATAAGTGTACAGAGGGGACTCTGCCTTCAAAGAACTTGAGCCTCCGTTCTAATTGCGATCCCGGATAATGAGGGCAAAACTGAAAAACATTTCGTTTTTTGTCTTTCGTTACTTTAGAAATGAGGAAATTAAATTACTACGGTACCAGGGTATCAGGGGTGTTGTGTAGGTCAATGTTCATCTCTTGACCTTATTCTTGGCACGCGAAGGAATGAGATGCTTTAAGGAGTTTTGATGACAATGTTAACAAGGGCATATATATCATAACGTCACGACTCACGAGTTATAGCATATCCAAAGATATATAAATCTATGCTGAAAGTCTCTGAAAGCTACCGTTAAAGTATATCCAGCTAAAAGCAGTTGGCTTTTAGCCATACTAAGAACTAGTAAAATAGCCATCAAATACAAAATAAAGTAGAGTGTAAAATATGGCGAGCATAAAATACATTCAAGTGTTAAAAAAATTGAAAGCACTTTCCTTGAAAGATACCTGAACCTTGTAATTATATGAACTACTAGCTGTTGTGGATTAAATAATATAGCTTATGTTAATCGGGGATAATGTAGCTTTCTAATGGTGAAAGAATTTTTAAAATCGGCCCAGTACTTCTTGAGTTATTTCAATACAAACAAAAATACAAAGTTTCTCTCTTTATAATACTAGTATAGATATAGACTTAATAATGGTTTACGACTAGTATTGAATTATAGTAGTGTAGTTCGACCCATGATGGGCTCCTTTTTTCCGCAATTCCACGATTAGCTCGTTTTTTGCGTGACTTTACACATATCTTTCAATTCCTTCGCCATTAAGTGCATGTTGCATAACGATGTATCCCTTCGCCGTATGAGGGTTGGTCAAATATGTGCATATGAAACTCGAAAATCGAAAAACACATTAGTACATGGGGGATCCCACGGGACCTGCACTTTACAAGTCAAGAGCTCAGAGTATTGAATTAATAATAATATTAATTAATTCAAATTGTGAATCAAATATACACAAAGAGGAACAGTAAAATAATAAACATGAATCAATAACTTATGCGAGATAGGATTCCAACAGAATATTAAGCCAGCTTATGTTATCCGATATTTTGGGATTAAAATAATCCCGGTACAATTTAAATTTATTAGTGCAATAGGAGATTGAATATAAAATTGATTTGTTTACTATGTACTAGGGCAATTTATCATAATACCCTTTTTCCAAAGTAGGGTCGTCTCAACCCATTACTACTGTTAGTGGCATTTATATGTTTAGCTGTTATAAATAATAAATCTATACAAAAAGAGAAAAATTGTATTTTTTATTTTTTGTATGTATTGAAATAACTCAACTGTTAGAAAGCTACAACACTATCCCCTAGTAATATAGGCTATATTTTTTTAACCCCGCGCCGACGAAGCCGCGAACAACACCTAGTATGTAATATAGTAGACGAGAAAACGCTTTCATTAAATTTTAATGAAATATTGACCACTTTATTCTTTTAAAATATTACACTTTAAAAGGTTTTTTTTTTCATTTATAAGCATTTTAATATAGAATAATTCTACTATGAACTTAGTTTCCGTGTATAGAATTAAATAAGTTGCATCTCAACTCCGTTCAAACTTAACTGTTTCACTGTTACGTAGCATTTGTTAGCAAGAGTTTAAACTTGTATGCAACTTTCCGCTGGAACTCACATTATACTAAATTAGTTTAAATGTCCATTAAAATTGTAACTCTATATCATTTGAGTACAAAGTTATACGTACGTATGTCATACAATATTTTAATAATTTGTTACCTTAATCAATCTTTAAGCTGCCTCAAATAAAGTCTAAGTAAAAAAAAGGTTAAAGGTTCAACCCATTATGGGCTCCATTTTCCGCAACTCCGCAACTAGCGCGTATTTTGCGTGAATACATATATATTTGAATTTCTTAGCCGATATGCAGGTTGCATCACGATGTAAAGTCTAAGTAAATAAATACTTTTAGTATGAGAAAATTACCTTTTTAAGAGAGTTTTCAGTAAAAAATAAAACCCTGACGCCGCGCCATCGAATGCCACTCAAATATTTAAGTCTTAAATGTTAAGTCCACGCGTAAACTCCAAATTCTACGGCGATCTTGTAATATTTTGAGACCACTTACATTTTGAGCAACGCTTAATTTGAGTGGCATTTGAACATTCAGCCGTGAGTGTCTTAGTTATTCCATATGTTCCTTATAACTTAATGATATTAAATTATATTATAATCAATTTTATTAATACACAAGGGGTTATTCCGAAAAAAAAAGTACTACGACAAACGAGGACCAATAAGTCGTTATACGATACTGGAGGACACTCGGAACTAAATAATATAGACCAGGGGTCTCATTAAACCAAATTATGTATCATAAAACGTACCAGGCACAAACCTGTTTTTAGAATAAATTTTGTGAATGCATCAGTACCAAACATAGAAAGTACAACAGTACTAACGCAGATTCTCGTTTCGGAATAAAGCGCAATAAGTCCAACATAGGCAGCTAATAGCCGGATTAAAGTGTAAACAATATGTAATATGTTTAACTTAGTTTTTAAAGCTTGATAATGAATAGGATTACACAGATTCTGTAAGCTACGTATTATAGATAATCTATTGTATACTAATATTATAGAGAAACTTTGTATTTTTGTATGTATTAAAATAACTCAAAAAATACTTAGCCGATTTTAAAAATAGTTTTACCTCTTGAAGGCTACATTAACAATTGCCCCGAGTAACATAGGATATATTATTAATTCCGCGCGAACTAAGTTATTCTATGTATTGAAATATAAATATATACAAAAATACAAAGTTTCTTTCTTATAATTAACTCGACTTGTGAAAGAAGGGCGTTAGTCTTGTAATAACATCATATTGAAAAGCTCGAGACCTGATACGACTTTCAGGACTCATGAAAATCAGTTTCATTTCACGATTCTAATTAATTTTAATTAGTTCTTTAGACCTTTAAGACCATTTCGTTGAATTGAAACTTCTTAGCTTACAATTTAATTGGACTGGGTACGTCATTGATTTTCCGAAGGACTAGCCCTTGACTATACGTAAATTAGATACACAGGAAACACAATTTGTCACTTAACTTAACTAATGTAAATTGGAAGTTATTAAATAGGCATTTAGCTTTATTTATTGAATTTATTTGTTCTGACATTCTAATATGTTTGAGAAATACAAAAAAACTTAATTAGCAAGCAGTGTACATCGACCTATGATGGGCTCCATTTTTCCTCAACTCCACGACTAGCGCGAATTTTGCGTGAATACACTATCTTTGAATTTCTTCGCTGATATGTGCAGGTTGCATCACGATGTTTTCCTTCACCGTAAGAGAGTCGGGTAAGTATGTACAAATGAAAATCTAAAATCGAAAAACACTTCTTAATTAACAATAAATAAATTAATTTAATTAATCGTTCAGTATTTCCCTAACTAAATAAATTCAATCACGATTTTATGCTGTTATTTTTATTTGCCAATCAATTCATTTTTAAAATTTTGTTGTCGCTTGTACAGCTCAACGAGCTTTTCATTCGTATAAAACAATTTCAATGTTGTTTCAATTAAAATAAACTATGAGATACATATAAAACAAAATAAAGACGAGAACTGGCTATGCTTTTCTAAGGTTTCTCGACTCCAGGCTCCGGCATTGTTATGATAACTTGGTGAACGTTTTTATAACATAAATTAGAAATTCAATTCTGTACCTACCTAATCTATACTAATATTATAAAGAGGAAAGATTTGTATGTATTGAAATAACTTATAAATTACTGCTATTACTATCCCCGAGTAACTTAGGCTATATTTTTTAATTCCACGCGGACGAAGTCGCGAAGAACAGCTAGTGTGTCATAAGTACGTAATGTACTATGCTAATATTATAAAGAGATAAATTTTCATTTTCTTTATTTTTGTATGTATTGAAATAACTCAAAAACTACAAGTCCTATTTCAAAAATACTTTCACTTCTATAAAGCTACACTAACCCCGAGTAACATAGGCTATATTTATTAATTCCACGCAGACGAAGTCACAAACTACAAGTAGTATTTTATATTCGTGGAACATTAACTTTTCGCTTACAATTGCTATTGATATAGCCGCGTTCGTTAACAAGTAACAAACACCGTATACACGGAACTTTTAATTGGGACGACGATGTCAGTCTCGCTTATTACCAACATACAACTTTGAATGGGCTTGTACGTAAACAAGCTACGTGAAATTTTATGCTTCGTGTAATTTTAATATAACTACTTGTGTTCTTGTATATATATACAGTCGAACCTAATAAAGCGAGAAATCTCTAAAAGCGAGTCATTTTATGGTCCCGACAAGCTACCTTTATAAGCAAAAAACTTGGATTAGAGTAAAACCACTATTAACGAGGTTCGACTGTATATCGAAGAGTAGTATTTATTTTTAAATGTAACTATTATATTGAAATTAGTTGTCGACTGCGAAACCGGCTGCGCGGAATTAAAAAAAAAACTTATTTTGTAGCCCATGTGTTCTTCCAGACGACGTTCTAAGTTTGTAAAACTGAGGGGCTACCGAAAGCACTTTTCGATTAGCGATATCGTTGATCGAATCGACAAAACTGTATGAAACTGACATTGACATTCGATAAGTCATGTGATTGTCACGTTTGAGATTTAGAACCTCATTGTCAGTTCCATACATTTTTGACGTTCGCCATAGAATCGCTTTGTAGCCGTTACTTTCTAATATTGACCTCTTCCCTTTAGAATATTTTATTTATTGACTTGTAAAAATAGCTGTAGAATTAAAAACCAGGCTTATCAACTATCAATGCTCAGTATTGGTATATTTTTCAATAGACAAATAGGTCAAACTCTTCGTACTGTGGATCCTTTTTTCAAACTTGCAGCGAAATATATATTGCAAAATATATGCATTGAAAGTCTGCAGTGAATATTTTTGTTCATGTTTTAATATAGCTCTGTACAAGTTAAGTGGATATTTTAGCTGTTTTTCACTCAAAAAGTATATTCATTCTTCGTTAAAATATAAAACAAATGACAATGAGTATATTAAGTTAATTAAAAACGAAATAATATAAGTAGTTGATTCTAAGTTAACAAACTATATACTACGATTTCTACGAGTAACATAAGCAAGATATTTTAATTACGAAAACGCTTGACAACGATCCAACCAGAGGATTACCCAAGCAAAGTACATGCGCTACAAAGCTATTTGATAACGAACATCAAAGGATTATGGAACTGACAATGACGTTCGATATCTCACACACGTCAAGGTTATGACTTATCGAATGTGATTGTCAGTTTTATACATTTTTGTCGATTCCATCAGCGATATC
This sequence comes from Papilio dardanus tibullus, assembly GCA_013186455.1. Lineage (NCBI taxonomy): Eukaryota > Metazoa > Arthropoda > Insecta > Lepidoptera > Papilionidae > Papilio > Papilio dardanus. Next base: position 1,119,272 of record QDHC01001946.1, read on the forward strand.
GGCAATGGAAAGATAATTGGGGTAACCCCCCGATGTTAAGAGGTGATATAGTCGAAATATGACCATTCACCCCACACCCTAGATAAAATAAATTATGAAACAATATAACTTTGAAAATAATAAACTAAAACCTACGAACCTTAACAATGTTTCCCCTTGAAAAAATAGTGCGTAAAACTTTATAGATAAAATAAGAAAGAAAACCTTCGGGAGTAGAGACTTGTCAGGGCTATTAAAACCTAACAAATTTTCTCCGAAGGCCTGATAGTTGTATGAGATGCCTTAGGTGCTCCCTAGGGCGCTATTCACTACCTCTATTAACACTTTATTTGTACGTTCACATAAAATATTAGGTTTCCTAACGTGATGGAAATTACAATGGGTAATTCCATGTTTTCAAAGAGATGTTATATTTTTAATATCTTATTTTATTTTGGACAAAAATATATGTTTTTTTGTGACTTAATTGCCACTGTTTGCCTTGGAGAGGCATTTATAGCTACACCGGGCTTAAGGTGACAGGGTGCGGATGGCATTTAGCCTAACCCTTGTGTAAGAGTAACTGGGCTCGAGGACTCTTTCGGGAACCTCGGCTCGGGAACTTACTTCGATATTATTACTAGATTGGGAGTCCGCGGAGTTCTTAAGTAGCTTCAATGGACGCTCCTTGCAGTAACTAGGCTCAAGGGACCCTTAGAAAGGACCGGGGCTTGGGCTAACAAATGTTTGTATGCATTGGATGCTTACTTAGTGTTAAAAGATCATATTATGCGGGTGAGAAGCCGCTGCGACGCGCCGCCCGTCTTTAACACTTATCCTAGAAGTTTTTCCTATTTTATTTTCTTTAAACAAATACTCAAATAAATGGTTTTCAAATTAATTATTCGATTCTTCATTTGTTAAGTTCTTTAATAAAATGTTTACTTATTTTCAACATAAATAAATACGAAGCAACAAAATTATTTTGAAGTACACTTCTGTATAGAACTTTTCCGACCTGAAATTTAAACTTTTTGCTCCATTTCAAAGTTTCAAAAGATTTATAACGGTGCGACGTTGAAATGTTAAATTTAATTTTAAAAAATACCACTGTGAGAGTTCCATCTTTATCGGACTAAATGAATTGAAATGCTAAAGGAACTAGTAAATGGAAAACCATCATAAGTACAGTTGGAAGTTGTATTTTTTATTTTAAGAAAATGCTAGACAAATAAGAAATTAAATAACCCTGTTCTAGTCGTGTCTGTCCTCAGGCCTCAGCGGTATTTTCAAACGGTTACGGCTTGGGGCCTTCAAGAAAAGAGCGTACTCCTCCCTCAAATGCTGGCAATACATCTATGGTTCCTCTGGCGTTGCATATGTTCGTGGGCGTCGGAGAAATTAATTTAGTTGATCCGCTGTTAGTTTGCCACCTTCTCCTATAAAATAAATGTTTAACATATGAACTTGGATGTTATTATACGAAAGAAGCGAATGAGACATTCATATACAAAAAGTTAATTAAATAAATATTCCTTTGTGGGGTTTAAAATGTATTTGTTATCTATTAATTTACTCACAGAAAAAACAAGCAAATAAAGATCATGTCTCCATTTTTGATTGTTACCTTCTTCTTTTTTAATATAAGGTTTTCAAGTCCTTTCCAACCCTCTCTGTCCTGTGCCAATATCTTGACCTTCTGATACAACACGACGTCCACTTTCTTTTTCTTACATTAAAATACAATAATAAAGGAATAAAAAAATATACATTTACGATAATCGAATCTGAAAATAACAGAGCGGAATACCGTTCGAGAAGTTTCAACGCAAATAAGTCGTTGAAACAAGTTGTTAAAGGACTCTTAGCTACTATAAATTCATAGAGGTTTGATCTTGTTTTCACCATATAAACAAGCTCAGGGGGGCTATCCAAACTACTTTTAGATTGACGATATCACTTGATGGAATCGACATAAATGTATGAAACTGACATTGACATTCGATAAGTGATGTGCTTGTCACGTGTGAGCTATCGAACGACATTGTTAGTTCCATACATTTTTGACGTTCGCTATAGAATCGTTTCGTAGCGAATGTACTTTGGATAGCTCCTCAGGGCTGCTGAAACTTGTTCGGAGTTTTTATTTTTATAGGATACAAAAATAATAGAGCTACTAGAAGTTAGAAAATCACTTTGTAAATGTGTATACTAAAAAGCAAACTTTTGAATGGAGATAGAGTTAATTAAAGGGTATTTTATAATGCAAACTATTTGTCATGAAAACTTGTTTAAACATTTATCGATATGTAGTTTAATTTAATTACTCTGTTTGATATTTATTTGAACTTTAACATTCACGTATTTATACAAGTTCAGTTTAATTAACACGAGCAAAATACGTGTGTACATTTTCTATATTACAAAATTAATTTGCTAATTTAAATATTTGCACAGTATTGTATAGAGTTGAGGTTAGTCATTTAAACATATTGCGAAACTCGTCGGTGCTATTATTAAAAAAAAAGGACTAATGGCTGCCATATACGGATTGATTAAAAGTTCTGTGTTCAGCTGGTGGTATTTCTTGAGAGGACTGAAACTGCTGATTGGCCATCGCTGACAGCTTGAATGTGGAAGCTGTCGATGTTAACTTCTAGTCCGCGTATGGCAACCTTAAAATTTTAATACTACAAACTAGTACCTCGTTTAAATAACTTGTCGCATTTGCTAACTTTAAAGCCTTGTTCGCACCAGGATAGTATTTTAATCGAGTAGCAAGTAGCATTTATCCGAACAAAGGATTTACTACTGTTCGGACTCGTTTAAGCCTAAACCTACGCACTAGGATAGTAATTTAGTAACTAAACGTGTCCGAACAGTAACATTTTAGTAGAATAAATTAGTAAATTCTTTGTTTGGATACTTGCTACTTGCTACTCGACTAAAATACTATCCTAGTGCGTACAAGGCTTAAGAGTAGTTGGTGTTTCGAATTAGCGTTTGTAAAGTAAAAATCCAGTTTTCAGTGAATATAAATGTGGAGGCATGTAATAATTGTGCACTGTAAGTGAGATTAAAAATTCTTGCGTAAACTTATGAGGCGACTTCCAGAAATAGAGTAGGTAAGCACAAAGAATTAAAAACATTTTTTATTATTTTTTGAAGTTCTCTTTTCTTCATACGCAAAACTCATTATTTCGCCTTCTTCAATTATTAAATACTAGCTGTCGCACGGGAGTTGTTCTCTCGGAATTAAATAAATAAAATCTATGTTACTCAGGGATCATGTAGCTTTCTAACAGTGAAAGATTTTTGACATCGGCCACGTAGTTTTTGAGTTATTTCAATACATACAAAAATATAAAAATACAAAAAAACAAATCTTTCTTCTTTACAATATTTGATATTTTGATATAAATGTTGGATTAAAACTTTTAATGAGAAAACATTTTTAATAATAAAATATTTGCTCGAATGTGGCAACTATCCTGATTTCACCCTCTTCAAGGACGTGTCGCCGCTGAAACTTTTTTTCATTTAGAACTAAAGTTGGAACATTTTTCTCGACAAATGTAACTTATAAAAATCCTGGCGTTTGTTTAAAACATCTAATAGCACATTAGTCTCGATCAATATTATCGTTTACCAATATTGAAATCTGTCCAAACATCTTTCGTAGAAAAAAAGACGCTTCAAGGAATTTCATCTTTTGTTCTTTACTCGTCGAGATCGACGTCTGTTCTGAGATATGATTAACCTATTAATAATTTATATTTAAACCTATCAATACAAAATACTCTTGAAGGTCGCACCAAGGTTATTTGCAACCTCGGGCAATTATTTCCACCATAATATAGTTAGCTTGTTTAAGACATTCCAGAAGTCAACTATATAGCAAAATGTTGCATTTATATTTCTAGACAAGCTTTCGTATCGAGGTGTTCGTGGTATAACATCTGTTAAGTGAAGAATGAGGAATATAAACTCTTTGCTGGCATACTGGCCACTAAGACTTTTGCCTTTATCATATTAAGAAAAAGTTAGGTGAAAAAACAGGAGAGAATCGCGCCGGAAGTCGAAGAGTTAACAACGAAGATGTAGTTCACATTGAAGTATTATGTTTATGTAAATATGTATATAGTTTAAGATAAAGTTAAAGTATGTTTTAAGAAGTAAGGATAAATCACCAACCAAGCTACCGTGCTCCCGTTTCAATTCAGCTCAATTATTTCTCGTCTCTATATCTTTCTTTTTATAAAAAAAATACTATTCGAATGATATGTACGCATAAAAAACCTTACATACGAGTACATTCTATAGAAATATATTTGAAAGAAGTTTCTAATTAACGTGTACTCGTGTTTTATTCAAACAAATTGCACACCGTGGTTGGTGGTCGTGAGAGCGCCACTCTATGCAGTTACGACTCGAAGCGTCTCTGGATGTCAGTGGGGCTCATTACTGTGGCCCATTTCAATGCGCCTCTCGAGCTGGTCGAACGTGACCTGAGAGGAACATCTTTGCTTATTCACTACGTTATTTTTATCAAATAATGATGGCCTTATCTTCCGTGTTATTTACTCGACTGGCATGGGTTCCTTATTAGCTGGAATACACGTGGAAATGTTTGAAGTTATTGAGTTTTATAGAAACTAATTTGGGGCCGATTTTTCCGGAATGAAAAGTAGCATATACTTTATTCTAGGCTGTTCTACTTCTATGTAAGTCTATTTCAAGTAACACCCAAATTGCTACAGCCTGGACCTAACTATCTTAATTACTTTGTACCAAATATCTATCCACATTTCAAATAAAAAGGGTATTTGTATCAGGGGTATATATTAATACTTACGTAGGTATATATTATATAATATTTATTATAATTCCTGGTTCCATAATATCCTTACGAAAAAAACAAATCTCTATTTCTTCAGCCGTTTCACCCTATTATGATAGATCGACATCATTCTGGATACAAATTACGCTATTACTAAGAAAAATTTCAAAAACGGAAATGGTCTCCTTGCTTTTATAATATAGAGTATTTTTTAGACTTATGCGGTTTGAGCATTCGTTCTGATATCTGGAACTATACTGTGGAACTTCAATTCATGCTATTGTGACGACATTTCAAATTGAAACATACTCACATAAAGAGGGTTTATTTTGAGAATTTTGGTAAATATGAGAAAGTTGCAACGTTATTGCTTAACTTGTAGGTTTTTTTATTTATTTTGCAGAATAAATATGAATGTACACAGTATTTATTAAAATAGCTTAAATAACAATGAAAATTGAAGCGATAAAAAATTTTAATTAACTAAATCCGGCAGATCATACGAACGCCGGAAGAATTATAAATCGTTTTCAATCCGATAATACGAAAATCAATCAACTCCGCTTATACGGATTTGTATAGGGCATTTTAATTTAACGCTGCTTGGATTACCATATACTAATAATAAGGACAAGGACTTACTGATTGTTACCGTTCAGCCCAAACTATTAGGCTTGAAATGTTTTACAAATATAAATCTGTTTTTACATTACACTACTTACTTAACAGTGGTAGAGCCCGCTTTAACACCTTCGCACGACTTGGCCGGCTCGCCCAGTGTAATACCACAACCACACAGAAGACAGGAGTCAAATGGCAGCAATTCCGTGTTTCGTCTGACAAGTGTAGTGCCGGAGGCCTAATTTTTAGTCCACTTTCCCTTCCAATTCTTTTCTTATAAGGAAATGACGCAAATGTCTATGGGCAGCGGTAGCTTCGATATTTCAGCGAATCCAAGTAGCCGCTTGCACGTTTGCCACATTATAATATAAATAAAAACTAAGAGATCATTTTTCAAAACTCTTCCTTTTATTTTAAAAGGGGAGGAATGATCTTATGAAGGATTTTTAATTACAAATAATAAAGCATCTAATTCATGGTTTTTGAAAAACGTATTCCACACTCGACCAAGTCACAGGCGATAGCTAGTCATTAATATGATCTTCATAACCTTCACAAATAATAAAGTTGTATATATCAAACAAAAAACGTCGAAATGTTCTTTATTTACAAAAAGTGTCAATAAAACTATCGGTTTGGGTAAACGATAAAAGTTATTGAGTCTTCGAACCAAAACAAATAAGGAAGATATAAAAGAAACTTTGTAAGGCTGTTTTTTGTGAAATAAAATAGATATTTCCTTGAATGTTGTTAAATAAAATATTTACCGAAAATTCATTTGACATTTTCATTTACAAGCTATTCATATTTATGCGTTTAGAAGTTTTCTTTTCACTACCGAAACATGTCTATTAATTTATTTTGTTGCTCTCATTCTCTACCAAAAAACTGACAAAACAATATTTATAATTTTGCATATTTTTTTCGGCAGTGGAAGCAAATGTTTATTCTATATAACCAAATAAATTAAAATACTGAAATTGCATCTAATGAACAGTTACAAAAATACCGAGATATTCATAATAACACTACTTAAAGTAGAATAAAACAGAAAAGCAGCCAACTATAAAAGTTGTATCGAGGTTATTGGAATAAAGTCCACTACGCTTCCGGACTTTCCAAGTCTTTGTTTCGCAACAGTTTATTTTTTATAACACACTTGCAATTTTCCCACAGTGTTTTTCTTTCTACAAGACACGCGCCATTGACTCGAATTGTAACATCGATGTCTTTGTATTTTGTATTTTTGTATTTTTGTATGTATTAAACTTTGTATTTTTGTATGTATTGAAATACCTCAAGATGTACTAGGCCGATTTCAAAAATTCTTTCTCCATTAGAAAGCTAAATTATCCCCGAGTAACATAGGCTATATTATTTAATTCCATGCGGACGAAGTCGCGCACAATAGCTAGTAAATAATAAAGCATAGTCCAAACACAAGCTATGGATTTAGATTTTTTACCACAACTTACCTAAGTATGTATTTTATTTTATTGTACAATCAGTTGTCTAAAATCTAAAATCACTGCTTTCCCTTCTGATTGATGGGCATGATTACTTCATATTTGGAAACTATGAACGGAAACAACTTGCAATGAAAGCCTAAGGCATATAATAATGGGATTAAGTTCAGCTTCAGCTGGAAACTCTAACTAGATAAAG
>QDHC01001974.1:3894-164190 GCA_013186455.1 Papilio dardanus tibullus
AAGTCACCTGCAGGATAAGGGGACTACATGGTAAATATTTATATCTTCAAATGAAGCGATGAAATATAATAATTAATTTCCTGTCCATAGAAATTGTAGCACAAATTAACTAATGCTCGCGGATTGCATGCTCATTCATATTTACATAGTATTATGCGCGTATCGATGCAATTACTAACCAATTTAAACAATGTTACAGACTGTATAGTAATTATGGAAATTTTGTGTAATAAAGTCCACTTATAATTGGTCGTATGACAAATTAATTGCAGGAAATCGCATCAGGTTTAATGCTTCCTAAAATGAAAATGGCGTCTACTTTAGTGGCTGATTTTCACTTGTGTTAATTTGCCAGCTAGGATACCTTTATCGATAGATATCTTAAACACAATGCAACCAATCTTCTGTGACAATTGCGCAAGCTAATCTCAACAGATTCAATGACAGTACAATTTGTGTTCGCGTGTGAATCAAATTCACAATAATGTGATCAATTCACAGGGATCATTGCCCAATGCGTTCGCGCGCGCATCTTCACATGACAGCTGTCAAGGCGGCCATCTTTACAAATAAGGGCAGTGACGAAGTGCGAACAATAGTTGAAATAGAGTAAGTTAAGTAACAAAGCGTTAGTCAACTTGATACTATTTGATAAAGCCTGACCTTGCTTCGTGAACGAACCGTTTAATTAATAGATTTAAAATATACAGCCAAGCTACATTGAACACTTTTTGTTGGCCAGCTCGATTGTAAAGAACTTTAGTCACGGACTTTCGATTGTTTGAACAAGCTGGATTGTAAAAACATGGCAAGTGGAGTACTGAGAGTGAAACAGAATTATGTATTTAATACAGATTAAAAACATTGAACGGTTCACTATGATTTGTTTATGACTTTACACATCGTAAAATATCTATGCATCTTAATATTGGTCGTTATCCAGTTTATATGTAACCGCCAATTTTTGAATTATCATCTCTCTGGTTATCTAATATGTTTCGGACCATAAACAATAATAATACAAGATTAATAGTACTATTGTAAACGTAAGCACGTCGCATCGTGCCGGAGTAGATAATAAATTATAATCGCTGCCGTCTGTGTCGCAATGGGATGGGAAAATATAAGCAAATACTACGATATTTTACACACAATCTTACGCACAATACAAATACACAATACATTCTATGCGTACTCAATTCGATTGAATACAACACTACAAGTAGGTAAGTGAAAAAATCAACAAGCGTAAGTAATAAATGAAATAGTAAGATACTAAATTCGAGATCTTAAGCCTTGTACACATTAGGATAGTATTTTAGTCGAGTGGCAAGTAGCAAGTATCCGAACAAAGGATTTACTAATTTAGTAACTAAACGTGTCCGAACAGCAACATTTTAAAAGAATAGATTAGTAAATCCTTTGGTCGGATAAATGCTACTGGCTACTCGACTAAAATACTATCCTGGTGCGAACTAGGCTTTAAACTGATTAATTTAAGCCGGCTACAAACGTTCAGTATTAAAACTGACGTACACACGTCAATTTGACTTGTACCGTCAAACTGTACAGTTCTCAATTTTGCCTACACTAGTCATTTTTAACATTTAAAACTGTACAGTTAAAATTGAGGTTCTGTAGCCGGTTTCAAATACTAAATTGTCTGACTCTATGTGCAGTTTACGCACCAGTTTTTCAACCTCACTCCATACATCTCTTCAATATAGAAGCGTCTGATCTCTTCTTATTGGTCAGTTCAAAAAAGCATAAAATTGTTTAGACTAGATTTTAAAAATAGTCTAGTTGATAAATTTACGTTAAGACCTGAATGAAACTTTTTGCAGTATCATTGATAATGGATTTTAATTTAAAACTAAAATTATCCTTTTATTTGTAAAGATCAGCTTGTCGATTCATAGTATTTTAGTAATGTTTTTACAGATTTACAGAATACAGTCGAAACTGGATATGTCTCGCTTATAGAGGTTTCTCGCTTATCGAGGTCCCGCTTAGCAAATCCCAATAGCGTTTACATCCGATTTAGTAGATAACATTTTCTGTAGTCTTCATTAAACAAACCGTGTCAATAATGATTAATGACTGACAGAAATGGATACAAACCGACAATCAAACCGCTCCTAATTTATGCGGATTCTCTGAGCCGTTACACAACATCCTAAAGTGAAATCTCTATAGATAATTCACATCAGCACGCGATAATTCGTATTTGTGATGAACGTAACACCGGATGACTAAGCTAGTATTGAAAATGATACCTCATTATCTATGGTCAATTATAACCGAATCGGAACTAAATAATTGCCTAAAATATTAAAGAATTCGTTCCAAAAATTAAATGCTAAGTGCTAAGTAGCAATCTTGCAATTTTTAAAGACTATAATTATTGAAAAGTTTTTTTCAAAACTTGCGGTAAAAAACCGGTTTATTTTTTCGTTTTATAAAAACAATAAAGACACAAAGAACGCTTTGTAGTTAAATATTTAAAAACTACGCCACAATTAAGTTAAAAAAATATATTTTTAGAGGTTAGGATTGGCAATAGCTTAAAAAAATCTAACTTTCATAATAATATTCAATCTTAAATAATACAGAGACCTAAAAGTGAGAAAATACAATACAATTTGACCGCCAAAAATGTGTTAATAGAACTATTGCTAAAACTGACCTGACACTCGTATTCGCAAGGCACGTTGAAAACTTTTTAGCAAACTTACAATAACAATATTTGTTTTTCTGTCGAATTGTTCGTGATAACTATTGTATTTATTATAAAGTTCATTATAAAAACTCCAACATTAACTTTTTTTGTAATATTTAAAATAATTCACCGACCTTTAAGTGAGTTATGCCCGTTTTCACCAACCAACCCCTAAAGTCGTTTTATATAGGTGTCTTTTTGCTTAAGGGTCTCCCTAAATCTAACGGATCCCTTGCGGTCTAAAGTAACACTTAACTGTTGGTGAAAACGAAAGTAATGTTAGGTGACATTTAAAATGCGTTAAGGGTTACCTAAAATTTAGGGATTATTGGTGAAAACGGCCATTAATCTTATAAGATCAACTTCATACCTGTTGCTACAAACGTGTATACAAACAAGTTTTAGTATTTGTAAAGAAAGCAATTACAGTTAAATGGCGTGAAGTTTCGACAAAATCAATTAATCATAAAGAACTTGACCCCGAAGTATCGCGTGACAACGTAACGCGTGGAACGGAACGCAACCAGCTTGGCGCCAAATCAGAAACAAAACAATAACGTTCGTGATACAAATTGCGGATAACTGTCACGATATTAATTGTACGACACATTTATAACTGGCTTTTAGGATAATAATATCACAATCAATCTTATAAATAAGCTTTATTTTTATGCAGACATTGTTTGAAATTTGTTTTGAATTGTACACTCATATTCTTTGAAGTTCAAACACTTTTACTATAATTAAACCTAAAGATTCGTTGCGTTAAGCTGGCAGTTATTAATTAGATATAAAATAAGTTAATCACCTAATTTTCGTAACCAACAAATTGGTGATCAATAAAACATCGATTGGCAACGGTGGGAATTTTCTTTCACAGCTGACTGGAGATTATTTATGTTTCCAAAGCCGCAAGAAGTGGAAAAATTATAGGACAAATTACAGAAATATTACAAAATATTGTATTTAACACGAATTGATATTAGCCCAGCATTAAACCGGTAGCTGTCACGGCCTAAATATGATGTTGTTTTTTATCTGTGCATTTTACAACTCACAAGCGCTATAGACACGCAAGATACTATTTCACGTCTCGATGATTCTGATGGAGAGCATACACAATAAAATATTTAAAACTAATGACTTTTAAACATAAAATACAATTATTTATTCGACCCAAATTCGTATTTATTTCTCGACATCATTCATCAACTTGCAACGTAATAAAGTCACATTTAAAAACCGGATTCGAAATTACCGGGAGATATAAAAAAAATGGCTACATCATTATTTATGGCACCGACATATTATATAAGAATATTTTCTCTTCGCGTCCACATACGCAACGCGAAAAATATTAAATGTCCCGAAGCTACTTGCATAATAATTATAAACTCGCTAAATTTTTATAAGATCGCTTCTAAATATCTGTTGATACAATGCAACCCTAAACTAATTCATATTACTGTTAAATAGTGTATTTTTAAGTTATTTTAAACCCCATTAACTACCTATTTTAACTTTAAACAAACAAGAACAACCGGTAGGCATGCATCATTGTTGTTAAAGATTAATGATTGATAATATTGCGTAATATTTTTGTTCAGTCGTTTTAAACTCTACAAAATGATTATAAAATTGTAGGGATTAAGAAAAGGTTAAAATCTGCTAGAGGCTGATTCATTCGCTGGTTTTTGGGTGAGGCTTATGTTTACTTAAGGACAGAGAGCGGAATAATGATGAAATAAATAACTAACATACTAATAAACCTATGTTATTTCATCGTAAAAATACCAAAGTACGAAAATTATTACACAGCCTTTTTGATACTTAAAAGTTAAGAATACAGTTCTTTTAATTATTTGGTTTAAATACTCTGCAATAATTATTGTAGGAAGTAAAAGGAATAATTAATTGCACATCATTAACATTGCCAAAAATGTAACACGTAACATCCCGTTACATTGTTCATTATGTTACACATTTACGTTTAAAGTGTAACAGGTATGATGTAACATATCTCTGCACATAATTGAGTCTTGTTTGCCGGCCGTAAGTTGACGTCGCCTTACAAATACACACGATACACTAACCTGTCAGCTGCGACCCACATTTGAGCGCACCTGATGTGACACACCCAATATCGGCTTCCTTACGCGATCACATTTCAATCTTTGATTCGTTAAAAAAAATATTACATCTTTCTCAGGCACATTTCTTTTATTTACGAACGACCTTTTACATCACCTGTAAAAATAGTTCTTTTCCCGCCTGACAGCTAAGATTCCATTGTCTAAATGGCTACGCGAGTGGTATCTAGTTAGACCCGGGGCGTTATGCAAAGTATCTTTCGCTACGAAGCGTTTCGATAACGAACATCAAAAATGTACGGAACTGACAATGACGTTCGATATCACGCACGTGATAAGTACATAACTTGTCGAATGTCATTGTCATTTTCATACATTTTTGTCGATTCCATCAGCGATATCGGTACCCCAGTCAACTTTTTACTTCAAAGAAAAGGCGAACCGTCCACTCCTTGCACGGATAAGCGCATACAGCAAGAAACGAGTTCTTCAATCGTCAAATTAAGTCGGTTGCAACCACATTGGTTACATAAGCGCCCTACACGTGAGGTGCAAGACATTTATTTTTGAGAAATTGCCATTATGTAAGCTATGTAGGTATTGATGGCTACTTAAATAAGTAGCTTTTAAGTTAAGTGTACTTTGTTAAAATGATCCACTTACAAAAGTCTCTCGATTGTTGTAATTGAGTTGTTAATTTGATTATGTTCTATCTAATTTAAAATGAAGGAAATTAAACTCTGTTGAACTAACTAAGTTTGTTCAACTTAAATCTTTAAAGTAATTTGTATTTATCTTACAATGGATGGCTTGCTTTATAAGAAAGTATCTCCTAACGGGTCAACAGATATAAGTGTAATTTTGCATAGATATAAAAAAATATTCTGGAAATAAACATAGACTGCTTATTAAGTATCTATGTGTTTTTAAAATTCCACACGAACTAATAATGCAACTAACATGAGTTTGTACAGTAGAATTATTATTTCTAGAACGTATACGAACTTCTGTGTGGGATTTGTGAGTAATTGCGAACATACCGAACATCTAACGTGTCATAATTCAACAGTAGACCTAATCTTACGAAGGTATTTTGACAGTTTGATTGCATGTGCATTCAGTTAGACAGTCACTATTATGTTAGGTAATATACCGTATTTTGTACTTACATTACTTAAGCCTTTACTTAGTTAAAGCTTTATTAGGTAGCGCATAAATTGAAATTGTTTTTTTTCCTATTTTATTAATATCTTGAGGAAGAGACGTGTACTAGTATACAGTTGGATCAATAATTTAAATTAGTACTTACTACGATGACGCAGTGACGTAAAGCCTACTTACCCTAAGGCCTTATTAGACTGAGTTCGCGATAAAAATGGAGATTTTGCTTTGGCATAAGTCCGTTTTAGTTGAGAACTTGGTCTAATGAAGCAGTATGGTTAGTGTATTTAAGACAAAAGAGAGCGCTATCGCCACTTACTGCTGTAAGGGGATATAGTAGCTTGTCTCGGTGGACAGTGAATGAGGGAAACAAAGAGGCTTAGTGTGTATACTCGCTGTCTCTTCCCCAATAGGGAGGCAGGAAGGAGTTCCACATACCCGTGTCTCTCCCCAAGGCTCGGAGGTATGCTTAACTGCATTTCCCTTTAAAAAAAGGATATAGTAGCTTCATATTGTAAGTATTGTATTGTATTGTTGCAGATGGTGTATATTATTGGGGGCGGTGCTGGCGCTGGCAGCGGCGTCTTCAGAGGAGACTGATGACGGCGTGCCAGACGCCGGTGTTGATGGTGACGAGGAACTAGCATTGAATGAAGAGGTGAAAACATTATCTTTATTTTTAAATCCAGTAAAACCTCATTAATGTAAAACTCTAAAGGCAGCAGCGGCTGTAAAGAAATAATCACAATATGGATTCACTTTAAGGTATAGACTTGGTTCCGGTTTTAGTCTTTATTGAGATAGACCAGCTTACCGGATGAAAGAACGAAGTTAAGTTTCAATATAAATAAAGCTAGTCTGAGGTTACAATATGCTTTTAATTTTCTTATTATTATAACAGCCTCGGTGTAAATAATATGTTCACTAATATCTTTCAAAGATACATTCACTTTCTCCTTGTAACTGTTAATCTAAAATCTATTAAAGATTAAACTAATCGAAAGTGATTCCCCGAGCGGTTCACGTCCGTCTCACTTACATTGAATACTGATTTATCTCTTTACAATCTACTTTGAATGTTTTGTATTCTAATCTAAATTACATCTGATAATTAATTAAATTTAATACAATTTTCTAAATTACGAAACATGACTTTATTGACTCTAAAGACTGCGCCAGATTGAATTCTTAACCCTTCTGTATGTGTTGTTTATTGAGCATAAAAATGTACATATAAAAGACATCAACGCGTCCCGGACTTGAAACTTGAACTTAATATTTTTTTTAGTGTTACACATAGAGGTATGTAAAAACCAACCTCTATTTTTTTATTCCTAAGTAAAGTTACAATAACCGACTTGAATATTATAAAATAAATGCTCTAATGTTCTGCATTAAAATGAAATTAATTAGGTTCCGAGGTTCCTTTGCATATTACTAACAGCCTAAACAATTTTACGTAATTATTTCAGTAGACAGTTAACAGTTAAGTAAATACAAGCAAGTTAACACGTACACAGTAACATTAGAATCCATTAGCGTTGTACAAATCGCATAAGTAAATATTGCAAGGAAAAGTTTATCTTGTGAGGGCTTACGTGAAAACAATAAGACACAGATAAACCGCTTTATTCAGAAATGAGAATCAGCGTTATTACTGTTGTATTTCTACGTTTTGTACTGGTACATTCATAAAATGTATTCCAAAATACAGAACATCCATGTTCCTGGTACTTCTTATGATACATAATTTGGTCCAATGAGACCCCTGCTCTATCTTATTTGCTTCCGAGTGTCTTCCAGTATCGTATAATTGACGACATATTGGTCCTCATTTATCGCAGTACTTTATACATTTTTTCGGAATAATAGAGAAAAAAAGGACCATTCGATGATTAATATATTACACATTTTTTTTAGCATCAAAACTGAAATTAAATCGTCGTCAGTCAACCGTGCTCGCGGCTGAAAAGTAATATTATAACCGTGTCAAAATAAAACCGAAAGTAATTATATTTATATCACTTTCTAAATCGAATTCTAAACATATCGAAGTTCCGCGGAGCGTCAAATTGTCGCAAAAAACAAGTGCAACAAAAGAAATGCAACGCCTTTCCACTTTCACTGGCGTCCGCTCGGCCGACGACCGCGAATACGCGCCAATGACACCGAAAGTATCTTAATATTACAAATAAATCGTTTAAAATCACCTAAAACAAAATGTTCCTATTGAAAATGTGGTATTCTTCATATATAAGGTTACTATTAATGGTAATTGGTGTAATATTAATAAATCTGTTTGCGTTCCCGTACGTAACAATGCTGAAACAAGCCCTCTAAAAAAATACGATCTCAAAATACGATCAATTCTCAAATATCGTCTCAATATTCCATCTATCTATCCACTAGTAACTATCTATTCTTATAGTATTAAAGTACTTTTTTTTCAAATCTTAATTAAAGCGGTTACCGGTGTAAGTTACAAGCCTACATTTTGTACAGTTGCCAACATAAATGAGGTAACATTATGTCGTCTTACATTACAATGAAATGAGATTCGAACAAAAACATTGAATAACATTGTAACGCACGAACGCACTTTGCGTTTACTTATTTTTTCAACTTGTCAGACGCATTCGTAATGCGAAAGCGGTTACGGACATCGGAAATTAGTTTCATCTATTATTGAGATGGTAAAGAATACGTTAATAAAAATAATCTAAATATAATTTTAACTAGAATTGTCTAATGTACTTAAATTATCGTCGTTTTCATACGACTACGCACGTTTAACATCAATTAACTACTAAACAAAATCGTGTTTGAAAACGATCATTTAAACTAAAACACAACCACAAAAACTAAATATGTATATAACAATATGCTACTTATAAACTGCCGGTCCCGAGTTCGAATGCCGCCATGTACCGATGTGTTTTTCGATTTTCGATTTTCATATGTACATATTTATCCGACGCTCTTAGGTGAAGGAAAACATCGTGATGCAACCTGCACATATCGGCGAAGAAATTCAAAGATATGTGTATTCAAGCAAAATACGCGCTACTCGTGGAATTGCGGAAAATGGAGCCCATCATGGGTCGAAACCTTTAACCTTTACTACTTATAAGATCTAAGACAATTTTATTAGAAGTCAAACCTAAGGGCCCTTTTCAACAAATTTATTTCGGCCATTATAATGAGTAATACAAATCAATCAATCTTGTCATACGTAGACTCATTTGCATGTCGTACTTAACAATAATCTCAGTCGAGCGACACCACGTTTGCCCACACGGACACCCACAAACTTGCTCAGTTACAACTCAGTCATTCCCTCAAGGTGAATTGTAATTAGGCAATAGACTGAACCTTATCGTGACTCTCAATACAATACCTAGATTATATATCTTGTTGCAATTTTATTCTTAATCGAAAGCTTTATTTAAAGGTCTATATTATGATACAAGGCTGTATTTAAGACGGGATTAGATATTCGACTGTCTTGTTTTTATGTTCTAAAGTGGCAAACGAGCAAGAGGCCACCTGGATTCACTGAAATAGCGAAGCGACCGCTGCAATTGCAGATGCGTTGCCTACCCTTAATCTACGAAGGAGGAGACGCACAGCAGGGGGATAATTCCTCTTCCTATACGTCCCCTCCCCTGCCCCTAGGGAAAGTGGACTAAAATTATCTATCTGTCTATCACTAAAAGAAGCAGATTCCCTCATTTATTTTTTGTACGATTTAGGCCATTTACCAAGTCGTTGAAAATTACTATAAACATCAATCTTTATCATAGGAAACGAGAAATCTCCGTCCGCGAGCGTACACCCCCGCGGCATTCTCCAACGCACTCCCCAGCGGGTTCCGTCCGACGCCGTCGCTGGCCGAGCTGGCCGGCTACCAGCAGCGGCCGCAGGAGCAGCAGGAATACGTCGTGGTGCCCACCAGGCAGTACGAGGAGCAGAGGCCACAGCAAAGAGCTCCGCATAGAAAGGTAATTAATTATGCGATTAACTTATTAATCAATTAATTTCCTGTAGTAATCAATTAATTTCATTGATTAATTAATTAATCAATTAATTTCTTTCAGTAATCAATTAATTCATTGATTAATTAATTAATCAATGAATTTCTTTCAGTAATCAATTAAGTTCATTGATTAATTAATTATGTAATTTCTTATTATTAAATATTGAATAAGTAAGCACCAGAGTTTTCAATTTGAATATTTGAAACAGATTACGTTGTACTGCAAATTATTTCCAAATCTATAAGTCATTAATAAAATCAATTTCGATTACAATAACAGATTAAGAAATAAATCGTTAAACTTTCACTGAAAATGAACTAGCGGTAGTCGGAAGAAATTGTGAATAGCTGTTGTAATTGTTAATAGATGTTTTTGTGCATGCATTTAATAAAGAGTTGTAAACAATAGCGGCACGAGACATTCACATGAACTCGCATTTACACGCGACTTTGATAGTTTTCTTGTCCATTTATGTTTACAAATATTACAACAACTTGTTACAAATAAACCGTTTCGATTCTATTGTTCAATCAGTTGCAAAACATCTATGAATTCTTTGAAGAGACTTTGAAGAGTGAGACCCGATAAAAAAGCAATCAATAAAATGCATAAGACTAAAATCCTGCCCCGTTTGTTAGTTCACATACATTATCAAAACCAATTATTATTACCTATTACATCTGGGATGTATAAGGCAAAAGACGGTGGGCACTGGACTAATTCATTCACACATAACCGGACGGTAGGAGCACAATCGACTATCTAAGTACACAAAATTACGAAACATAGAAATAAAATATCAAACATCTAATTAATTTCAGCCACAAGAACAACGTCCAGCCAAATTCCAGCAGCAACAGATCCAGGAGACAGTGGAAGAGGAAGAGGAAGAAGAGAAGGAGGAGCCAGACCGTCTGTCTCAGCTGCTGCAGCAGTCCAAGTTCAACTGCGTCAGCAAGCAGACCGGGTACTACGCGGACGAGGAGCTCAACTGCGAGGTCTTCCACTACTGCCAGGACAATGTCAAGCATTCCTGGATTTGTCCCGAAGGATTCAGCTTCCACCAGGTTGGTATTTATACCAATCTTAGGTTAGGTAGCATTGTCGTGGACGTTAAACAGTGCCCACGACCCCGCCGTAATACGTGTGAAGGCCGTCAGGTTTTAGTGGGTATTACGGTCACCTTATGTGGCCGGCGAATCCCACACTCTCTACGCCATTGCACGCCCGGCGTAGAGGTGCCTAAATGCATTTCCTGACGTTTAAAAAAAAAAAGGTTAGGTAGCATGTGTTAGCCTTTATTTTGGTATTAATATAATTGGACACAAGCTTGACTTGACTTTCATAAATAGTAAATGTATTGACTATGAACGTCGCATAATTGATCGTTGTTGTTGATTCTACCTCCACTCGGTCCCAATATATACGCTTGCAAGTCAGTCCGAAGGATCAGACCTGAAGGGAAATAAGTAGCAAAGAGAAGTCTCCCAATACATGTCTATAAGGTTGGAAAAGAACATATTTTGTGACAACCATGAGGTTATTTTAAAAACCAATAATCCAGAATTAATGTGGGTACCTTGTTTACCCGTAATACAAAAATACGTGGATATATTTACTATATTTTGTTGTTCCAGGTGCACCTGATCTGCATGCCGGCGACACAGGAGAACATCTGCCAGAGATCATCGAAGTATCACTTCGTGAACGACTACCTGTACCGGCCCATCAACCAGGAGGAGGTGCAGCGCAAGCCCAACGTCTCCCTCAAGTACTCCGACCGCTTCTACCCCGCGGAGGTGTACAGGGACGACAGATACGAGCAGGAGGAAGAGGAAGAGGTCAGTGTACATTCAAAGGAACAAGCTGTGTCTGCTGAGAGTGATCAACTATGAACTAAGTGAAAAAAATTGATGCACTCAAGAGCGAGCAGATTTTTCAATGTAAATCTACCTTAAGTGATTTTAAGATGTCTGCTTTTACTAAAGTATGCTATTTTGCTTTAGAAGTAGAGGTATATTTGTTTGGTTACCGTGCAGGAGGAGCAGGCGAGGCTGACGGCGGCGCCGCAGCCGTCGCGCGCGCCGCCGCGCCCGCAGCAGCCGCAGGTGTTCCGCGCGCCCGAGGAGGTCAACATACCGCTCGTGCAGAGACGTCCGCAGAGACCTTACGAATTTGATTTCTAAACTTATAACGATCTATTGAGTCAAACTGGACTCTACTAACCAGATATACAAGCGCCTGATAAACTAAAATAGCACAATTAATAAATAAATCAAGACGCAATAGAGTACTTTCAATGACAGGTGCAGCCTCACTGGGCCACTGTTTACACGTTTTATAATTTATCGCGATAATATGGCGTCACCGGTGCTATTTAAAATTGATTATAACAGTGAATTTCAACATAGAGTTTAGTAATTAAAATTAAATGTTATTTATCTGTACAATAAAGTAATCATTCGTTTTAAGTTACAAATTAGTTGTAAGCTAGTCTTCGATGTAATTTTAGAATAAATAAAAAAACAATTTAATATGATTTTGTTTTATTCGTCGCTGTATTTATTATTTGAACTGTAAAAATATTATAAAAAAAACGATGCATTAGTCATGAGGTTGAAACGGATTACAGGTTTATATGACAGAGTGGCAGGTGCGGCCGATGGGGCCCTTGCCGTCCGGCCCCTTGCCTCCCCCGAGCCACCTCCCCCCGCTGTTCTCGCTCCCGTCGTTCTCCTCGTTCGCCGCCACACATTCCTTGTTCTTGCATGTACAGTTGTCATTTGTACCGACAGTTCTTTCTCCAGATTTATCTGTTTGAAAACACAAATACATGCACTTATACAACACAGTATTATGGAGATTTTCTCATTTTTCATATTAACATAAAACATTTGAACAATAAATAAAAAATAGTCTCACCGTCTTCAAAACACCGGCAAGGTTTATTCGTATTTTTGTCGCTGAAAACAAAATGGAAATAAATATTTAATAATCCATACCCATATCAGAAAATTGATTTGGATCTTCATCAGATTTGGATTTTTATATTATTATATATATTAAAGTAGCCCAAAAAGTACTTTACTTTTATTTACTGTAAATTAATTACTGTACAAAAATTACTATACTGATTTCAATTTTTTTTTCACCATTTGAAAGCTGCATTATCACCGAATAACACAGGCTGCATTTTTTAATTACGCACTGACGATATCACAAACAATAAGTAGGTAGCTTTAACATAATAAATTTAAAGCAGAAATTACGTAAGAATAAGTTAAAGTAGTAGATACTCACGATCTTTCTGCGGAAGAGGCCGAGGAGGCCGTGTGCGCGCTCTCGTTCCGCTTCTCCCCTTCTGCCGATCATACAAAAATGTACTTTAAAAGAATCTGAAGTTTATGAATAATCAGACCAGTAGTGCGTTATTGTTTAGACCAGTTTTCCCATTATCATCTTATGATTATTAGCCTCGGATCTACAATTATTATGAGGGAACGGGGCAAACAAATGTAGGTCAAACAGTTTAATTAGAATAGTATATTTAAAAATGTTTCATCGTGAATAAATCTTACCTTTATCGTGCTCGTCATCGCATGAATTCTTATCACTCTTTACGCTGGCCTCCGAGTGACGTGATTGGACAGACGTCCTCCGGCTCGGCGCGGACGTCCGCGACGGATGCGCCGAGGCGAGGTTGGCGATCGCAACGGCTCCACATGGCTGTCCTAGCTCCGATGTCTGCCTAGAGCCGAGCTCGGGCGACCCTTGGGCGTCGGAGATTTTTTTAGATTCTCCTCTAGATGTATATTTGGAAGCGTCCTTAGTTGTCCGTCGGTATGCTTTCGCTCGTTTCGATTCCGCGACAGGTTTACTTGTGGATTCAGGCTCCCGTTTGGATTCATCTTCATGTGTTCTCTTGATTTCGAGTGCTCGTTTACGTTCGACCTCAGCTAGTTTTTGTTTTGTTTTGGAATTATGACGTTTACTTTCAAACAATTTCTTGAATTCAGAGGTGCGAGGTTCATGTTGAGAAACACCCTCATTGACGGATTCCGTTGAATGTTTGAGTTCACAGACTGGCTTAGGTTCCTTTTTAGCCATTCTTCTGTATCCGAATGATCGTTTAGATTCATTCCTAGGTGTTAGTTTTTGTTCTGCAGTACGTTTGTATTCCTGTGTGTTTATTCTTTCAATTTTTGACGCATTTGTGGCCTTAATCTGTTTGGCGTCATCATCTGCCGTTTTCTTTAGTTGGGTTGTCTCTTCAGTCGCCTGTCCAGTTGTCGGTATGGGTTTACAGGGATCCGGTTTTGGATCATCTTCAGATTTAAGGTCGATCAATCTGTTAGTGTCAAGGTCAGATGTAATTCGCGGATCGGCCGTTACACTGGTTTCGTTTTCGGGCTCTCGCTTGAGTTCGGCCATCTGCCCGAGTTGATTTCCACTTGCCAGTCTGGGATCATCCATAGACATTCGTCTGGGTTCGAAAATCCGTCTTAGCTCAGGTTCAGACATCCGTTTAGGTTCATCTTGCAATATTTTCTTTGGTTCGGAAAGTTCTGGTTCGGATGAACGTATGGTTGATTTGCATTCATATAGAGAACTTACGTGTTTCACTTCCGGTTTGAATGGTTTCGGATCCATCTCCTCACACGCTCTCTCTTTTTCTCTTCTTGCAATCTCTGCATCGTCAGGTTCACATACTTGTTTTCGATTAGATTTGGGTCTCGGTTTAAGTTCAACCATACGTTGCGACGGTAAAGTTGAAGGCATCGGGTCTTCTTCGCACAAATGTTTAAGCTTAAATGTCCGTATTTTATTGTATGCCCGATTGAGTTCTGATTCTGTATACTGAATGGATTCAGAATCGCAAGATGATCTGCGGCCTGGTGCCCCTTCCTGCTTGCCTGTCGTTGGGACTGTCCCGCTGCTGCTTGCCCGCCCCTTAGTGGACGTTACTGAATCTGGTTTTAAATAAAAACATTAAATTAAAATTGTGATTGTTTCATCTTCTTCTTAATAAACTCGCATAAGGTAAATTAGCTAATTACGTAAGTTTAATGAGGTCGATTAATATGTATATAACTTTTACCTGATTTTGCCAAAACCTCTGCATGTCCCTCTTTCCGTGTTTCTATTCCAAGGATTTCTTCAAGTTCCTCGACTTCTTCTTTCTCTGTCATCTTCTTTTTTCGTGCAGCGGTACGAGGAAGAACCACAGTTTTTGGTATAATTAATGCAGGCAATTTTTCAGCTTCTAGTTTCTTCTCTACTTTTTTCTAAAAGTAAAATATGATTATTTGACGTGTTATCAATTTCACTTATTTAAAATCGAGTGAAATATTGGAATCGTTTACTTACGGAAACAGTTACCGGTTTACGTAACATTTCATCAGTTTTTAAATTGAGCAAACGTTGCATTTTTTTCTCCAGTTTGTTATCCTTTATATATTTTTCTATTAGTTTTCTCTTCTGCGCGTAGAAACTAGAATCATGAAAAAGAGTAAGTAGTTTCATTTTTGTCATATTTAAATATAATGAGTACTTAGGTATTTACTGGCATTTATAAAAACTACTCCTAAAATATTTAGCGCTGTTTGTTAGTTCGATACGATACGGTACTTCGTATTAGTCAAATATATAATTTTTTTATTAAATATATTATTTCATCATTAATTATACGTTTGATTGGAAACAACGTGAGAAACACAAAACCAAAATAGAAATAAAAAAAATACTATTTTGCCTTTAATAAGTTCGTAGTTAGCATCTGGCCGAAAACGTTGACGGTGTCCTGCACGTATACTCGTTAGACGAAAGCTGGTTCGTTAGACGCCTGTCTCCTGTGTGGTCGTGGTATTTTAAGGTGCAAGGCCATTAATGCAGAGAATGTTCGTGTGGGCTCTACCACTGTTATATTCGGTGAGATTGTTACAAGGTATAAGCGAAATGCAAAGGTACCCGCTCTCCTTGACCGGAGTAAGGAAGGCGGGACAGTGCGACGTGCAGAACTCTGGCCCTCTGTCTTTCACTGCCAAACAAACAAAATCGATTATATTAGGACAACTTAAACTTTAAGTACAGTTAAGATAGTCTTTCGTTACTCTAGATGCCGCTGCTGCACCAGAAAGTGCAATATTTAATATAAACGATGGTCCCACGGACGTTCCACCGAGTCGCAGTAGAGCGCGCGAATTTTGTCAAATGTTCGGTTCCACACGCACCTTTCTTGATTTCCAAATAGAGACCAAAGTGTTTTGAGGACTGAGTCTACTCACGCTGTCCGCATTGAGCTAACTGCTTGCAGATCTCGACCTCGGCCTCGACGGCCGCCGCCAGCCGCGGGATGAGAGTCCCGTCCGGCTCTTTGGTCGCTTTTCTGTACGTATCCATAGGTATGGCTGAAAAAAAACGATTACTAAACCATCGAATCTATTGAATATTGAACTATCATTTTTTTATTTAAATACGGTACGATCTTATAGTCGATATTTACAGATTAATAACGGTCTTATATTCAATTGTTTTTCAATAAATAGAGCAGCTCTGTATCCAGCGACGAGTTAAAATGCCAATTTTATGTAACCTAGTTAAATATTTTTTTAAACGAAAACATTACAGTTGGGTAAATTTCCTTGCTTGAGGAGATGCGATGTGCAAATGCAAGGTTCGACGGGGCAGTAGCATTGCTTGGGCAGCGGCGCCGTGTGCCACTCGATGTCCAGGCACGGGTCACCCAGGATGCTCTGGAAGGATTCAATTATTTACATCGACTAATTATAAAACAGCTTCGATGGGCAAATCGTGCAGGTAACGCCGCACGTTTGTTTCCTAGGCAAATAGTAACGATTCAGAAAATTTCATAAACAAATTCACCACCAACGTAACCATTAAGTTTCGTGGAATACATTTTATGAAACTTAAATGAGCGATGTGATCCGAAGATATTTTTGCTATGATTTTTTTTGATATTTTTCTTATTTATTTTTAGGTAGCTCATTTATTTTATCTCATAAGTATGCTGTTATTTGTACTATTATTTATAAAAAGTGAAAAAGTGTTCATTGGTCTCCTACTAACTTATTCCGAAAAAATGTATAAAATACTGCGATAAACGAGTACCAATACTACGATAATAATACGTCGATTATACGATACTGCAGAACACTCAGAATTAAATAACATAAACCAGAGGTCTCATTGGACCAAATTATGTATCATAACAAGTACCAGGAACAAGGATGTTCTGTATTTTGGAATAAATGTTATGAATGTACCAGTACCAAACGTAGAAAGTACAACAGTAATAACGATGATTCTCGTTTCGGAATAAAGCGACCAGGGTCAATGGTCCAGGCTTATTCAAACTACACGAGTTAAAAGAATAGGAAAACCTTTACCTCTTTTGCATTGTATCGACTTTCTACGACTCTGTAATGTCTCGCTTGTCTCTTCAATTTCGCAATAACTATGTCAGAGTTGTCAACGAAGCTCTGTTGGTACTTCTCTGGACAATCGTCAGACATCTTGTACGCATACGAGATCCTTTAAATATTGTAATAGTATAATATTACGCAGGCAGTTTATGTCACACGAGTCTAAATTCAACTATATATCCTCCAATGTGTATGGCCAACACCGACGAACTGCGGATCCATTTGCATAGAATCAATCCACACAGAGATATCACTGAAAGCCGTCTTCAATACATTGCCTGCCGTCTAGACTAACCCTAAAGCCTTGTACGCACTAGGATAGTATTTTAGTCGAATAGCAAGTAGCAAGTATCCGAACAAAGGATTTACTAATCTATTCTACTAAAATGATGATGTTCGGACACGTTTAGTTACTACATGACTACCCTAGTGCGTAGGTTTAGGCTTAAACGAGTCCGAACAGTAGTAAATCCTTTGTTCGGATAAATGCTAGTAGCTACTCGACTAAAATACTATCCTGGTGCGAACAACGCTTAAGTTCTCTTCGAGGCTACATTGCTTTGATAAGAGCATATTAGAATCACTTTATAATTAGTATAATTAGGCAGTAATAAGGTGATATATTTCAACGTTTTTTTAATCATCAGGTAATGTTGTCACAACCAATCGATAATCAAACGAAACATAGGTATTTGTCTAAATATACTATGAACTAATATAAATTATGAATTGCACAGTTACCTCTTCTATTTGATTTCAGTGTAATTTATTTTATTTATTTATTTCCTTGTCATTTATAAGCTTCATTCTACTGAAACAGATTTCTCAAAGGTACGACGGGATATGGCTATGAACATCGAGGCGGGAATTTTGCTTTGAATTTCACTTGACTTGCATTTTACATTTGAGATTTTGTGTCCTATACATATTTAAATCGATGTGTTTCATAATATTAACTGTATTACATTTCAAAATTATTACAAATGACAGCTGCCAGAACTCAAAAGTGAAAAAGTTTCACCGGAGTTCACAGGTAATATTTATTTAAACTGAAATGAAAGATATAGAATAAATAATTTATGAAGGAGTTTTGATAGATCTGTGTTAGCTACAGCTTTTTACCAGGATGTGGAAGCTATGGTGGACGGAGACGGTAGAGAAACGATCGTTGTGGTGATCACTGTCGGGGTGGATAGTATTAGTACTACCAGGCTTCGAAGCATACCAACGCTCTGGTTTCGGCTAAAGTTTTCTTGATATGTTAGACTATTTCAGCCTGGAGATACTAATTTCTCTTTCAGATATCTTTCTCTTACCCTACGGTTCCATTAGACCGATGTCAGGCAAAAAACGGCCTTACGTCGAAGCATGATCTCCGTTTAGTGCTAACCCGGTCTAAAAGCCGTAGGGTTACAGCTACCCTTTTTCCCTATTGCACTACTATACTTACCAATACCCGATGTTTCCACTTGGGCTAATCAGCATGGTAATTCTATAGAGTCTACTTCTACTGACCTAATGAAAACTACACTATGAGTTCTTCGGTAGGCAGACAAGCCCAACGGAAAACTCCCGTAAAAGCCATCTGTCGTAAAAGCCGTCCGCGCGGAAGTAACAATATATAGCCCATGTTACTCGGGGATAATGTAGCTTCCTGACGGTGAAAGAATTTTTGAAATCGGCCCAGTGGTATTTGAAAAATACAAAGTTTCTCATTATAATATTAGTTTAGATATAGATTTTATAAAGAAAACATTGGCAAAAATCAAGAGAACGAAAATGTGTTTTATGAATAATTTTATTATTCTACAATTTAACTATTTCTATTGATATATAAATTTCTTCTATAATTCAATATTTTTCTTTGACATCCCAGCCAGCCAGCCAGGCGCTTACTCACCCTACTTTCTCAAGTACATTTGATTTTAATTTGTATGCCAACAAGCAGGTTTATTTTTATATTAATTCCTTTACCAAATACTTAAAAGATTAATAAAAATGCATACACAAATAAATTAAATGTCTAAAAATAAAACATCGTAATAGTCAGCGTCATAAAAGTGTCCATAGATTTCCATTAACGAAAACTAAATTCATTAAACGTATAGCAAAATTCTGAGATGAGATTATTTGCGAAGCTCTCTTCTACATGTTAATTTCTTACTTCTTCTTTGATGCTTTTGATCCAAACTTCCACTTGCTGCCCTTTTCATGTACACTGACATTATCATCATCATCGTAGTCGTCATCGTTAGTCTGAAAATTATTCCAATGATTTATATAAACGCTGGGTAAAGTGTACCTCACGATATTACATTTTGAAGTCATAAGAGCCAGCTTTAAGAGATCTGTATGTCAATTATTATTGTTAAAATTACGTAATTCATAGGAAAGCGTCGAGAAAAGTTACCTCGTGGTCCCCTTCCTCTATTTCCTGTGCATGCTGCTTCTGCAGCTTCATGAGTCGCCGCATCCTGCGCTTCTTGAGCGTGAACGAGTACTCGTCCATCCTCAGCTTCTCTTCCAAATGCCTAGATTTAATTACATTATTTATTGATAAAGATAGAATTGTCCGATCAACTTAACAGGTATTGCAAACCTATAATATTTTACATTTTATTCAACTTGCATTTTTTAAATATTATGTATCTTTAATACCTTTTCACTGATATTTCAATTTACTTTTTGTCTGAAGTGTTTTATTGACACATGTAATAAGCGTGTCCTGGAATAATTTCTCAATAATAGTATATTAACAGAATTAAATGTGTCTGAAGCACAAGATTTAAACTGCGATAAAATAAATAATTTCATGATTATAATTTTTCTAATGGTTGTTATCATATTTATTAACAAAGGCTTAACATACTCGGTCTTTGAGGGGACCTGCTCCGGCGTCTCGAACTTGAAGGAGATGCAGCGCGAGGCGCAGAACTCCGGGCATTTCAGACACACTAGGCACAAAACAACATATTTTTAAGACTTTGTTCTCGAAATATCATAAAATGCTGCATGGACCTACATAAAATTATACTTTATGATTGATAGTGGCCACGTATCTTA
Organism: Papilio dardanus tibullus; assembly: GCA_013186455.1. Lineage (NCBI taxonomy): Eukaryota > Metazoa > Arthropoda > Insecta > Lepidoptera > Papilionidae > Papilio > Papilio dardanus. Next base: position 24,407 of record QDHC01001974.1, read on the forward strand.
GTACAGATTTGGACCATACTAAGCAAAGGACCGCAAGCTCAGGCGTTTCCCCGCCGCATCTCTTAACATTCCATTAATATACGATAATGTGTCGAATAGTCTCGAGAGAAATAGCGATCCGACGTTTTGTCTGATGCCAATGATGGCGATTGTAGCACATGCGGAATAAACTGTTTCAAATATTAGGTCGTTCGGAAAGTCATTTCGTTTTTTCCCGATAGAGGATTTAATTGAATTTTTTGCACCCAAATTCTCACTTAAGCCGTTTAATTATTATATGCTTTGAAAGCTCATATAACAAGTCTAGTTTGTGAAAAGTTTCAATTAATTCTACGTTATAGTTTTTGGTTGGTGCCCTTTTAAATATGGAGAGCGAAAAGCAAAATTTTCGACTTATTTTATGTTTTGCTACAGAAAGGATAAAAATGCTGTTGAAGTCAGAAACAAATAGACCGATGTGAATGGAGAAGGTGTGTTGACAGTACGCCAGTGCCAGAACTGGTTCGCTAAATTTCCATCCGGCAATTTTTACGTCGAAGAGTTTTCAAGTTTTGAGGGCTGGTTGAAGCTGATAAATACAAAATACAGTTTTGTCACTCGCCAATAGCTTCTACAGCTTGAATGGGATACAATGACATACCCAGACCTAGCACTATTGTCAATTTAGGCAGAATTGTCTATAATTTCCATCAAAAAAACGAAAGGACTTTCCGAACAACCCAATAAATGTATCTTTTTTTCCTTAAATATTGTAGTACTTATTATGAGCGAGAGATTGCACCGTTCGAGCCAGCCCAGTCGGACACACGTTGTATCTAGCTCTACCGGTGCCGTATGTATGTAAATGTTTGACTCACTGGTTCGGTCGTCAGTCAGCATTAACATGTACGACTCGGTGGCCTCTATCAAAGCTACCTCCAAGGATCCGATAAACGTTCCCGCAGGCTCCTTGTTACTCGAAGAAGCTGTTAATATAACAAGAAACAGACACTGTTTAGAAACCAATAACTCGACTGAACGAGCCCCTTGCACACCGGAAAAAATTCGTACTAATTAAATGATATTTGACTCTTTGAAATTTGCCTCTTTGTAGGCGTCAATGGAATGGGAACAGCTTCCCAGGGAGAACTAGTACTAGAGAAGAAATCTATCGATGTGGTGGTGACGCCGCCTCGGTCGAGCCGGCCTACTAATGAAATGGCAGCTATAGACGGCCATACATTTGACAGTGGTAGAGCCCGCTTTAACATCTTCGCACGAATAGGCCGGCTCGCCCGGTCTAATACCACGACCACACTGAAGAAAGGCGTGAAATGGAAGTAATTCCGTGTTTCGTCCGATGAGTGTGGTGCCGGAGGCCTAATTATAGTCCAGTTTCCCTTCCTATCCTTTTCTTATAAGGAAAGGATGGGAAGGAGAAGTGGATTGGCAGGGGAGGGGACGCATAGGGACGCATTGCAGTTGCAGATGTTTATGGGCAGCAGTCGCTTCGCTTTCTCAGCGAATTCAGGTGACCGCTTGCTCGTTTGCCTCTTTGTATTATAAAAAAAAATACATTTCTCTCTAAAATTTTTTGACTATAATTAACGCTAAACATATGCAAGGCGTACCATACGGAATGCTCACGGCTTCCGAGAGTTTGCATCCTCTGCAAATACAATCAAAATCCTTGCAGAGGCATTTTTTAATGTTCGGCATATCAGGCCATTTTAAATGTTTAGCTTCAGTTTTAGGAATCACCTGAAATTATTATAATATCAAAGGATATTCGACACCTTTGGTGTTATAATTGTAACACCTGTGTAACACCTAGTGGCAAATAAATATTTTGAGTTTGAGTTTGTTTTTTATACGTTAAAATCTAGGAATTTAAGATATTGCCAATCAATAAACATGTAAACATTATCTATAGAAATAAAGGATTTAAATGAACTAACCGGCTCCGCGTATGCTGCGCTCTCTCGAGGACTTTTGCTCTTTAGAATAAGATTTCTGAGAATAACATTAATATCAGCCGCTCCTTGCTCCGAGGCTGTGCCAATTTTTTTTTCATATTGTTCTTTGAACCATTCCTGATCGTCTTCGGGGTGCGGTGGCAGAGGGTTCAAGGGACAGCCCGATTCCCTCTTGCTGGACCGAGGGACCGGCGAGCCCTCCGCCCGCACAGTATACGTCAATGTACTGCTTTCCTCCGGATTCATTGTAAATTGATTGTTTTAAGTAAACAGCACTCATTTCGATTTATTCGTTGTTGGTAACAGCTCTATTAAATGTCCGACCATTATTTGAAAATTGTTAAAAAAAAATCAATTTAAAAGAAATATTCCTAAGATAAATAATGTGTGAAATGTATTTTTTTATAGGTGTTTCTGACAATTCTTTTTTCGACTTCCAGTGACTGAAATATCATCGATGGTTTTAGATCAAACTAAAAACTTTTTGACTTCTAGTTCTAATTTTATCTATTTTCGATTAACGTGATATAGAGCTAGATCGGGCGAATCAACAGACAGACTTTCGTTAGTTTAAAATCTAAAAAGTTTCACTGTGTAGGTGCCTCATACAGGTATGGATGCCCAGCGATTATGGAGTCTAACAGTGGTAGAGCCAGCTTTAGCATCATCGCACGAATTGGCCGGCTCGCTCGGTAAAATATCACGACCACACAGAAGACAGGCGTGAAACGGCAGCTATTCCGTGTTTCGTGTGATGAGTGTGGTGCCGGAGGCCTAATTTTAGTCTACTTTCTCTTCCTATCATTTCCTTGTAAGGAAATGATGGTAAAGGGAAGTGGATTGGCGGGGGAGGGAACGCATAGGAAGAGATATTACACTCTTGCTGTGCGTCTCCTCCTCCGCAGATTAAGAGTAAGCAACGCATCTGCAATTGCAGAAGTCTATGGGCAGGGGTCGCTTCGGATTTTTCAGCGTATCCTGGTGATCACTTGGTCGTTTGCCAACTTGTAATATTAAAAAAAGTCTTGACTTGTAGTAACTTTAGGAGAAACCCGGCAGTGAACGTGGATAAAATGGAACTTTATGTCCTTTCGTTATATATGCAGTGCCTATAGGTATACCTCAATTTTCTTATATGTTCTTCGGAATAACCTTAGAAATCTCGACCTCCATTGCCGGACACTTTTGTCAGTAGATACCCCATACCTAACGTGACCATATTTTTAAAATATTTTTCAGCCCCGTTTCTGGGGGGGGGGGGCTAAAAACTGTGATCAGAATTTTTAAGCTTGAGCGACAACGTTTTCGCCACTCTCGTGCTCCAGGCTATTGTCATGTCGTCTCTATCTCTCGCACGCCACGCCCGGCCTGCTCGACTATTAAAATTTTCCCGCAGTTTCCGAAAACGAGACAATTTGGCGTCCCGAAGATTCACTCGGGGACACATGTTTGAAAAACGGGACAGTCTCGTTCAAAACGGGACGTCTGGTCAAGTTACCCATACCAGATATCCCTAAGGAAACAAACTCTTGCAAGAAAAATACGTAAATCCGCAGGAAAATATATCTTTTTGCTAAATTTCATAGAATAATGGCAGCAATATTACTATTGTACAAATACGATTATTACAATGTGTTTTCCCGAAACCTTAACTTGCAAATTATTCAAAATCCCCATTAAACGTAATTGCTTTTATCTTTTAGAATTTATTTAAATATATCTAGTGAGCTACTGATGTAAAAAGTAATGTATATCATCGAGACAAAAATATATATCACTCTTTCCTTTGAAATGAGACATCTCTAGTCCATAGTTTACAGAGGTCAGTGCTGGCAACTTATGTCAATGTCATATTTAGACAGAAAAAATATGAAATTTTTCAAATTTTTCAAGTTCAATTGTTTACGTTTATTTCTCACATTTATTATTATAGCTGTAAAAAATAATTAGATAATTATTTGTTCAAATACGACTAGTTTAAATACATGCCAAAAGTATAATAAAGGGCTATGTTTTGTACCTGAATTTTGAATTTATGTGATAAAACATCAAAATGGATAATATATCATACAAGAAGTATCACGTTACGTTTATGGAGAACAATGATGGAACAACTGTCCTGCATACATTGTTTCGTGTACTGTTAACTGTTCAGACGGCATTACTGTGTTCCATTCGGCCGACGTTCGACGAGCAGGAACAGTATGCGTATGAATATGTCTCGATAATATTATCTATGATCATAGCCCATACTGTATTTGTCGATCAGTTGTACGTGATAAATTTTGTAACATTCTGTTTTATTGCGTACGAATTTTACTCCACTAATACTGTTGAAGACATTTGCAAATCATTGGCGAAGCTTAATGTAAGCGGCGCGAAAATTCAAACTATATCATTCTTGCGAGGCCTCACATACCTGATTACTGTGTTTTGTATCCTCGCTGTGGACTTTCAAGACTTTCCCAGATATTTGGCTAAGACTGAGAGATATGGTTACAGTCTAATGGACACCGGGGTTGGATTGTTTGTAATCATGAGTGGCTTGGTTCATAAAGACGTAAGTAGAGGCAACTGTTACTCCATTGTAGTAAGTAATGCAAAATTTCTCACAATATTAATTTCTTTAGGTCTGTTTAGATTTGTCTCTATAAAACAACTAGATTATCAGGAGCATGTCACAGAGTATGGGGTCCACTGGAACTTCTTTTTCACATTGGCCGTTTGTAAACTTGTTCCATCTGTTATTCTTTATTACTGCAACAAACCTCTGTTGATGAGTTCATTGACATTGTTTATACACGAAGGTCTCTTGTACTTTGGTCTACAAGATTGGGTGTTTGGTGAAAATGATCGGTTATCCCTGATTGATGCCAACAGAGAAGGGATTGTGTCAAGCTTGGGTTATATCTCCATCTACCTCTATGCTGTATACATTCGCTCTATTTTCCGTGACAATGTAATAACTTGTTATGAGATTTTGATAAAGTTTGCATATAATGTAGTTATCCTTTGGAGTTTATCGTTCTTTATTAATATATATAGACCTACGTCGAGGACGTTGGCCAATGCAGGCTTCTGTTTTTATGTGGAGGCTATTATTATTACAATAATATTGGTTGTGTATTTCTTTGAGGTGGTATATCGAGACAAGGAGAGAAAGGTCAATTTTAATGTGCCTTACACACTTTTGGCTATCAACCAGAATGGTTTATTATATTTTCTTGCAGCTAATTTGTTAACAGGCTTGATAAACATGAACATTAAAACTCTGTTAGTGAGCAGCATCACTACATTTATAATACTAAACATGTACATGCTTATCACTTTATTATTTAGTGTTTATTTAAAGAGCAAAGGTATTAAGATTTAAAAACAATAAATAAGGGTTTGTTTTTATTTAATAAGTTGTCACAATTATAATTTTATTACCAATATTTGTCTTTTTTTTGTTTTCCTTCACATCAGTCATTATAACTTTTGTAAACAAATCACAAATAACTCTTTCTAGGAATGTACAATGAAGGGTAAAGTAAAGAATAAGTAAAGGAATGTCACAAACAGTCTTTTGGGTATAAAGAAAATATTTTAGTACATTATTGTTGTAACTTAAAATAATTATTGCCTCCAATTATAATGTAGAACACAGATTTAATTATGACTAAATAAAGAGTGAATATTGTTTATGTAAACTGCAAGCCAACCTTTACTTTAAATACAGAAATATTGTACATGTGAGTATTTCATTGGATAATAATCTCTGAGAAAACAAACAAATTAAACTATTTTCTTGTACCCTCAAAATATTCTAAAACTAATATAGACACAATTGAACCTGAAGATTGAAGAGAAACATGTATAAGTAAGAAAAAATATTGTAGTCTCCCGTTAACCCAGGTTCATCTAAATGCTAGTATAAATAATATTCATATAAATAAAAAAAGAAACTAATAATATCAAAACAACCTTTTATATATTACTAATGGTATGTATCGTTGGAATGTATATAGTAAAAGTATATCCTTATGTAATCTCTATACAGTTTTGTTGGAATCAGTCTACACGTCAAAGTGTGAAAAGTCATTTACATACATAAAATATATTTCTTGAACATTGGTCTACCAAAATATTTGTACAAAAACCTATTTCTCTCTGTATTTCACAACTGTTCATGCAATATCCGAAAATGGAGCACAAAGTTGTCGCTTTACGTATTTTTGCAATAACAAAAGAGTTATAACTGAACATCTGAATAACTTACAGAATGGACAAATTATTGTTTGGTAAAAAATAACAATAAAAATCTACAATAAATGGATGTACATAATTTAAGTTACTGCCTGTAACCCTTAAATGCATGTTTTTTTTATTGCGGTCTGGAATGAATGATTACAAAATTATGGAGACGCTTCTTATAAATCTATAAACTTAGTTAACCAACAAATAGAAATATAAAGAAAAATAGTTTTGCCACCGAAACTTGCATATATTTTTTGTAAACATATACCTCACGATTTCAATAAAATAACGTAAAACGTAGTATGTATATATTTGGCAACAAGATGCATTTAAGGTTTAAAAATCAAAATTTTAACTATACTCCATGCGATGGAGTATATCGGATACCCTGATAGACTTTGTTAACTAATAATTTGCATCAAAGGTACTGTCGCATCACCTCTCTCGACCGGCCTACAACGAAACCTCATACACAATATGGTATATATAAAAATGTATATGATTAAAACTATCAAAATTCCAACGTACACAAATAAATCAAAGAATCTATGAGGTGACCACAACACTGAATACTGCAACTTGTTTTTCGTAACTGAAAATAATTATCAAGGTATAATATTCGATTTAAATTAGAACAGTTGGCCATTGGCATTCAAAATCGGCGCTGGTATAATATAAACTAGTAACCGGTATCCATGTCAGTTGTTAGTCTACGCTGATTTTGAACGCTACGAGCCAATTGTACAGGCCTGGTGTCATCTGGACATTAAAAGACTTCAAGTATATAAATCTGTGTAAAAGTAAATGAGGTAAGATTACCAGAACCCAACAAATGGAAATCCATTGTCTGCCTAGTAGTAGTGGTAGGGGCTATGTTTCCGCAACTCCGCGTCTGGCGCGTATTTTGCGCGAGGGCAGGTCTTGGATCACTCCAGCGAGCCCAGCTCTCCAAAGAACCCCAGCAGCGTTTCTATGCTGCTGGTGATCTCTGGGAGCGATCCTGGCGTACCAAGATATTTAACCCAGCAGTTGAACTTTCTGCCTATCCACTTGGGGCAGTGTTAAAGCATACTCAACTCACCTACAGCAGCTCCATAACCGATACGATTAGTTCCCATTCTGTAGGAGCATGTGGGCACATATATCTGTAGTATGATACCACCTCTGTGTGCAGTCACTACGCCCCGATCCAGGTCTATCGCATGCCCCATGTTCTTCAATGTTTTACTGTCTTTGATTGAGTATTTGGATTTATGATCATGAGCGCAGAAGTAAATGTCAGGTGAAATTGTTTCGTGCACCTGAATAACATTATTTTATGTAGAAATATGTTAACAGTATTGACAAAAACTTAGATATGCAAGGTCAGAATGTAAAAAAATTGTACCTGTTTACCAAATACTGAATCCCAGTGTATTGGATAATGTGAAACAACAATTTTGTAGTTGTTATCATCGGTGCCGTGCGGGTAGCTGTATGTGATGCCATTCACTTTGAAGAATGATACATTTTTGTAGGTGATTATTTCCGGCTGGTCAAAGACAGCCTCAAATTCTTTCACCTTATCACTTTGTATCGGTTCATTTTCACCTCCAATGTCATTATCTCCTGGCAACCATACTTGCTGGAAAGGAAAGTAAAAGTATTTAAAGGAAAAAAAGAAAGAAGTTGTGCAGCTTTAATTAGATATTGCACACCGGAAGGAGTGACTGTAAAAAGTCTGCAATAAATAAATAAATAAGAAATCACAAAAATATTGTCAAAAGATTATAAATAAAATACTTACAATAACAGGATAAGAGACATGAAATATATTTGATAGCCGTTTTACATAACCATGGAACTGTTCCATAGTTGCTATCGAGCCTTCATCCATGAGGTCTCCGAGGTAGACCAACACATCCGGCTTAAAATAATTCAATGCCACCACAAATGTGGACCTCAAATACCTAAAATCCGCCTTAAATATAGACAAATACATTTAGTAATTTTATAAATCTATATTCAGCAGGGAATTTACAAAGTTATTTTAGTTACTTTAGTAAGGATCTATCCTTTATTTGTAATGATCCTTAGCCTGGCAAATTTCCTTGTAAGCATGCGTCTTTACTGCCGAAATACTACAATTACTGACTACATTTGCGAAATCTGATGATATTTTGATTGAGTGAACAGAAAAATCTTAAATATGTAACTGTGTTCACCATGCATAGTTTTTTTTTACGTTCAATAGAGTAACACTAACTCAGATAAAAGTTGATCATACCTATCACTATCCCAGTTAAATAGATAACTCAAAGGAGGGGACACCGCCATGTCGCCTTGTATCTGAGGGTCTGCTATAAACATTATCTTCGTGCAGGTCAAGTCGTGTTTCGGACATTGCATCGCGTTCCATTCATATGTTTGTAGATAATAAACAAACAGTTCATTCTTCAATATAGCTCCAAATACCAATATTATGAAAATTTTCGGTGCAAAGCTGAAAAATTTTAAACTAACTTTAATTCATGAATTAATTGTGTTAACAGTCGATGAATCATAGTTACCTTCGTCTTCGAAATTGCATTTTATTTTATCTAGAGATCGATATCATTACTATGTGTAAATTATTGTTAATAAAATTATGAGTATAGCTCAAGGAAATACAAGACTGATAAAAGATAACAATAAAAACATATGACAGTTGATAATTGACATTTGACATTTTTAACAAAACTTTTTTTTTTTAATTTTATGGCCTGGTAACGTAGCGACGTAAAAACGTTCATATTCAAGGCCGACCAAATATCCGCAAAGATCCTTTGAACTAATTTATTAATTTGGTTAAAAAACATCATTAGGATTCTCATAACTTATAAAATTATATTTGTTCTTTAATCTTAATTAAAATTGCGGCATGAAAGCACAATTATAGCATAAGCTGCGGCGTAAAGTTATGAACGCGACCAGTTATTTTTTGAACGTTACTGTTGCGGCGGTTTGACAGGTTAGCCTCGAGCCTCTTTTTAGCATCTCGAGTAGCATATTTTAATTTTATTTTATGTTATCATTTTATTTACGAGTAATAATTAATATGTATGTAGTAGTTACAGTAGTGTAGTTTGAATTTTAGATTTTTTATAAGTGCACTTACAGTGTTACATAAACGGTGCATCGGCAATCGTGTCGGCAAGCCGTATGTATATAACTAGGCAATACGTCAGTGAATGAATGTTGGCTCTAGATAATGGATGTTGATGCACCTAACATATTGAAAAGGAGCAGCAGCGCACCTCTGATCAATGAGGCGGCGTCCACGGCAGTCACTTCGCCCACAACGAATACAGCGCCCAGGTATAGTAATCTCGCCTCCCACGACAATGCAGTCTCGATAATTTATTTGAGTATTTTTGACAGCTGCTGTGGTCGTTAATAGATGCTCTAACCATACCTAGATTTATGTTTTTGCGACGTTTAATTTTCGAGTCGTAATATTAAAACTTGCGCACAGTTTTGCGTCGTTCCATTAACAGTGTATTCATGAAAATTTTCTTTGTATTCAGATTTATGAGCAACATTGTCGGCCTGTCAGCGTTTTGAATTGCAAAGCAGTTTTCATTTCTATTTCAAAATGCTCCATGATTTGTGACTTATTTTTGTATGTAATATTATTTTGCATGTCTAAACATATTTATTCCACATGTGTGAATATGAAATTATTCAACAATATGACAATGCGCGTTTCCTAATTCTATCGACGTTTTGAAAAAATGTCGTGGTTAAAGGTCAAGTTATAATTTCAAATATTGTGCAAACTGGGTAGAATTATTTATGAGATATCAAAAATAAGTTTATTAATATTGTAAATATTTGTAACTGCTAGTTTATTAGTGAAGCAGAAATTAGTCTGGCATGGTCCTAGCACACCTCTTCAGCTTCTTACACTTTCATATGTCTATGATACAGATTGAAAATGTAATTTTTTATACTATAAATATTAAAAATCTACATTTATATTTATGCATTCAACAATAAATAACAGTGGCTGCAGAAGGGGCAATTGTCACTTGTACTCAACTGTACCAATGTGTTGTTGAATTTTTTTAAATTCATAAGTGCATATTCACATTCTGATAGTGAAGGAAAACATTGTGATGTGCAACCTGAACATATCGGCAAAGAAATTTAATCATATGTGTGAAGGTTGGCAACACATTTGTGGTTCCTCTGGCATTGCAGATGTGGCCGTCGGATCAACTAACTTAGACGATCCGCTGCTCGTTTGCCCCCTTCTCATATAAAAAAAAAACATAGTTGTCGTTCTCTATGGTCTAAAGCTTATAGGGTAGGCTCGGAGCCACTTGGCGGGGACATATAGTGAGCTGATGATTCAATAATGAGGATATATAATGTTTAAGGATACAAGTATAATGTTACATACATTTGGTTATTAGTACTTGACTCCAATGGAAGTTTATATACTTTGTTCAAATGTTATTGCAATAAACAATAATTGTAATATGACACCATGTTTAGGTTAATGCCTGATGTTATTGTGATTGTGGAACATGAATGTGTTTTGTTTGCACTTTTGTGAAACTGGCAACACTGAATGATTATACTTTTATTTATGATCTCTAGTATTTGTTGGAAATAGTTTGAATAGAAATATATTGATTTAGTTTTTATTTAGAATTAGATAATAGTTTGTTTGTCAATTATAAATATATTGTTTTGTACTTTAGTTCTGTTTGTCATTACAAGTATTTTTATATTATAACATGTCAGCATTAGACAGTTAAAATTTAACACATTTTTAGTTTACTAAAGTTGCTCAATTTTAGGGTGTGTTGACCGTAACAGTGTTCAAGTTTTGGCTAATATTAAAGAGAAAAAGTCAGGATTGTAAATTTTTACTTAATAATATAGTAAAAGTTATATATCATTAAAACAATGCTTTAAAAATCTTTATTACGCTTGTTTACTAGTTGTCGAAAGTAAACAATCAGAAGCAATAACCAACAAAAGTTTTAAGGTTGAACTACTATTTACCAGTGTTCACAAAAAAGGGTTATTATGGCATATTATTAAACATAATATGCAATGAATTTTGCTGGCGATATTTAGGGGTACACATGTTTGTAGTTATTATAAGATTGTAATATGTTCCATTTCAGAAGTACGTCATTCTTCAGCATGTTCTCTCACAACAACTTGTCGCGCACGCGACGGCACAGCGGCAGCTCCAGCCCGCTCTCCGCACCTATTAATTTGTCTGTTAGTATTTATTTAATATCTCAAACCTATCTAGATATAAGGTAACAATAAATAGTCAGGGTTGCTTGTGCGCTGTGCATAGATGCACTCACATCTTCAGTATACATTATACACAAATGGTTTTCTGGTCCCTACAATTTCAAAGATCTTGATGGATCAGTTGAGCTTCATTATGTTAGGTTAGGTCAGCATTGTAGATTGTCTATGTGTGTGTGTAGAGCGTGTGGGGGAGGCGGATGACGCCGCGGGTGAGCCAGCTGCGCGCGGAGGAGTGCGCGGACGTGAGCAACACGCGCGAGGTGGCGCACGAGCGCGAGGTGCACTGCGCAATGCAGATGGGCCAGTCCTGCGAGGACCTCGCGCTCGCCGCCGGCGCCGGCGCCGCGCACTCGCCCACCAGACTCGCCAGGTCACCTGAAATCTTCTTTACGACGTTGAAATATAAAATTGTATATCTTTATGATGCTAAGTAGCGATTAATCGTTTTAGATTTTCACCGGTGGTGTCACCATCTCCGACAAGGAAGTACACGACGCGGCGGAGCCTGTCCCCGATAGCGATCCGCGCGGCGACGCTGAGCCCGGTGAGCCGGCCGAGCGCGCTGTGCGGCGGGGGCGGCGGGGGCGGCAAGCGGCGCTGGGACGAGGGCGAGTCGCCGCTGCCCAAGCGGATGTGCACGGACAGGCTGACGCCGTCGACGCCGGGCACGCCGGGCACGCCCGACTCTGACCTCGAGTGCACGTTCAGGCCGGTGTCGCCGCGCCACATGCACGAGGCGCAGGACGCCGCCGCACACAAAGCCACCCCCAGCTAATAGTATCTACTGAATGACGCCTCGAGCAAAAGGCTGTGGAGTTTGTTGTATTTGTTCATGTTCCATATGTTGTTTTGTTACTATGAAATTGACAAATTCATCTGTTTTGACCATTGATTTAACTAGTGGGACGTTCTTCAAGTATTTAAAGGTATGGCCTATTCTTATTTGACCTTTTATGTAGCCTAGGTTCTTTTAACAGATGGCATAATGTACCTTTTTTGACCATCTCTTTTAAAATCTCCCGTTATTATTTTTTGTATATACCTCTGAACAGTTTACATCGGTCATATTTTTAAATCCCAATTTGCATTCTGGACATTTATTGAATACCAATATCACATTTGGATTAACAAAAATATTTTAGTCTATTTTAAATATAAACATGGGCTTCCATAATATTGTTACTATTCAAATTTTATTTAAAATGGTTTAAGTTCGTATTGGTATGTTAAAAGTTATTTTTATGTCCCCGTAGCCCGTTGTGAACCAAATACAGATGAGGCTTCGTCGGAAGCGCCGCGGCCGCGAGGCCGGTAGTTTTAGTGAGCCATTGTGAACCTTATGTGAAGGCGCTAAGGTTCGTAGTTGCGGTGCGCTCGCGCAGTCGCGAGTGCGCTGTTGATAGCCAAAGCATTCAAAACTTTATATTGTAAATATTTAGTAGCGTTCGCGTAATGAACGCGGTATTGTATATAGACGTAGTATAAGAACAACTGTAGCCATTCGTTTTAACATATTCGCGTGTTCATCGCAGTCCCGATCTTTGTTTTATGTTCACATTTTACTTGCCACTGTTTGACAATAGAATATTTAAAGATACAGGGATTTATGATTTTTATTTTTTCGCGGAAACACTTTATTTTACATCAAATATAATAAGGTCGGAAGGTTATTATTTCTGTACAATTAAATTCCTTCTTTTATCAGGAAAATTTTCATTAATATTTTTAATAATAAATTCAAACACTGTTGGTTGGTTGCCAAAGCTCACTGAAGTGTTGCCACGTTACATTTGTATGATTGTAAATTATCATTATATCTTTATATTAATCGAAATTATTGTAGATTTCATAAGAATGATAAATAATACAAAAGAAAAATTTTATGGTTTCTAATACTATCAGCCAAAGCATACCTACAATGAACTAAACACTACATCTACTATTCTTTGTAAGATTTCTTGAAACAAACCATATATTTAGTATGTTAAGCATAACTTGCCATTAAAATTGTCTTAAGGATGTTGATTTGTGTTTAAAATTGTTCAATTTTTTTCAATTTAATTGTCATATCAGATTAATTGCAAAGATGTCGTCAGAAATGAGACATCTGTTTTGATTGAACTAAACTAAAGTTTTTATTCATCATACATTAACTCTATTTTTGTAAACTTAATTGAAATTAAGAGATTTTAGCTTCTGATTGTAAATTGTTATTCACAAAGTTTTCAAACATAATGGTGCCAATTTATATAAATTGTCTTTTAAATTGTTATATGAATTTTGGTACTAGCAAAAACAAAAACTTGATATTTACTCTTGGTGAAGAAATTCAAAGATATGTGTGAAGTCACGCAAAATACGCGCTAGTCGTGGAGTTGCGGAAAATGGAGCCCATCATGGGTCGAATTCCACTATTACACTACATATTCACTCTACCTCAATACATTGTATTGTCTTGTATATTTATTATTCTTATGGCGGTAATTATATAAAAAAATGTATTGTACGCATTGTGATTATTTGTATATTATAAGTCGACTTGGGCGTTATAAAGCGGCCCAAAGGGAATGTAGGGTTTTGTATTACCTCAGACACTGACGCGTGAGCTGTTTACATGCATTTGTTTTTTTTATTATAATTTGTACATAATGTATTCAAGTGTACGATGCTGGCTGGATATAATTCTCGGGATCTCAAAGATTTGTTTTTTTTTGTAAGCATATTCGAGCTAAAGTGAATACGACGAGATCCCTAATTTACGTCTAGTTATAATATGCCGCAAGTTAGGATATGCTCAATAAATGTTTTTTTCTATGTTTATAGAAGTGTTCATTTATTTACATAAATTAGTTTTTTTTTTAATGGAAAACTTTGCAGTTTTCAACGTATTCACTTTATAAGTCTCGTTTCACCCACCCAAAGAGTTCTGTAGAACTATGTCCAGCCAGCAGTGTGCAGTCGTCGCCGGGCGCGTACCTATGTCTAGTGTAGGTATTCTTTTGTAAGATTTGTATGTATGTATGGTCGGAGGCCGCGAGTCTCGCTTCTGGAATTACCATTTTGTTTGTAAAGTGTGATTAAATCACATTACGACGTAACTTTCGTTTTATTTTACTTGATGTTTATGGTAATCAAATAATAATGATAACAACCAAATCAATGATATTTTGGACACATGTCTAATAGTTGGAATATGGTCATTAAGCTGAATAAATGGTAAAAGGTAGAGTGGAGTATTCTAGAGACTGATGATTTGTGTATAGGATGGGACAGATCTGGACCAAAATCAGAGACATTATACAAACCAAAATCACTTTTATTTACACCTGAGCAGGTTTACATGAATAACGCTATTTGTATATTAGACGACAAACAATATAATGAAATAATAAACAGTTATATTAAAAGTCGAAATTATTCTAAAACTTACAAATAGAGAACAACGTTTATAACATTCCAATATTTTGTACTCTTTAAAATGTAATAAATTACAAATAAGACGACGGTGAGATACCGTCTCGCAATAATTATATCAATTAATCGTTAAATTATTACAAAATCCATTAGCAATAATAATTACAATTAAAATGATTAGCAAAGCTTGCCGTACAATACATGTCATATCAAACTGTCCGCCGCTCGCTCACACACACGCACACATTCAAACCAAATTCATTGCTTCATCAAATAAATTAACACTAGCTTTATCTGCAAATACTAAAACACAATTTACGACAACTTCCCAATCTAAATAATAAAGGCGTGAATTTAAAATGATTCATACTGATACAATATTAGGCGGTAGTTTTAAAAATTATGCATTTGCAAATCCAATCTTTAAGCATTTTAAAACGTCTTTTATAAAATAACATAGCAATACACAAGCTAACGGAGGTCATATGATTTGGTCTTTTTTGGTACATTTAAACATTGTAAACAATGGAAACTTTGTTTCTCTAGGTAGATTCTCTAAAGCGTTATGAGGATGAAGCCTCGCGTCTTCGATTGCCTTACGCATGGCACAATTCCACAACACACAAAGTTCTTTTAAAATAAACATTTTCAAAAACGCAAAACAAACATAATATAAATTAAATGCAAATGGCAATTACGTTTCACGTCATTTATTTAAATTGGTCCATTCTGATTGTGCTCAGTCCTCAGTTGTCTTATCAACTACGTCTCATTTCTACTAAACTATACTAAGGAATATCGAAAAATTTCCGATATTTTTTAACAGTAAGAAAATGCTCCTTACTTGAACAAAAATTTAAGTCATTTCTGCCAGACCATTTTCTTAATAAAATAATGCTATTGCAATCCTACTTAAACTAACAACTTACTACCGAAAGTCTGTAGGATTCTTAATATTTCACTAAAAGGTAAAAAAGACATACAAGAAAACTTCTACAATTTTAAGTTCCTTAGTTTAAACCTACTGTTTCCCATACTCCATGAAGCAATACTTGAAACCCGGCCTCACAACACATTTACCAAAATAATTAACAAATAGTTTCTCAATCAGAAACTGTCCAATAGTGTATAAATACAATTTGAGTGCACATTAATTTACTAGGGTACCTAACAATGAATATAGAAATCCTTACCTTATGGCTCCATTAGAACGATTTCGCTATAAAAACTGAGATTTTAGGCCGTTTCTTGCGTCGGTCTAATGAAGCCGTAGGATTAGAGGCGCAAAGACAATAGTACCACATAAATTAGACTAATTTAAGTAATTCTGAGCTACCTGTTAGTTTGTCGGTTCAGCTGTTGTGGGGGGGTCTTGCGAGGGCGGTGTCGTCGAGGAGGGGCAGCTTGGCGACCTCAAAGAATGTGGTGTGCGAGTACTTGTTGCGCACGGTGCTGATGGCCGCCTTCGGCCGCTTGTGCAGCGCCGCGTTCTGCGCCAGCGCCACCGGCAGGATGTCTTCTAGAGTGTAACCTGTGTGTGTCAAAGTTGGAAATTATAGAATTGTAATCAAACTACGCGTGGAACTCGATCCCGTTCACGTGAAATTAATAAAAACAGTAAGTAGTCTTCCAGACTGTGTTCTACATTTATGCAAAACGTCATCGTGATCTATTCACCCGTTCTAGAGAAACATTCAACAAAAGTCATTATGGAGAGGGGATCACTAATTTGCTTATTTTTGATAACCTGGGGGTTGATTACATAATATCTAAATCGAAAAATGTACATATCAATGTTACGTGTTGTATGAGAGGGTGATAATGACAAGTGGGGCGGGGAGAGAAGATAGTAAGAAATCTATTGTCCCAAGGATAGAGGAAACTAGTAACTTGTTAATAGATATACCCGTGTAGTAGTGTAAAGCGGGCGTCCAGCCGCCGAGCGACTTGATGCGCAGCGCGAGGTAGAGCGCGGCCGCGGCCATCTTGCTGTCCGCGAGCGGCGCCAGCGGGTACTCCAGCAGGCACTGCTCCAGCACGAAGCGCGCCAGCGTCAGCGTCGGCATCGACACGCGCGCGCACTGACACACACACACACAGTGTTACCCCATTGAAATACACAAGTGCATGGAAACCTACACTTACAGACATCTTTTAACATCGGCGTTCGTGCTTTCTCAACGCTCTCGCTAATTACAAACATTAACCTTTGTTTCTTTCGAGCAGCGCTTAAAATGCAACATTGCGGGTAAAAACCTCGCGATTTAAAAGCGCCCCCGTAACAAGAGATACATGTAAATGCCTTTTTAGGAAGAGTCGAAAAAGCGCTCTTATAATATTAAAAAATAGTTAAAAATGTCGTTACACAACTTTGTCTAGTTCGTTTGGAATTTATGCGGTTCGTATTTAAAAATTGAGATTAAAATTGATTAAAATATCAATAAAATAAACATTTTAAACTAAGGACTGCTTTTTTATTGCATACCAGATAGAAACTGATAATTTGTTCGTCTAAACTTGCTTCACACAACTTGTGTATAAGACTAGCTATCGCCCGCGGCTCCGTCTTCAAACCTGACCTAAGTATTCTTCCAGACCGTGTTTTACAACTTTTACCAAGAGAAACCATTTCGGAGATACCCTTAAACACCCATCACTACAAATACAAAAATACAAAGTTTTGCTCTTTATAATATTAGTATAGATACTGACCCTGGCATACCGCCTGAGGAAGCTGTAGGAGAGGGGCACGCCGAGGTCGAAGTCCACCACCCTGAGGATGGTGATCTCCATCTTGAGCAGCTGGCCCAGCGTGTACGCGCCGTCGCAGATGTACAGGAAGTCGTCCACAGTCGGCGGAATACGCTCCTGACACAATAAAGAAAAATACAATCAAACTATTAATACATGCCTTTTTTTAACTTAAAAAAATTTAGTTCAAAAGTTACAAACAAATATTCCATTATTCTCTATATTCCAATAAGAATATTGCAAAGTCTAATTAGATCCGAACACAGACAAGAGAGAAACCTCTATAAGCAAGATATTGGTCTCTGCGGCAGCTTCCATAAGAAAAAACTCAGATTAAAGAGAAACCTTTATAAGAGAGACAAGCATCGCGGACCTTTGAATTCTCAGTTATCAAGGTTCGAATGTAAAGTCAATCAAATAAACATATATCTCACATCAAACTTGGAAGCAATAAAGAGGGCAGAGGCTCCCAGTAACTGCAGTTCCTCCTTAGTCAGATGTTCCCTCTCTGGCTTCATCTTAGTAGACCTGGTGAGGAACAGGTCTACCAGCTTGACGGCCAGGTACAGCGTCTCATGGTTCAGCTCAAAGCTCTCCTGTACTTCCACCATCCAGTCCACCAAGAGTGCTCTCATCCAGGAGGTAATATCTTTCAAACGTTGGAGGTAATCGTCAATGGGGAATAAACGCTGAAATTATAAATCAAAGGATTGTTTTACGGCCATTTAAGAAGATATTTGATATTCACTCTGTTTGTACACTAAATCGAGCCTAAATGTGGTTGAGAAAGTTGTAGTCTCATCACAAATACCTATATTTCGTTCCATATGAAAGCCAAGAAAGAATAAACAGAGGCTCGTCAAATACGATATTTGGCGGTCATAACAACATTTGACATTTTATGATATTTTGTAAAAATTGTGAAATAAAGATGGTTAATTTTATGTACGTAAATGAGAGAAAGTGTGCTAGAAATATTTCGGAACTTGATTTATAGTTTGAATAGTAGCTTGTCTATGGTTTCATATGAATGCAGTAAAATGCTCACCTCTCTACTCTTCAAGTAGTTGAAGATGTCCATGGCGTAATTGGAGACCTGGAAAGGGTCGTTCCAGTTCTCGCGGTCGACGTCTGGGACGCCGGCGGGCGCGCGGTGCGGCTCCTCGCGCTCCTCGTCCAGCGACCTGTTCAGCGAGTCCTCGAGGTTCACCTTGTTCAGCTTCTCACTTATCACCTTGTATTCCTCCTTTGTTACATCGGACGGAGTTCTGCAAGTCATTATTTATTGTTGAGTGGACTTGTATACTTCAATCAGATCCTTAAGTTTAAATAATGGTAGGGAAAACATCTGTAATTGCAGATGTTTAAGGGTGGCGTTCGCTTCGCTATTTCGGCGAATCCAGGTGGCCGTTTACCTTAAATGAGTATAAAATGTGGTACCAAATTATTAGAGTAAATAATTTCTCTCCCAAGTAAAATTTTCTTTATAATCTTACTAATATTGTGCTTACCACTTGGTGCTACATCTAAGCCTATTAATTTTCCACCTTCTGATAGGAATTCTAATTTTGGGAGATTTAAATTCTAGAATTCTTGACATATTCATATTGAAACTTAAATCTTTTAAACTTCATAAAATGAGAAATATTATAACTTGAACAAAATAAGTTGATTTGCTAATAAAACTGTCATTTGTCAATTTGTGTTGATAAACAATGACAATTTGTTACTTGTCACTTGTGGTATGGAAATGTCAAATTGTATGAATCAGTGTGATAAACAAGTAAACATAGTAATAAAACATTATTCTATGTTAGTGATCTGAAAATGAAGGTACGCCTCAATATGAAGTTTTGAATTTCATATTTAAATATCAATTTTTATTGTTTCCACCATTTTTATTATGCTGTACTAGATTTTTTTGATATTATAACCAACATTTTCTTTTGAAGGCATTTATACAAACTTAAAAAGTTGTCAATCACAGGGCCCCTGTAAGGGCTACTGGCACTTTTGTGCAAAAAAGGATTTTCGAAACTAAGTATAGTATCTTTTTTTAAATAGGTAGGTGCTGGAAACAAAGCAAAGAACCTTAACATTTAATTTACTTTAATTGTTTTTCAAATTACTTTTTTTGGGTCCTAGTCTTAGTCTAAAGGATGGCGCCCATATGCATTGCCACCATTGCAAATATGGTAGCTGGAGCCCTGATCAATTACTATTTAATGCAAAAATTTTAATCACATTTATCTTAAAAGATAAGTTTAAGTTTTCAATAATAATGTGAAAAACACTAACATATTTTCCAGAGCAGTAACATACAGAGAAGGTTCTCCGGACACATCACTTCGGCCAGATTTTGTTGAGTTCTGACTTTGATTCTGTTCTTTATTTTCATTATTGATAGATTTTCTTTCAATATTCTTCAGTATACCATTTTTGGCCCGAGTTGCGACCGGCTTGGGCGGATCCTTGGCGAAATGTTTCTGAATTGATTCCAAGGCATTTGTTGCTGCCTTTTGTATTTGTTTACTTTTTGTTGTCTTGTTGTTGACTATAGTTGGCTGAGGCTTGATGCTCTGAAAAGAAATGATAATTTGAATTTTAAATTGCATACATTTAAAATGCCATTTGTAGTGTGTTACATGAGTTCTTACTTACATTATATGCATGTGCATTTTATTTTACAATATTTAAGTTAATTGTAGAAGTATGTACATTTTAAGCATAAATATGAAACAATTGCCAATATTAGAAGTTTATAAAAATTAGGTCTCATTGTGAACATTCTATACTTAAATAATGTTTTATTTCAATTCGGCTAAGAAGTCATTAGATTTTATCTAATTAATTACATGATTTATTATTAATACTTGAGGCTGAAGGAAGCTTCTATCATATTAAATAATTATCAAAATAATGAGAAGATCGCAACAAATGGCCACATAGAATAGTCGCTTTTAAAAATTTTCGAATGTCTTTAAGATTGTATAAAAGCTTAAAATATGACAAAATTGTTGATAAATCGTTTAGTAAAGACGAACAATTATTGCATTGGGCTGCCCCTTTGAACATCGATTACAAAAATGCATTAAAAGTCTTTGTGCAAAAACTAAATGCAAAAAATACATGCTGTCAATTTTTGGAGGGAAAGGTCATTATAAAGGCCTTTATTTTATGTCGCAAAATAGAAACAATGTTTGTAAATGTAAATAAAAGTACCCACCAAAGTAATGATAAAAAATGTGCTACCTATGTGGCACTACATACCTTTACTGTTGGGAGCAATTTGCTTTCCACCGTTACTTTTTTCAGGGCTGGAACTTTGTCGTTGGTTGCTGTGGACTTGTTGAAGGCATTCGTAATGTCCCCAAAGGCTGCTCTCTTTGCAGTCATATTTTTCAGAGGACTGTCTGCTTTTCTCTTATTTGTAACTTTTAAATTGTCTTTATATGATTTCAGAGTAGCCATCTGCTTACTCCTCGTCGTGATGCCTTGACTCATCATGCTGTTAATATTCTCATTGACGCCGGTCGACTTCGATGCCAACCTTGTTGGCGCCATTGCGTACCTACGAATGCACGCAGCTTTCTAACATCACAAACTGAATTTCACCAAAGCAATATATAATTATCGTGCTGTTGTTGTTATCCAAAACATAACATTTGTAATTGTAACTGATAAGTTAACGATCAAAAATGGTGGCAAAACAATTGAAGGTGTACATGTTTATCAAACATCAACAGAAATTAAATATTGAATTGATACTTACGATTTCTAGACGGCGGCGGCCGTTTTGTTGTAAAATTTTAGCTAATTTTAAAATTTAGCTAGCCCTACCACTATTTGCCAATGTAAAATATTCTAAATATATTTTCCAAACGTTATTTCAACTCAACTGAAATGAACATTCTACAAAAACCGTTGCTTCAAAATTCTATTGGCACATGATTGGCCAATGCCGAAGAAGCAGCTGAAAACGTTCAGTTTCATGCAAAATTACCATAAAAATTAATGGAATTGATTTTTTATATTAAATCCATAAAATAGTTATAGGAAGGTCCAAAAACTTTCAAGAAGGTTTTTATTTTATTTTAATTTTACAAAAAAATTTGCTTTCAATATTTTGCACGAGGTGACATTGGTGAATTTCAAATTATGTATCTTTCAAATATCTATTCTTCAACTTTAAATACATTTTAAAGCGACGAAAAATATAAATTAGTAAATTAATGATAGTATTTGATACTATCAATCGTTTTTAGATATAACTAGTATTGAGACGATTTATTGCTATTGTAGTTGCTGTTTGCCTTTGCTTGTTTACTGAATTACTTTTACCGTCAATGTCAGATGTCAGTGTCTGTCACTATTTTCACATACAGTTCGGGATATTTACAAAAAAGTTATATTGTTAAAAACTATTATTGATTATTACTTTTTGTAAGCCTAATTTTAGTGTAATTATAAAACGATATTACACTGTGACAAGTTTTATGTTTTCAATATGTTAGGCGGGCTACGTCTTAAAATTTCGTATACTTACGAGAGATCTTGTTTTGCTTATATCAGTCCAAAGTACAGCACAAACAATGAACAGGTACGTAAATATTTATTATAAAAATAAGAATGGAATAAGCTAAACATGACAGTAACTATACTTTTATATAAATTTTAGTCTCAGTGTGTACAAGTCCTTTTAAAAGAAAAGCAGATATATCTATGGGTGGTATTCAGTAATAACATCCCCGAGGGACACATCGCCTGCAATCCTATTTACTGCAAGCTTGTAGGTCTGGATGAAGGCAGTGAGGTTTTTGTCTCACCTTACACAAATGTTAAGATTCTAGATGAGTTATTTATTGATACTGAGAGCCCAGATGACCAAGAAATACTGGTAAGTCAAAGTAATATTTTAAATTAAAAAAAAAATCTAATCTAATATTCTAGTAGCTATTTTACGTCTATTATCATGGTTATCTATTATCAATATTAATTCTAGGCAGATTACCTAATCTTACTTATTGCTAGCAAAATTTTGGTGGAAAGTTTTTCTTTTTCAACTTTTGTATGTAAAATAAATAAATCTGAACATAATATTCTTATTAAGTACTAACTGTTATGCTTCTGTCACTGGGAGATTATGTAGCTATGAACTATGATTTTTTTTCAGGAGCACAATGCAGAAGTACTACAACTTAGGATCTTAGATCAACTTAGACTTGTTATAGCAAATCAAAAGGCAATAATTTGGATATCAACATCTATGCCTATTATATTTACACCGAAACAAACTGGCATTATAGTAAATAATAGTCGAGTTGTTGTCAAAATTGATGCATTCAATACATTCCACAAACCAATGACATATCCAGCAAATCTACCAAATACAGATACAAAATTCAATAATATAGGCATTATTAATAATGCATTATTAGAACCTTATTTAAATGTACCGAAGAGGCTAGTTCTGAGATCTTTACCAATAGATAGTGACGGAAAAAAAAATCTAATCCATCCTTATACAGTATTTATCCATGAAGACTTAATTAATATTCAATATAAAGCTCTGACTGTAATATTAGCTACTATGGAACATATACCGACAATTTTAAATGACAATAATGAAGAAAATCATAATATAATAGACGGAATCTGTGTAGAAATAATACCGATTGACAATCTTATATTCCGAAGTCTATGTCATGAAGTTTACAATATAAATATACCAACAGTACTTATCCCGAAATCATTAAATGCGATTATAAATATAGAAAATGGTATTAAAATTATATTTAATATTATAGGTGATAAAGTTGATCATCCCGAACATGTAGATATAGTGACATACTCGGATAAAATTCAAACTGAAATTGATGTCATTGAAAAATTTAAAAAATGTGTTGTTGATAATACACATTCCGGTAAAAAGTTTCTAATAAATAATAATATGGTTAAAGAGAATAATCTAATCAGTTCTGGTTATTTACAATTTAAGTTAAAACCGGATAGTATAAAATATACTATGCTTAATTCGGAGTCTTTCAGGCATTGTACTGTTGCGGCTAAATGTCTAACGGATTCCGATCTGTCCCTTCCGAAGCCTGTGACTTCTAATCTAGAATATGATTATAAAAATTACTGTAGGAGTATCAAGTCTATACAGAGTTTGGTTGAGAAGATATTGCTGCATTTACAATTTGAGATACATAGGGAAGCTAATTTTAAAGGTGTGTCGGAAATAAAAAGCAATGTACTTATTACTGGTGAGTTTTTAATTTTTTTAACGAAGTCCGTGTGCAAAAATATTTTACTTTTTTTTATAATTTTTTAAAAATGCAATAGTATATCTATATAAGTACTAATATGAATCTTTGACTTCTTGAGTTGGTTGACTAAATAATTTACAGTCAAACCTGGGTAAAATTGAGAGGCCAATAAAACGCGTTATTTTTTTCGCTTATGTAGGTTTCTCGCATGTAGGTGATTATTCGCGACAATGACTCGCTTACTAGATAAGTTCATCTGTATTACATTTTATTTTTATTCTTATTGTAACCTTTTCAGGCTTAAGTGGTACAGGTAAATCAAGTATATGTCACATAGTTCAAAAAGAGCTGACAGTATGGTCACATTTACTGCAGTGCCGGTCACTGAAGGGCAGGAAGGATATCCCGGAGGTACTCGGTAAGGCTGTCCTGATGTGTCAGGAGCATAGCCCTGCTGTGCTCATATGTGATGATCTGGATGCTTTAGTGCCAGCTAACGTGGAGGGTGCTTCGCCCCAAGATATAGCTTATTATCAAAGGTGAATATGGAATTTTCTCGCTCTCTATATCAATGACTAGTGCTCGCGACTTCGTCGGCGCGGAACTAAAAAATATAGCCTATGTTACTCAAATAATGTAGCTTTCTACCGATGACAGAATTTTTGAAATCGGCCCAGTAGTTTTTGACTTATTTCATACATATAAAAATACAAATCGTTCCTCTTTATAATGTTAGTATAGATTTGTTCAAAATATTTACTACTACAAGACTATAATAAACCAATTTTGCATACTATTATGCTTTTTTTATTAGACTAGCAGTAGTGATAAAGCACATGCTGCAGTCGTGTGCAGGCGTCTGCGTACTGATGACGTCACTCAGCATGAAGTCGCTGCACCCGACACTACGGCAGTTCAACGGCAAACCGCTGTTTACCGCGCAGTTTGATGTACCAGAGCTAGAACAGGTGGGTAGTCTGAAAATTTTAGCATGGTGACGAGTTGGCACGTGACGCAAAAGAATACTGCAGGTAGTGACGTGCCAAATTCGGGTTCTGTATAATTTTGATATGGTGATTTACGGTCTTAAAAATTATGCAGGCAAGTTTTGTCAATAGACCAAGTTTTTTTTTTGTTTTAACGGCATATAGGTTGTCAGTCTTTTCAATGTCGTTATAATAGTTTTTTTATTATTTGTTTTTCAACAGGAGGACAGAATAGAACTATTTAAGCATTTGATAAATGACAAAATTCGATCGTCATTCGAAGTGGGTGATGATGACGTCATCAAGATGGCGCTGGACACCGCCGGCTGCACTGTCAGAGATGTCACAGATTATCTAAACAAGAGGATATTTAAAGCTGTTAAGAAAAAAAGTAAGTTGAAATATTATTTTGTTTATACTGATAATGTAAATTAAAATACATTGAAATACGATCAAAACTTTATTAAAAATAAATAAAAAAAGTCAATCAGGACCCGTTATTAAGCATTTATTTTAGATTGTGAATAAAAACAATCTCCTCTTTCATATATCTAGTATATTTTAATTTTATAGAAGCTCAATCCGAAGATTCCAAGCCTAGGTTAATAGAAGACATCGCTAAAGACGATGATAAAGCGAATGGTTTCGACATCTGGGGTCCAGTGGGGGGCATGGGGGAGGTCAAACAAGTCCTCACAGAGTGCATATTCTGGCCTATGATGGTGAGTTTAATCACTTACGATTCTATACGTAAAAAAAATATGGCCACTACGTTTTTATACGTTGATAAATAATACTTGAAACTAGAAGTTCTTTGTTAATTTTTTTTATGTTCCATATTCATATAGTGTTTGTAAATTACAGTACAATTTACAGTACAAATTAATATTTAAAGGTCCCATTCTCTTCTTTCCCCTGTCTCCTCCACCATACGTAGTCTCTTTCTCTTTACTCTTTGCCTGTACTCTGTCCTATTTACGTCAAATCAACTGGAAACTACAGAACTATATCTGTCTCTTTCACTCTCGTACATCGGCAGTACCCCGGGCTGTTCCCGTCCCAGTCGTGCGGCATCCTGCTGTACGGTCCGCCGGGCGCGGGCAAGTCGCACGTGGGCTCGTGTCTCGCGCGTCTCGCTCACGTCACGCTGCTCACGGTGAAAGGGCCAGAACTATTGTCCAAGTATATAGGGCAGAGCGAGAAAGCCGTCAGGGATGTGTTTGACAAGTGAGTTGTGCTAGTTTACGTTGGAACTTTTGACGTTTGAGTTGTATCTGTTTAGTTTGGAAATATGACTTGTTTATGACTATAGTAGCTGTCGCCCGTGACTTTGTTCTGGATTAAAAAAAACTTAATAAGTACCCTATGTGGTCTCCCAGACTATGTTATATGTTCTACGTATTTTAAAAAAATAATCAAAATCTTTTCTGTCATTCCGGAGATATTTCCGGATTATCCGTCCATTTATAATATTAGTAAGATAGTAAGAATTCATATTTAAACTAAAAATTTTCTAGATTCGTTTATGATCCTTTTTTAAATGAAATAAACTTTTTAACGTTTTGTGACACCTTACAGGGCTGATATGAAGCGACCTTGTATCCTGTTCTTCGACGAGTTCGACAGCCTCGCGCCCAAGTAAGTCGCTATTGTAAGTACAAGGTGTTTGTACGTTACTGCATACTACGTGCGTTTTCATTTACTTCTAAGGCCTCTAGGTGGTTTGGTGGTACAAAATGTTTCTGCTGAGTTATATTACTTTCTGTGCCGTTTCTTGTATATTCGAATAATCAGTTACGATAGTATACGTGGTACAGACTGTCACGACTCGACTGGGTGATAGAAAACTTGGTTTTTTGTGTTGTACAATGATCAGTTACGACAGTATACGTGGTACAAAGGTGGATATGATTTGCCGGATGACGAAACGTCGCCTTTTTGTATTCGGGTATTACCAGTTAGGTTAGTATACTTGGTATAGTTATGATCGCACTTTATCTGGGTGTCGGAACTTCGCTTTTTGTATTACAAAGGGGACACTTCTCCGGGATGACAGAATGTGGGCTTCTTATATTCGGGAATTACCACTTACGTTAGTTTACGTGGTACAGACGCGGTCACGACTCGACCGGTGTGACCGACCGCGTGGTGAACCAGCTGCTTTCGAGGATGGACGGTGCGGAGGGGGGCGCGCGCGGGCCCGTGCTGGCCGCCACCTCGCGCCCCGACCTGCTCGACCCCGCGCTGCTGCGCCCCGGACGTCTGCAGCGGCACGTCTACTGCCCCCTGCCCACAGAGGTACACGGAATGAGTGAATGAATAGAGGGACTAAGGAATAAATGAATGGAGGGATTAATAAATGAACGAATGGAGTAGTCACTGAATGAATGAATGAAGTAGTTAATGAGTGAATAAATAAATGAAGTAGTTAATGAGTGAATAAATAAATGGAGTACTTAATGAGTGAATGAACGAATGGAGTAGTTAATGAGTGAATGAATGAATGGAAGAGTTAATGAATGAATGAACGAATGGAGTAGTTAATAAGTGAATGAAAGAGCGAATGAATGATTGATCATTCTATTGTTTGTGTATATCAAGATTTACCAAATGTTTGAGTTGGCACGTTTTTCTGAACAGTTATTATGTTATCCACGTGTCAAATCGAATCATGTACATATTTTTATATTAATAGCAAGATCGCCACGAGATCCTGTTGACTTTGGCCAAGGATGTGGTGATAGATGATGAAGTGGACCTGGCGGAGGTGGCGGCGCGCACGGAGGACTACTCTGCGGCGGACCTCAAGTCCTTGCTGATCACAGCGCAGCTCAACAAGCTGGAGAAACATCTTGTGAGTGATGATGATGGTGATGAAATAATGCAATGGTTTTTATTTTATTTTGGTGTCAATTGTGTATTTGGATATGAGATTCAATTGGTATTTTTTTTTGTTTCTGTATCAAATGAAATTAACCAAAGTGAAATAAATGGTTGATTTAAAAAAAAATATTGCGTGATGTCGATATTATTAAAAAATTGCATAAAAAAAAGTATTGTTTTCAGCTTAAGTTTACATATAATTTTAAAACTAGGGTAAATTTTATTTTTCTATGTTCTCCGAACCTTACGACTTATTACACCGAGTTCGCGCAAAACACAGAGATTTTGCTACGGTGTAAGGCCGTTTTTTGCGTGACATCGGTCTAATGAATAAAATTAAAAAATCCTATTTTTCTGACTTATGCAGGTAAGTGAGGAAGGTGGCAGCATGGAGCGGGTGGTGGTGCAGCAGGAGGACGTGGATTCCGCGCTGCAGGAGACCAAGCCTAGTCTCTCTAAAGAACAGAGGCTCTTCTATGACACCATGTAAGTTTATACTTTGTTTAAATAAACTATATCTTTTAAATGTAATTATTATTTTTGTATTCCAAATGAAGGTATTTAATGTGTATTTCCACTGAGCTTTCATTTTATGCAGTAGACTCTATCAAGTCGGTTGAAATAGGTCGAGACAAAAAGTCGCACGCGAAAAGGACGGAGACGAGTCGCGCGACTTGTTATTAAGTGAAAATTGTATTCCACACTTATCAAACTGTGCACGGAATAGCTTCCATTTGACGCGTGTCTTCTGTGTGGCCGTGGTATTTCGCCGGCCGAGCCGGACAATTCGTGCAAAAGATATTATTGCGGGCTCTACCACTGTTACTTTATTAATATTTCTTGTAACCCTTACAGGTGAGCTTGAAAAAGCGTATGTTAAGTTATTTAAAATAGTCGTGTCGGGATTCGAATCCACGACCATCCATTCATAAAATCATTAGCCTATTGATGCTTCTATTTGCTTAATTATGGCTTAATTATTTCGTATTGATATTTCACCTTTATTTGTTTTCTCAGTTACCGCAGGTTCCGCGGCGAGCCGCTGTCCGCCGAGCAACGCCAGGTGTCACAACTAATGCAGAAGCAACGCGTCACATTGGCTTAAATAAACTAGTTACAACACCCCGCCTTCGAATATGCATAAAAATTGCATTGTTACATGTTAAAAGAGCTTTCTATTTATGTAAAAATTATTAAAGTTTTGTAGTTTTTGAGTTTTTCTGATGTTGAAAAGCTTCGCTTATTAATAACCGTCGATTTTTAGATAGGTATATAAAGTTATAAATGTTTTTCATAGCTTAGTTAGTTACCAAAGACATAAGTATTTTTTTTATTGTATGTTTTATAGAATAAATAAAGGTACAGGTGCGGGTTAAAAATGAGTTTTTAGACAATTCGACTGGCGCTCTGCCTCTATATTAGAAAACTAGTAACTGTTGTTCGCGGCTTCGTCTGCGCGGAATTAAAAATATATGTTACTCGGGGATAGTGTAGCTTTCTAACACCGATGTCGTGGACGTTAAACAGTGCCCACGACCCCGCCGTAATACGTGTGAGGGCCGTCAGGTTTTAGTGGGTATTACGGTCACCTTCTGTGGCCGGCGAGTCCCACACTCTCTACGCCATTGCACGCCCGGCGTAGAGGTGCCTAAATGCATTTCCTGACGTTTAAAAAAATAAAAAAAAAAAGCTTTCTAACACCGAAAGAATTTTTAAAATCGGCTCAGTAGTTTTTGAGTTATTTCAATACATACAAAAATACAAAGTTTCTTTCTTTATAATATTAAGTATAGATACAATGATGTACTATAATTTGATGGGTTGTAAATTTTTTTTTGTATATTTTGTCAATTTTATAATATTGTTACTTAACAAATTCATAATTTTAACTTAATAAGTAATAATTTGTATAGTTCAGAGTTTATTTGTATATTTTGTTTATTTTATTGGGGATATTTTTATAAATAAATTGTGTTATTTTTATTAACTTGTTTTATTTCGTAATTGAACATTAATGAACAAATACTTACAATTTTACTTGTTATATTTCCTTACATAAATTACATAATAATTATGGTTTACTATAGAAAAAGGCGTATAAACATGTTTAACCTTTTGGAGGCCACGGTCTGCTATTTGTGACAAACGAAGACGAGCCCTGTGAGCCGCGGTCTGCTATTTATGACCAAAAACATGCCCTCGAAAAACACGAAAAAAACGTAATAATCAATGCTTTTTGGTAGTTTTAATGATCAAACCTAAAAGTTAAAACTCCAAACTATATGTAAACTTATAAAAAAAAGGTAATTATAGCGCATTTTTAACTTAAAACAATTAATTAAAATAGTCAAAAATAAATGTTAAAAAGGAAGTGCCCACGGAGCCACGGTCTGCTATTTGTGACAAATTGTGACACTTTATGACAGCTAGTGATGCAAAACGTGATATATTGCATAAATCAAAAATTATTCTACTAGGTGTAAGATTTGAAAAAGTTGCCGTAATTAGAATTTATAATTCACATACTTACTTAAGGTTAATTAACATTTAATTATAATAATTTAATTGAAATAAGGATCTTTAAATTATCATCTGTAAATAGATTTGTAATATTTATACAGAGTGCCTCGCAGCGAATGGATGTTTTTGGACATCTTTAATTGTGAATATCTATGGGAAGCAGCCATTTCGCCATTATGGCGAAATCAGTTCGTTCGTGCTCAGAAAAAAACAAACAAAAAAGAAATTCAAAACTCTTTTGTCACCTTGCTGTGCATATATGTGCACGATAATATCAAATTAATGAAATTCGATACTTTTTTGGTGTCATATTAATCCTCATAGACTACACTTACTATACATGTCTCAATTATTAAAAATTCTTCATTACATTATGGTAATGTTAATGTAATGAAGAATTTCGTTCGAAAACGGTTTTACAATTATTATGCGATTTCTGAAAATGTTTTTGAAAATAGAATGTCGATAAACAAAATTTACTTCAGGTTCATCTCTACGTATATTGCGTGCATTTGTAAAATGCTTGGTCCACGGAGCCAAGTCGTCACATATTTATGACAGTGGACGTCGTCCTCACAGGGATAGTGTTGTTCCATAACTTATTGTGCGATCTATTTTATTGAATTTAAAATTTTGAATCTACTGCTTTTAAAGTCTAGATTATGACATTTATTGTGACTTTCGATGGTAGTAGGACTAAACATAAAAATAAAATTATATTTGATATAGTTTTTATTAGATAGTCGTTAAAATATATAAATATATTGCATGTTGTCGACATGACTGCTCCAAGCACTATTGATATTTTAGTGATTTCTTACGAATTTGAGCCTTGGCTCACAGGGCACGTTTTTGTTGTTTTGGCTTGGCATCCAATGGGTTAAAATAGAATATATAAAATGGTAATTAAAGTATAGTCGAACCTTTATAAGCGATAGTCCAAGGGACCACGTTATTAGTCGCGCTTATAGAGGTTTCTCTCTTATTGAGGTAGCTCGTCGGGACCAGAGAATGACTCGCTTATAAAACTTATAATGTAGCTTTATAACGGTGAAAGAATTTTTGAAATTGGCCCAGTAATTCTTGAGTTAATTCAATAAAACAAAAATACATAGTTTCTCTCTTTATAATATTAGAATAGATTAGTCAAATTCAAAAATGTTTCCCACAAATTGTAATTATTTAAAGGACCGTTTAAGGAGCCAGATTTGATCCAAAACATCGAAGTTCCGATACAAAGTTTGAAGTCTGATCAATTAGTGGATATCGCGAGGTAATTACGCCGCGGCGTGAAGGCGCATACTGATCAAAGTTAACCCATCAATATATGCCTCGTTAGTGTTCTAGTTGTTGATTATTTTGAGAACGTAGAAGATGTTTAGAAGTCACACTCATGGTTCAATTTGATCGTTCCTCACATCTGCTTAAAGTTTATGACTTACTTACTCCGCTAGCGACCCAAAGTGGGTCTTGGCCTCCGACACGAGAGGACGTCAGCGTCGCCTGATTGGAGTTAAACCTTAGAAAAAAAAGTAATCATGCTAAAAGATCGTAGTGTTTTTTTCTAACACTAGCAGTTGCCAACGGGCAAACAGTTAGCAACGAAAGAAATCTTTTAAACTTTGTAATTTATAATATGTACTTTGTATGCTATTCTGAATAAAAGGCTAATTTATTTATTTTAAAGTTGCTCGCGACATTGATTGCGCGGAATTAAAAAAATATAGCCTATGTTATTCGGCGATAACGTAGCTTTCTATTAAAGAAAGAATTAACGAAATCGGCATAGTAGTTTTTGAGTTATTTCGATACAAAAATATAGGGAATTCTTTGAGTAAACTTAACAATGTTATGGGAACCCGCGCCCTGCCACGCAGTGCGAGTCCCTGACCACACGCCCTGATGATAGAGTCCCGAAGAGTCCGAAACTAGTCAGTACCGTCACCGAAAACAGGTGTTTTTTAGCCGATTTAAATAAATAAAGTAATAAGAAAAGGAAATAAATAATGAACATTTTAAATCATGTTGCAAATTCCGTTATAATTAAAACAAACATAATTTCGTTGAGCGAAGCAGATAATGATGTTTTATTGAAAAACTTATGCGCGCCGCGGCTGAGATTAGTTCACAACTTGCACAATAATTTAGATTGAAAGATGATTCCGAACGCGCCTTAACCGCCGTCTTATTTGCCGCGAAATCTCGCGGTGTACATAGATACTTCTATAGTTTTACTGGAAACGTCTTCTGCTTATTGCCTATACAAATACAAAATAACGAAGAAGATTGTGTCAAGAGGAATAGGTTATTTTTGAGGTCAATAAGCAAACTTGGAGTTCAGATAATTAAAACCCAGTGAATTTGCAAAAAGACCGCCTCAAGTAAGACCTTTGAAGGTTCTAGAATTAGTCATAGCTAATATCGGACTAATTACACGAATATTACTGTTTTTTTAATGTTTACGTACACTTATAGTACGGATTAAATACACCCGAAGTATTTACAAACCAACGTTTAATCAAAGCCACATCCAGTATGATCGTATTAGTCAATGTAACTTCGTGTGAAGTTTGAGCACAGTTTAATGACTTAAGCCGCGTTCGCAACAAGCCGTGTAATGAATTAACTCTGAACGCGACCGCAAGAGGTCGCGGGAGGCGCACCTCATTATAAACCACTGATATGACAACAGCTAATCTAAACTTAGCCATTAGAAGTGATTAATTATTCTAGCGAATTATACTAAACAACTTTTAAGATGACATGGCTAAATTTTACCTTAAATAAATAGTTCGACCGATAACGGATCCCATTTTCCGCAACTCCACGACCAGCGAGTATTTTGCGTGACTTCCCACATATCTTTGAATTTCTTCGCCGATATGTGCAGGTTGCATCACGATGTTTTCCTTCACCGTAAGAGTGTCGGGTAAATTTTACCTTTTTATTAAATCAAAAGAAAAAGCTTTCAGTAGTAAACGTTCGAAAGTTTTACTGTTTTATTTGCGTAAAAATTATTCTTTGTTGTTGAGTCAAAGAAGTTGTTACGTTAGTCATATAGTCAAAAGCGAAGAAAATATCATTCGCTGTCTGTCAAAAATATAAAAGATTGAAGGTGAAAATTAGGGCCCTTCTGTCTGCTCGAAGAAAGCGGTTTTTATTCCGCTTAAAGTAATTATTGTATTTTTCTGAAAGAGTTTGTTAGCGGACCATTCAGCCGGGGCGCGGACGCTTTCCTGTGCCCAGGGATGGACTCTAGCATTTATTTTTTATTACAACATCCTTACTATGAAATAATAGGAAAATTAAAGAAGGAACATAATATCTCAATTCTAAAAGAGAAATGTAACTATTTAACTATTTTTCAATAAATTAATTAATAATTTAATTGAGGAATAATAACAAGTTACCAATCTTACCTGGTAGAGACGGATGAAAGAGCGCTGACATTGTTCAGAACGTTAAAAATTGTTTACAAAAATCCTTAATTTATACAGAATACGTTGTTTATTACTTAGATAGTTTTATCCGAAAAAAATCTCGTATTTGTCCTTTCGATAGAACCAGAAATGTACTAAATTAAAAAACATTTTTAAGCAAGTCCAACCCTGGCTGTTAACCAGAGTTTTCTTGTTTTCCTAGAGTTTTCTCAGCTTTTCTTCACGTTTTCTTTCGTTTGGAGCCTTAATTAGCTCATTCAACACCAGCGCCCTCCCACATCTCCCTCTCACCCTAAATTATCTTGTTTATTCAAAACACTTTTATTATATTTCATTTTGACTTTCCTTTCTCTTCGGTCTTTGAACCCGAAAGAAAAATCGGTCTAAATAAGTATTTATTTTTGTTGTAATATATTAAGTTTGCCTTTTTTCCTGTTTGTTTATCCATGTGAAGAAGATATGTAATGTTTAAATATATATAGGTAGAAGATGTAATTAACAGACAACTACGTCTTCCTTAATGGTATGTGCGTTAATTCATATTTATGGTAATTTTTTTACATTATCTATGATTCAGTTACATTGTGACCTTTCAAATGAAAGTTCTAGAAATTAAAAATGTGAAAATAAGAAAATTGTCAAACAAAACACGTAGCCCGCTATCTCATGAGCCGCCCAGACGTGGCCGTAAAAGAAAAAGGGGCGAAGTCTCGGAAGCGTCGCTGATAAGCCGTCGTAATGGCGGCGACGATATCGCTCCCGCCTTTTTCTCCCGCCAACACGAGCATTGTGCCACAGAATGCCAACACAAAGACACTCCGACGACACAATGCGATTTGCTTTCTTACTAAAGCGATGTAATTTTTTTGTGTAGAGTATACAAAGGTTATGAAGATAGATTTGTTTAAGCTATATTTACACCAAGCGAAAAATATGGTTATGCAAATTAATGTATATCACCAAAGATATATTATACTATAGATGGAACACTCGAAGGATTTTCTTTGACCTCTGGAGGTCTAACGAAGGGAGATTTCCCCTAGTCTTGACCTCTAAATTATGTTTGCCGTCATAAAAAGTTGACCGAATGTAACCTCTTCTCGAATTTAAATTTTATTTTATAGTATTTACTAAAGTTTAATATTATAATTAATCGAAACATTTTTAAAACGCTATTTAAAAATTTATAACAACCATAAAGCAAAAATAGTCTTTGTTAAAAATTGTTTGGATTTAAATCGTTTTAAATATAATAATAATAATGAAAAACGATAATTAACATTTTAATGAATATTGTAGTTTATTCTATTGTTTATTTTAAAAATTAAAAAAAACACACATTTTCCCAAACTTTTTTTTCATAATACTGGCAAGATTTTTTTTTCTTTCGCGGCACGCATTTTAACGTCAAATTACTATGGAGCGCTCCCTCTATGTATATTATCTCTTTGTATATCACAATGTTGTTAGTTGGACAGTTCTTTATTAAATTGAAAAGATGGAAATAATAAGTTTCGGTTTCAGACTCTATTTTCCTTCTTAGTCTAATTTTAGCATCGACTTAAATTCTAATTAAAAACACTGGTATTGCATCAAAAATTATATCATCGATATTTACACGTATATTTTCGTATCGATCTATTTTTAACTTCGAAATCTCGCTCAAGATATTAAAGCTCTCAAATAAAACAATTTATTAATAAGCAAGTGTTGTTGAAATATTAATAACTCCAGCATACGCAGCCGAGTGCGCTCGATTTGATCTTTTAATAAGATGTTAATTGACACGTATTAGTATTTTGAAGTAAATTACAAAAGAGGGCGACCTCCATCGCGCCCCCACATTAGCGGCAGGGTGGGGAGGGCGACAAATTTTTGTTTTTCTCTCGACCTCGAGACAGCTACTCAGGTATTCCACGTGCCAGAACGAGACGAAGAGTAGTCCACACATTGCTTTTGTTAAAGAGTAAAAATAATAGAGAGAACGGTCGTTTATCTCTTTTTATGGCGCGCCGGTATCTTCGCGCCGTCGTTCGCTATTATGGAAGACAATTTTGGCGCGAAAGAAAACTGCTTATTACCTCTTATTCTTGAAAGTGCGCTCCCCACTCCTTACTTTATAACGACTTTGTGAGCGGCGAATGCTCTCCTTTATACTGAAATCATTTTTATTTCAACATTTTTAAGTGAACAATGAATACCCTTGAATAACTTTACAAATACGTATGCACTATTTTCATTTTGTCCATTTTCCTTTTGTTGAATATGACCATTTAACTAGCCTAGTCTTTACCTAAACCCAATTCGCGATATAATTATAATCGCTTCTATATTTGCACTGAGACAATATTGTCAGTAAAGAGACACAGACAGATTAATTAATCTTCAACAAACTATTATACTTTTAAAAGTATCAAGAAATGTTAGACGCTATACTTTAGATAAGGCGTGTATTGTGCCTCTTTTCTTCGCAGCTTTTCTATCTGAGAAATTAGATCGTCGCCGGCAAATGGATTAAGAAGTTAAGTATTTATTTATCGTTCGTTTAATCTGAGATCGTCGCGGTTAAACAAACAGACAGAAGGAAAATTATACGCTTTGTTAGGGCGGGTGTTAAGGTGACGACACACTGGAGTGATATTTTTAATAGTATTTTACACAATTACTGCGACATCAAGTACAGTACATATTCAATATCTTTGGAGTATTTTAACTAGATCAATTTGTAAATTGAAACTAATTTGACTAGTTGATAATTGTAATTAGCTAATGCTACTAAACGACATCTATGGTGTAGTACGGTAAGAAATACATTTTTAGGTTATATTTTAATATCCTCTCTATTTTCATACAAATACAATACTATGTCTTTCAAAGTACATTACCAGTGGCAGGTTTCCAAGTAAGAATCTGTTAGGAGTGAGAAGACAACTCAGAAATCGGCCTTAATTTTGTTTCGTCTCGCCTGTTGACATTGCCGAGTGCTTAGTGCCTAGTGCCGAGTGCCGAGTGCCGATTGCCGAGTGCTATTAGTAATAAGATGTTTGCGCACAATTTGATCTATAATCAATTTTTTAATTCCATTAACGTCAATTTGTTTGTTGTTTGCTGAATCTTAAGATTGATAGGCAGTGCTTTGGATATCATTGAAGATTTATTTAAAAGCTTTAAATGTAAATAAATTCTACAAACTGTTCTTGAAGTAATAAATAGAAACTAAAATATAAGTACAAAAGTATTACAAATTAAATATAAGTCCCAGATAGCTGTCCGCTGGGAACGTTCCTAAAACGTTAATAAAATAAAAAACTATACCTTTATTATATCACTACATATTAACCAACACACTTGTAATCTTTGTGTAGAATTAAAAAATGAATATGCACCTATACTAAGACAAACAGCAGCCGAAACAACTATCATAATTTTTCTGACACATTTACTGAGGGAGATTGAGGCAAATTAGCTGAAGAGTTACAATAATTGTTAGATACTAAATTATAAATACTTAAGTACCTATAATCAAAGATATATTATACTGTAGATGGAACACTCGATGCCTAAAAGTGAGGCATTTTCTTTGACCTCCGGAGGTCCAATGTAGGGAAATCTCCCTAAAGGTTAACCTCTAAATTACATTTGCCGACATAAAAAGTCGACCGAGTGTAGCCTCTTTTCTCAAATTTAAATTGTATTTCATAGTATTTACTTAAGTTTAATATTATAATTAATAGAGACATTTTTAAAACGCTAATTAAAAATTTGTAACAACCATAAAACAAAAATAGTCTTTGTTAAAAATTGTTTGGATTTAAATTGTTTTAAATAAAATAATAATAATTAAAAACGATAATTAACGTTTTGATGAATGTTTTAGTTTATTCTACTGTTTATTTTAAAAATTAAAAAAAACACACAATTTCCCAAACTTGGGAATTTTTTTCATGACACTGGCAAGTTTTTCTTTTTTAATAATTTCTTTTTTGGCACGCTTTTTAACGTCAAATTAGTATGGAGTGCTCCCTCTATGTATAATATCTCTTTGCCTATAATGTTGTTCTTACTCTATTCTTTAGTTAACTTTAATAATGTGACATCACTACATAGTATAAAACAAAGTCGCTTTCTCTATCCCTATATCGATATGTATCTTTAAAACTACGCATCGGATTTTTTTTAAATAGATAGAGTGATTCAAGAGGAAGGTTTATATGTATATTTAGCGACCCGCTCCGGCATCGCGCGGGTACAATTATTTTAAGTATGGCTGTTATATACAACGTTAACAGTTTTTCTGTAGTGTTTTAATATCAGTATTGCACCCGTGCGAAGCCGGGATGGGTCGCTAGTTTATTATATTTATAGGATCGATCGATAGTGAAGGGATTGAAAGTGAATAAGCAATTCAATCAGAAATTTATAAGAAAACCTCATTTAGATTTTTATGTGAGAAGTAACGAGGCGTGGCAATCCATCTCTGTCGCACATCGCCGCATTGAATTATTGCTTTTGCTACAAACGTAATTCATTCACAATATTTTATCATAATCATCGTATTACATCGGGAATCCTATCGAAATTCTTCTCACGAATTCAATGAATTGCACTATCTGTATTGCATATAAGTTTTTTTTAATAAAAAATGGTATTTAATAGACAAAAATGTGTTTATTCCTTAACATATCAAATTCAGTACTCTTAACTTTTGTTGCATCATAAACTTTTATTTAAGTTTGGTGCGCGTAAGGTTTTTTAGTTACAGGTAAACAATATACAAATTATTCATATAGAATTATGTTCACGACGAGCAAATTCTAAGATAAAATTAGGCATCTGAATGACCGTAGCGTCGTAGCGCCGTAGCACCTGCTAATTCCCGTCAAAGTCCACAATTAAGCTATACCAAACGCCCAGTCTCAGCCTTCAAGCGAAATTAAATGACGCTGTAGTTGCAAAGAAAATGCAATCACCGCCCGCTACATCCACGATGCAAATCTCAATTTCCGTCTCACTGTGCCCCGCTATTCCTTACGCTAATAAAACGTGCACCAAACGGAGATGCTGTTTCGCCCGCTGATGAACGCCAAATGACGTTATGACAGCGCACGCTGCCATTTAACGCCTATTTGCTTCCAATTTCAAATCTCGCGCGCTCCCCCACAATTCCGGCCAGTACGAACGGGGCATAGATAATGGCGTTTTGTTTTTAAGCCCGAATGATTTTAGATGAAAATGATTTTATGTATAATTTGAGTTTCTTTTGTTTTTATTCGAAATACAAAAAAAAAACAATTATTACATGTATTAACGAATTATAAGTTTTTTATTTTCTAATTATTCTAAGTAGGTATTAATCAAACTAAGTATTACCAAATTATATGAATGCACGTATTCATTGAGGTGGCGGCGGTATTAACAACGATGAAGTATAATTAATCGTTGTTAATATATAAATTCGCACAAAACTTTCATAAAAGTGTTTTAGGTAAATTCGATTTGGATAAATCGCATGCCTTTGAATAAAGGGCGAATAAAAAGCCGTCTAGCAGCGGACAGAAAAAGAAAAGAAATCGAAATCAATATGGCTGAAACAGACGGTCGAAACTCCACTTAACAAAGTTACAGAGGATTTTTAAATAAAGGGAGCTCTTCTAAATGTAAGTTACTTTCCCTTAAAACAATGCATTTTTATTCCTATTACTACCTACTGTAAAAAAAATAATTAAATTAAATAACGGATATTAGAGGTGTCTTTGTGTCTTTCTTGTAAAAAAGTTATTTCTTTCAAATGCATTGTCTATGCTCCGATGTGTTCTTTATTTGAAAACGTTCGCGTGTCGAACACGAATATCCGTCCCGCCATTTGAAGCGCGCGCGACCGGAAACCAGAGGATATTCAGTTTCGCGCGCCTTTCTGCCCGCTTGACACTTTTCAATATTTTACTTTTATTTACTGCTATTATTTATGGCATAACCTATGCTTTGAGAAAACTGGACAGGATTATGTACGGCTTCTTAGACTAGAATCGGTGAGTCAACGATGCCTTTTGTTACCTATATGGTTAATTAATAAAAAATACACTAAATGACTATGTTGCTTGTTTGCACGAGTATAACATTATCTGAAAGGGCCGCACCGTATGCAGTAAATCTTCAAAAGGCAAGTGAAGTCTGTACTCGAGGCTTGATACGTTTTTATTCAGATTTATTCTCTTTTCGCGTTCAGGAAGGCGTGCCGGTCACTTTGTGAAACTCTACCGAGCGTGGCGATGGCGGACGATTAACTGGAAATGTCTTTTTCATAATTTTAAATATTATTTTGAAAATCTAGATTTAAATTTCTTGTCGGAGGCCAAGGCCCACTTCCGGTCATCGTGTCACCCTAGTTAGTTAGTTAGGTCTGGGAAGAAGGTCTAGTTTTGTTTCATAATGTTTTAAAACTTGAAATTTTATTATAAGATGTCAAACACCAAATTATCGGGTACTGGGTTACTATCAATTATTGGTACAATTACCTTAGTAAGTGTCTTTACGCTTGGCATTTAGCATAAAGCATAACATCGGCATGGTGTATAATTTCATTGTAGGTGATCCGCAGTTTCGGAAGAAAAACTTAAAATATTCCATAGGTAACTAACAAGGAAACTATACCATACTAATCATAGTCACATCTAGTATACTAGATCATTGTAAGTACCATCTCTCGAACACATCAGCAGCGCGGACGTTAGACTTTTATACATTCATCGGATTAAGCTCTCGTATATGCTTAAAAGCTCTTTGTGGCGGTTTTGTTGTCAGTTAATCGAGAAGCTTAGCGCGGCCGTGTAGAAAGCATAAGAATGCTCAAAGCGAAAGCTCCAGCCAGTCCTT
Source organism: Papilio dardanus tibullus (assembly GCA_013186455.1). Classification (NCBI taxonomy): domain Eukaryota; kingdom Metazoa; phylum Arthropoda; class Insecta; order Lepidoptera; family Papilionidae; genus Papilio; species Papilio dardanus. Next base: position 65,035 of record QDHC01001974.1, read on the forward strand.
TGTGCGCGCTCGCCAGCTATTGATATGGCTACAAAGCTTTGATATTTTTAGCATAATATATTTTATAAAAAATTGTGTCTCATTTTAAGTTGCGCGTATTTAGTGACGGCAAAAGTATCGGAGACTCAAAGAAAACGAAATCAAAAGTATGGCGATTTCGTATTGAAATCATAAAAACAACCGAATTGTTACGTATTTGGCAACATTAGTCAAATCTTCATCAATTTCGATCGTTGCCTGTTTTAAAGAAAACCACAATAACACTGGCTATTCTTAGATGTTTCAAGAAAAACAAAACACAAACAAGTCTCTAATTAATCCAACAAAGAGCAAACCGCAACCGTATCGGCGAGCGGAGATACAAAACATCTCGAAGGTAACTCAATTACACGCCCACAATTCATAATAAAAGAGGCTCTATCGAATTACCGCGCGATTCGCACCCCGCCATTATGCGAAGAATCGTCACAAACGAAGCATTGTCAACTACACTAGCTGCCATTGTCTGTGTTATCGCCCCGCCTCGCTTTTTGCCGGCACTCTTCCGTTTTACAATGATTTACAACGCAGACGGCGCGTTAGACACAATATATTGACGATAGAATAGTTGCAGTTGTTTTTTGACATCTGATCTGCATCCTGATATACCGTGAAACTATTTTTCAGAATATAAAATGTTTTGACAATTAAGTTTTGCTGTAAATAAACTATTAAGGTTGTTTTAGCATATTGATATTATGGTAATACTTAATAAACGACGAAGTTATGTGATCACGAAAATGTTTACTCACAGAAGGGTTGATGTCATTCTTTACTTTTATAGGTAAAAGCTAAAAAGGTAACAGTAATAACAAAGAAACTGCACAAATGATTTGTGTTAATTTTACATTATTGTCTCTCAGAAGCCGTATTATCTTAGGCATAAAACGAAATCAATTTATCCATATTTAAATACTTCTTCCCATTCATCATTGAGCATCGACCTCGCGCCCTTACAAAACCTTATCGCGATATTTGTTCAGTTTTTATTTTCACTGTGATACATCTTTACAAACTTAACCGTGCCGTTGGTTAATATTTAAAATTATAATAATTACAAGGCAATAAGGTTGAAAATCGCTTGAAATATTCTTTAGTATAGGAAAATGTAATGTGGTCCTTTATGGGCAGAGTCGGAGCGGAAATAAGCTTCTTTGTGACACTATCGTATCGGATCGTCAACCGCTTCCTTTCTAAAGATTATTGTAGACGTAAGAGCAAATAAAACTTATCGCCGCGGCCTGCTTCGCGGGTTTTTGTATTTATTGTATTGCTATAAAGTTTTAAAACAACTATTTCAACAATTATTTATATTAGAGGGACGAACAAATATTTCCAGAATGTTCTGCTGCTTTGAAAGGAATTCTTATAGATTTAAAAGTAATCTAGTAATTACAATGATCTCTGACCAGTGGTTGCAAATTTTTAGGGGCCTGACCGGTCTACGAACAGAGCCATCTTCTGAGCAATTTTAGTCCAGTTAAAATTGTTTATTTGTTTGCACTTCACCAATAAGACAACACAGCAATCTATCGTGTGCATTTTTAAGGTTATGATTTTTTTAATAAAGAGAACAAAAAGCAAAAATCAAACATTGTTGGCGCTGAATATTGAGCGATGTATAAAGGCGGCGGGTGTCATGGCGGGCCGGGGGCGACGCCGTAATGGCAATTTTTCGTATACAGAGGCGTGAATGCATTGAATGCGAGATGTCGCGTAAACGGTCCGCGGCGTGCAAATTTGACGCCTTTGTGGTGCGCGCGTGACACGAATACACCTCGCATTGTAATACCCCAACTGTCACTATCCAACACTCGTTATTGTACTGGACTTTAGATGCTATCAAGTCTTTGGTATAACCTGGATTTTAGCTTACTTCCGCTGTAAGGAAACACCAGTTAAATATCCATAATTAAACCTTCATACTTCATGACAAAGGATTCGAATGTAGTTGATACTCTACATCACCTTTCTGTACTAAATAAAAAAGTATTAGAAGTCTTTTGGACGGAAAAATAAAAGAATAAAAAGTACACTAAAAGGCGCTGAGAACGATAGAAACTTGATATGAGGACAAATGTCCATCACAACACGTAATATGTGACAAGCTTCAATCACAGTGATTTCAGATTCCGGGCGTTTGTCTGTAAGTGAATGAAACGCCCGCTCCGACCTTACATACATCTACCCCTTTCTTTTCTTTTTCGGTTAGTTGGTACCGATTTAATGAAGAATGGATGGAAGGTGGATACTACAATAACGAGATCGGCAAGTCGGCCAGTCGGCCAGTCGGCCAGTTGCGTAGTTAAAGTGTATCCAGTAGCCTCTAATATTGCAGTAATAACTTCGCGATCCCGGGTTACTTACTTATGGTACGGGGTATATTTCGTATTTACTTTTAACCACCCACAGTGTGTGATTTACTACGAAGTAGAACAGGAGGGCTTCCCAAAGTATCTTTCGATTGGCTATATATCTGATGGAATCGACAAAAAATGTGTGAAACTGACAATGATTTGTAGCGAATATCAAGAATGTATGGAACTGACACTGACGTTTGATATCTCACGCGTGACAAGCACATGACTTATCGAATATCATTGTATGTTTCATATTTTTTGTCGATTCCATCAGCGATATCGCCGATCGAAAGATACTTTGGATAAGCCCCCAGTAGTCATTTGCGGGTTCATACTTAGAATCTAGTGACAAGCTCAGATTACAGTACTGATAACATTGAACTCCTATGCATTCTAACCGTAACCCGTACATACAACGAAATGATACTGGCGTAAAGGGTACAATTGATTGAGACGTACCGTCCGTCCGCAGAGCTTTGGGATAAGCGTCGCAAATTGCTACCATCGACTACCAAATGATGGACATTGTGTCCCGTATGTCTTCATACATTTACTTGAATCGTATCGCCTATGATTTCTACTAGAATTTTCCGACTTCTAAGCTTCCAACAATGTTAAAATAAAGCTTTTAGATGATGAATATTCAAATTGAATAAAAATTCAATTCATTTTATTTTTTTAATTGTGTACATTTTTCATTAAGAGTGAAAATAGTCTGTAACGAATGGGGGTTTTCATTTAATCACTTTGCAACGTAAATTTCAATCTGTCCGTCTGTGACCGCGACCGAATTGCAATTATGACGGGCGACGGTAACCGGATTTGGAGGCGGACATGCTTTTTTTTAACAAACGCTAAGCTAAGTTTTATTTGTAATAATGCTTTTTGGATTAGATTAATGAGATATTGAAGTTCAAGAAAATGCAGATCATAGAAAAAAATACTGCATTTGTAGTGATGTTGAAGTGACTGTCGAATCTTCTTTACCTACAGGGATGTCTTTCAAATGAAGCCTTCACATAGTACAAATGTCCATTAGACTTTATGTATCATTTTAAATATTCTTATCTAAGCCTTTAATAATAAAAAGTTATGGTCTTCTATCGAAGTTAAGAATCACAGATAAAAACAGGAGCGTCGCTTCTGCGGAATGTCTCACTGAAACGCGATCGCTCACCGCCTCAGCAATTAGTTGCTAAAGGGTGTTTATTTATGGGGTTAGACTACGGTGACCATGATTTGAGGACGACAATATTAGTCCATAATGTCACCGATGAATGTACTTAATTACTACTATTTTTAACTGAACAACTTATCAGGTTCCCTGAACTCTACGTACCATCTGATAGTAGTGAAGAAAGGCGGAAAGAGGACTTCTTATGATAAAGAAGAATAATGTACTACAAAGGATGTCCCAAAACCAGTAAACTTTTTAAAAGGGTCTGCGGGAAAAAGTTTAGGAAGTTCTGGTCTAGACTCTAAGCCTTTTAGTACGATAATCTTTTGTTGAATAGTCTGTTGTATGTGTATATTATTGTTACCCTATCGTACGTTTAAAACCCCGGGATCGGCCCCCTACGTCATCTCAGTGGCGCATCTAATCTGTAAACGCGGCCGATTGAGGACCTAACTCTACATTATTGTTTTTTTATAGAGCGCAAATAAAAAATAATCGCAAGAGGTAACTAATTTTATTAACCCCTCATAAATAGTCGAATATTTTTAAGCAGGGGGCACTTATTTTGAGATAGTAAGAAAAAAGCTCTGCCTCGGAATACGGCGATAAAGTAGGGTTCTTTTTAACGTTGCATTTTAAAACTTCGACATAGTTTTTAACAAAGAATTCAGTGGTGTGATCTTAGACTCTTTGATTAAAAACCTAATCTGTTTTCGCAATGGACTTGACTAGATCTAGAATTGAAGCGTAGAATGCAGGTAGTAAAGTTAAGTACGGTTCTGATGTTTACGCCAGAAATGTAGCATTTTTTGGCGTAAAAAAAAGTTTAATTAATCTTTATCAAGTTGCTTCGTTGGTTTATTTGAACATGTGCGTGGCCCTCCATTGTTCATCGGTGCGAGTGTTTATTCGTCGATAATCGAGTGCGTTCCGGATTAATTTCTCTCCCTCGTTGTTTTTAAAGATGTTGCCGCTCGGCTTGCTCTCGAGTGCCACTCCACCGGCGAACAACGAACACATGTCTATTTCGATTATCTTTACTATTTTCACACTATTATTATTATTGACTTTATTTGTTTTAAAAAAAATGTTCCCTTAGTTTGTGCGGAAAAATAGTGATATGGCGGAATAATGCTTGGTAGCTTATTGCTTTTAAACTTGCGCCGACATCCTTACGGCCGATTGTTCTGACGCTACTCAAATTTAAGCGTCGCTTAAAATTTGAGTGGTGTCAAAATTAAGCGAGATCGCCTAGAATTTAGAGTTTAATCGTGGACAGTTGAGTAAGACGCTCTGAAATATTTGAATAGCGTTTGAAAATTGAGCCGTTAGCCTTAAATAAAAAATGATTAATAAAACACAATACTACTTTAAAATTTTACTCGTAGTCTTTTTTATTTTCAACTCAAAACCCTGATACAAAACTTAATTAAATTTACATTTTATTAAAATGTCATTTTATTTAAAACAAAGTATAAAATGATAACAATAAACAAACTAATCTAACAATAGTTATTTGAACAGTTCTTAACTATTCTATAGAACAAAATCGGTGGGAAAACAAATAAAACCTAACTATATTAAATTGAAACTAAATGAACAAAATCTTTGAATTTCTGACATAAAAATGTTGTATTTGAAAGGCCAACAAAACAATATATTTACAAACTAAAGACATTCATCTTTAAGAAAACATTTTTGATAACATGAGTTCATTATTAGATAACCTACTTTTTTACAAAATGTTTTGCCTAAGAATAATTTACAATATTGTGCAATTTTCAACTAGTTATAGTAACTTTTCACTGCGATAATCTGCACAAAATACATATAATTACAGAGAATGAGAAATAACAAAATACATTTTTACAGATATTTCATAATACAGTGTAAATCTACGGTTAAACGATACAATTTTTTGGTAATATGCTGAGTAAATGAGAGTTCTTTAAATTATTTTGTGGAGGAATTTAAAAGTTGCAAAGACCGACTATGTCATAGTGGTAATTAAAACCTTTTTATTATTTTATATTGGCTTTTTTGTCATTATTAACGTAAGAAAGAAATAAAGTAATAAGTGCGTAGATTAATATTAATTTACTTTTAATCGATTGCTTTAGTTTAATACTGTATTCATTAATTTCTATTCTATATGATATGTGAAATTCTTTTGGCATTTTTTTTTCGAAGGGTAACATAGCATTTCTTTAATCACCATTAATATAATAAGATAACAAAAATTCACATAACAAAAATAACATTACTTTTCCATCGACTCTTTACAAAAACACGAGTTATGTCTTTTTGTATTTTAATAGTTAATTAAATGTTTTTTATTGGCCAGTGGACCCACGTGGCTACACGTAGTTTAAAATATGCAGTACTAATAAAACATAATTTATACTATAATAAAATGATCGATTAACGTCAAATAATTATATCTACGATTAAAAAAATCAAAAAGTTTGTATCTTTGACTCAATATTTTGATTGTAAGCGCCATAACCCTTAGGCTCCAAGTCACTCAGTGGGGACGTAAAGCTGGTGATAGTAATAAATTCTAGTTTTACCATACAGAATGACTTTTTCTTTCAATTCCTATCGCTTACGTAAATAACAATATTCTATACAAACGAATTCTATAAACTTAAATGCTTAACTATGATTACACAAATCCCATTGGAAGAACACTTCGGATTGGCTACGTCATTTACACACTAATAACACTTTTAACTTCGATTGTTAAACACCAAAAATATTGTCACTTTTAGGGTTGTCCCATTCACTTATGTTACTCTCACAGTTAGACTTAGGGCTGCCAAACCTTAACCCCCCGTATGAAAGAGGAGATAACTGAAAATGCTTATTCTGTTTTTCACCAGTCTTCAACAACTGGTTCAGTCTTACACTATTAGGGTTGTCCCTTCCAAGACAATTTGTTTTTCACACTAGTTAGGGTTGTCTTCTCTAGAGTATCTTATTAAAGTCTTGGACTAAGTCGTTGTCTGCTTGTTCTCACCTTAAACACTGTCAGGGCTGTCTCTCTCCTGCATGGAAGTGGAGGGACGCTCCCAGTGCGGCATGGGCCGGGCCGGGAGCGGCACTGGCCTTCATATAACATGCTGGGGCGGCTCCTCGTCGCTCTTCATGAGGACGTATGCGACGGGGCGCTTTACGTCCGGGGGAGGAGAGGGCGACCTCCGCGGGGGACAGCCGCAGGGGGAGAGGGCGTTGCTGTAGAACGCGCTGCTGTAGAGAGCGCCGCCGTACAGGGCCTGCATAGAACATAGAGATTTAAATCTGGTCTAATACGAAGTCGTAAGAGTTTTCCAGTATTTTATACACACCTGCAAATGCGCTAACTCAGCTGCCAACTTCCCATCATCTGTGGGTAGCTTCGCAAAGGGATAGAAAGGGTAAGGCAGAGGTGGGAACAGCGCTCGGCCGAGGTCCGGCTTATCGGTAAGCAGGTGGTGCGGCATGGGCAGTTGCGGCACGGGGTGTGGCAGAGAGGGAGGCAGCAGCCGAGGTACTGGTGCCATCAGCCCGCTGATGCCGAACCCGAACTTCGGCTCCTTCTTCACCAGCGCTTTGGGTTTCCTCCGAGGACGATACTTGTAGTCGGGGTGCTCTTTCATGTGTAGTGCTCTGAAGGAGGAAAGAAGTTGTTACTGGCAATTCTAGCGTATTAGAAGACGAGCAAATGCGTCTTTTAGTAAGTTGTATTGCGGCCAAAAGTTGTTAAAATTGATTTAGTTGTTAATTAATTTGTCGTTCTACGGATTCGTGTGAACAATAGGTGACGCGTTTAATTATTTATTGTCCGCAAATTCTATAAGTCAGCCGAAATAAGTGACAATGAAATGCCACCGGCCGCCAGTCACGGCCAGAGTAACATTATTATTTATGCAATAAAGCGCACAATTGTCGCGAGCGCGCGCCGCCCTTAAAACAACAATGTCGTTTCAACAATGCACGGATTATTGCATTGTCCGAATCACAATCGAGTGTTATTCTATACCCTTCACTATGTGCGCTTCGATACCAATAGACAATCAACTCTGTTCCTATGTGATAAAGTTTAAATTCGACTGAAGTTTAGCTTACATGAGATCTATAGTGACGTGCAGCGCGGCGACACAGCGCACGATTATGCGAGCTTTGTGATAGAAACGCGCGATTGTCAGCGAGCCGATTGTAATTATTGTACTGGTCGGAGGGCGGACGATAGTTCGAGTACTGAATACTGAGGTTACGAGGACTGTTTGTTCAATGTATTTATTTGCATTGTATTTTCCGTGTGATTAGAGCGATAAAGCGAACTGTTGGATTTTAAATGATTATAATGTTAATAGGGTTAATGAATTTTAATTTCGTTATTAAAATACCGATGTTAATTTGACTGTTTTTATTTGATACAAAGTGCAATGTAATTTAAAGTTTACACGAAATTATTTAATTGAAGTGCTAGGGCTGATAATGCTGTGTTATGTTTGCTATATTTTATCTATACTAATATTATAAAGAGAGAAACTTTATATTTTTTTATGTACGGAACAAACTCAAGAATTGCTGGGAGTATTTAAAAAAATATCTCACCGTTACCAAGCTACATCATCCCGGAGTAACATAGGCTATTTTTTTATAAATTTCGCGCAGACCAAGTCGCGAATAACAGCTAGTAATTTATGTCATTCTATGCATAATACAAATGGTTATATTCTTTAAATCGAGGCGAACGTTATGTACTCCTTTTATCCCTCAATATTTGCAGTAGGCATACCAGGGATTACTATAAAAGAATCATACTTAAATCTCGCATGGTATTAAATAGACATGAAGTTATATTTTATACAAATAAAATCAACACCAAACATGTCTTTTTGCATTTTATCTAATATCAATTTTTTCCTCCATTCATTGATTACAATATCGAGTGTAAACATTGATCGATTCGTAGAACGTCTTCAGAATAAAAAAGTGTGGGGTCGTCGACCGTGGCACTATCAATTCCTTCATTACTGTGTTTGCGAGCCAAATAAACACGATAAGCGCAAGGGAAATAACAAAATATCTCGCCCAAGAAAAATCCTATCTATTTTTTATCGGACAACTTTTTGGCGTATCTTCGTCCGAGTTAATCGAGTTGGACAAACATCGATATCGATATGAGGCGACGCTTTATTTCATTTATATTGAAATTGTTCCTTTTGATGGTCAATATTGTGACTATTGGATTTATATTTATTGCCTTCTTCCGTTCCTTCTTATATTTTTGACTAACTGTTGTGCGCGACTTCTTGAAATCTCGCGTGGAATTAAATAATATAGCCTATGTTACTCGGGGATAATGTAGCTTTCTAATGGTGAAAGAATTTTTGAAATCGGCTTAGTAGTTTTTGAGTTATTTCAATACAAATTAAAATACAAAAATACAAAGTTTCTCTATTTATAATATTAGTATAGATAAAACTAGAGGACATCCCACTCAGGTATTGAAAATGTTGAAAACAAAGGACAATCTAGAGTTCTTGTAGACTCTTGTGTCTACATTTTTGTCAATGCAAATAAATGATTTTAAGATTGATATGAAGCTACGCATTAATTTGGGCGACCGTGAAAGTACGATACTGGTCCATTTAATATTAGTTATAATGCTAAATACGTAGACGCGTGCAAAGAGATTCCTACAAGAAAATCAAGAATTGCTGGGTTGTGGTTGGTTACTACAATGTGATTGCGATACTTTACTGTAATATTTTATAACACAGATAATATAATTTCGTTATCTTAGCCTTTATTATCTATGGCGTTGTGTGGCCAGCCGTTTTCGATTGTATGCAACGATCAAATAGTCGACGATAAAAAATAAATAGGAACGCAAACAGAGGCGCGTCTTGAGCATTGTGGTGACCGATAGCGGGACCGTAGCTTACTACTAGAATTACTAACTTTAGTAACGCTAGTAGATAGGGAAATCCACAGAACGTGGATTACGTACTGGTAATGAAGAAAGGGGAGTTAACCCTTTTAGAAATTAATTTTTGCGATATCTGCCGTATCAGGGAGGAAAAAAGATGCATGCTCTGAACTATATTTAATAGGCAATTGTAGGTGTTCTTGAGGGCCTTTAAGGACGATTTTTAGTGCAAAGATTGAAGATGAACCTCATTTAGATAGATCAATTGTATAAATGTCACTTAGTTACTATTAAAATAGTTTTTTGCTGGTGACGGTTATCGTATATTTTTATAACTAACCAAAGAAAAAAAGTTACACAAATCGCATTTAAAAAGTGTAAAACAAAAAGTCAATTAAGAATCCCATTCAAATAGCTATTCGAGAGTCAAACTTGAGAGTCAGTTGACAAACAAATTCGCTTCCCGGCGCGGCCAGCCTTTACAAAGAGCTAGACCGAACGCATAAGCTGGTTTTTATAGCCCTGCCGCTCCCCGATAACGCGCCCGCCCCTAACAATGCAAGATATTACTATGAATAATAGATAATTGTCCCACTCCAGCGCCGGCGGGATTCTCACAGATTAAATTGATTTGTTAAGTTGCGATTTGCTCTGAGGATCGTGATTAGTGCGGGTTAGGGGACGGGTTTACGAGTTGCGATTGTTTCTGATCTGGCTTTTTATACGTTTTATTGGTTTTTAAATATTTTTTAGACATTTTATTAGGATAAAAATAGATATAGACGGGTAAAGTTAATTATCAGTACCTCATTTATATCTCATGTCTATTTCTGTGCGTAAAAACGTCCATTTTTTAGACATCAGTCTTTACTCCAGGAAATCTATATTAAAGATACGAGTAGTCTCTTCAGTCTTTTGTCGATTCTGGTAATTTAAATATATACTCCTGCTTCGTCCACATTTTTTTTCATTCGTCTTCCAAAATGACAATATTGTTATCTTAATGTGTAGTTTATAACTTTGTCAATTATTAGCGCATCTGATAAAGAGCACAACACAGGTACTATTTTGTCGTATAGAAATTGATAACTTTAACTAAATACCTACTCTAGGTAGGTGCTCTTTCCATAATCATTATTACGAACCTCTATTATTTGGTCTAAGGCTCCACGTAACTCAGATCTAGTTCTATCTAGTAGGACTTTGTTTTAAAAAACAATTGAATTTAAAAATTAGGTACAGATATATTCCGATTAGTGCATAACTGTAAGCTAAGCATGCGTCTTGAAATAATTCAAATATTACATTGTAATTTTTGCAATCTAGGGTATCCTACCATTTAAATAATAGAGGCTAATCAAAAAAGCTCGTTATCAGTGTTATTAACGTGTCAAACATCCGGACATTTATTTGAGTTAAAATCTACCACTGTTCGTTTATGGCCGCCTGGTGCAATGCCAGCTCAAATAAAACCTTTTTGTCTCTCACAGTGATAACTTCAGGTGTGCTGGCTGTTTTGTCAGCCTTTATTTACTCTGTGATACGGAATTAAAAAGATAATAAGATGTGTATCACAGATTAAATACGTTGTTTTCGTGTTCTGTTTGTTTTAGTCTGTGGTAGACGACGCTGGCTGGATTTCTTGTTTGTTTTTAAATGCAAATACTTATTGTTTAATCTTGTTATCATCCCGAGGGTTTTATTTTAAGTTGTTCTTTGTATGGTTTCTTTTATTATCAATTTTATCAAATCTGAGCTAGTTATGAATGTGTTTTAATGCTTTAATATGATTAAATAATCTTACTAAATAAATTATAATGCTAGTTTTAAACTCCAAACGGTTACTAAACTGAACGCTAAGTGTGTTATGAACCGCCTATTAGTACAGGACCTAAATGTAAGAGGTGATTTCCCTGTTGGAGTTTTGGTTAAATTCCGTGGACTTCAAGTTCGAAAAGGTCTTCTTAAAACTCCATTGATTTCAACTCATCGGTGTTTATGATTTACATTTTAAACCTCATTTTAATGTCTACTAAGGTCTTAAATTATAACACCACGTTTAAACTTAAAATTTCATAAGTTAATTTGTAAGCGGCGCTTACTTAAAGATTCTATTCTGAATTCGTCCCCTAGATACATTTAGGTGTTTAAAATATGATTGTCTATGTCCCACCCTTTATTTCTATATGTTATTTTGTACTTCTTAAGGGTCGTGATATACGCTTTTGCGTACCTTTGTTAAGAGGATGGTAAACTTTTGAACCTAATATTGATAACTACAGAAATCTACATAATATGTTTAACTATGGACTAGTCGTTTGAAAAATATACCTACAACTAAATATGTTATTAATAAATCTCCATTAAATTCATTACAGAAATGATATTTTACATCATGATCGAATGAACATGGAAAATTTGTTTTTTTTTGGTATCGATGAAACCTACAATTATTTTATTACATAAGTTTCACAATAAAATATTTAAAAAAATGATACGATTTAAAACATGTATATGTAATACTAGCTGTTGTTCGCGACTTTGTCCGCGAGGAAGTAAAACATATAGACTATGTTACTCGGGTATAACTTGGCTTTCTAACGGTGAAAGAATTTTTAAAATCGACCTAGTAGTTTTTGAGTTATTCCACATTATTATACATACAAAAATACAAAGTTTCTTTCTTTATAATATTAAGTATAGATAAAGATTAGGTATCATATCAGGACTTCAGCTCACCTCAACCTCTTGGCTTCATCAATAAACGGTCGTTTCTCCATCTCGGTCAGTAGCTTCCATTCAGCGCCGAGCCGCTTCGAGATCTCCGAGTTGTGCATCTTAGGGTTGTCCTGCGCCATCTTCCGCCGCTGACCGCGCGACCACACCATGAACGCGTTCATCGGCCGCTTGATGTGTTCCGCTGGCTGCTTGCCGAGAGACATGACTCACAAATATTATTTACTTTAATTATTTTTACATACACATTTGTCCATACATTATTTATTATAAAATTCAGTTAGTATTCAATAATTAATTATAATTTATTTGATGTGAATATTTATATTAATTTAATTGTTTTAAACAATAATAACACAAGACGACGTGATTGAAAAATGCCGCGCCGGTGAAAAGCTCCCGAAAGCTCAATGCGCCGCTTTTCTCGCTTGTGCCACGGTTTGTGTCGCGGCCTCGGTTTATTCCCCCCTCGTGTATGCCCCCCCTTAAATTAAATTGTCCAATGAGAAGCCGCGTAGGGCGGCCGCTGTCTCCCGATTGGCTGGCGAGACGAACGTCTCGCGGCGAGCAACAGGTGGCCCGACTTCTTGTTAGCATGTTTATTAGCGAGATTAAATTTGGTTTTTTGTACCGCAACCTTCGTTTAGTGAAAAATGCGCCCCCGAGTAATTGGACGGCGACAATTTGAAATGTATGAGGCATTGGAAAACGCGCATTGCAGTATGATGCACTGGTTCTTACACTACGCTGGTGTGGGTACATTTACGTATGTCTTACGTGTGTGTGCCAAATCTTGCTAGTTCTGAAACCGAACATTATAAGAATCTTTTATTTTCCAATCAATAAATAGGTATATAACTAAACAATATTGTTATTATAGATCTAGTATAATTATTTGATAATTAAATAATAATAGAGACCCATAATTAGGAAAATCTAGTATTAAAATAAACAATGTTGTAAGAATTTAACAAATTACTAATTAAAAGTTGGTTAAGATCACCGCGGGTTTCCACTACTCAAACAAAAGCATTATCAATTATTAACAATATATTTTTGTATGTTCTAGCAATGAAAACGCACGTTTCCATTTGCATATTCTGTTGTCAAATTGAACGTAGTGTTCTTCCGCACATGCATTGAGGCCGCGAATTTGCATGAGGCGTTCCGCGGTCAAACAAGCCCGCCTGAATGCCGCCTAATGGAGACCTCATCTGCACGTAATTATACCACGTTGTCCAAATACAGCGGCTTTTATGCTAATGCTTTTGTTCAGGACAACTGTATATAGGTTTTTGTTATGATTTGAATTCCTATATTGGGTTAGATAACCTTAGCATTTGATCCTTATCGTCTATTTGTCCTTTTTCCTACATCCCATGCATTATTAGAAGTCATATCTGAATTTACTACCTTCTCTCTCATCCTCTTTCAAACACTGTCCATATTGTTACAGAATTATATCTGATGGTCTTGAAACGATTCTTTAATCACAGTCTAGTTATATTTTCTGACCGACAATTGCTAAAAGTAAATGTTTTAAGTAAAAAATAATGTTAACAAAGTAAGTAAATAATTGTAAACAATGTTAACTTCTCGAAGTACAATATATGCGCGAACGTGGTGGCCAAATATTATCTGAATCTTTATTCATTTAATCTTTTTAAGTTAAAAGTGTTCATTTCAATTTATATTGCACGTTCTATGTTATACTTTAACCAATATCAAATTACCATGGAGGTTGTGTTGATACAAAAATGGTTGTACGAAGGTTGTGTCGCTGGCCGCTTGTCTGGCGTGCGCGGCAAATTGAAATAGAGCCTCGCCGGTGATTCACTTACCTCTGTGCGTGGTACACTCGAACACACAAGTTTTAAATATTTTTAATTTTATTATAAATATTTTGATCGAATCACATGTAAAAATCAAGAGATATTTTTGTTTTCTAAACAATAACTAAAAAAACTGTACTTCTAATGCGGTATATATGTTATTTAATTCAATTAACTTGTTTATTACCCCTCAAAGTTGGATCAGTGTCCAAATATTTGTACTAATTTTTATTCTCGTTTGTCGATTGGCACAGAGATTCTACTTATAAAGAACACTTGTTAATCTATATCTATACTAATATTATAAAGAGAGAAACTTTGTATTTTTGTTTGTATTGAAATAACTCAAGAACTACTAGGCCGATTTCGAAAATCCTTTAACCATTAGAAAGCTGCATTATCTCCGAGTAACATAGGCTATATTATTTAATTCCAAGCGGACGAAGTCGCACATAACAGCCAGCTTAATATAAGTATGTTCTCTCGTTTAGCGGGACTTTTAAATATTATTTAATATACTAATTGTTTATATTTGTGTGTGTGAGTGTACATAAAACAATCCGTCGGCGTCACAATATCGTGTTATGTGGCATTTTGCCGGCTGGCCGCCTCGCCGCGGGCACCTCGTCGCCTCTACGCCGCTTTTACTGCACGCGCGCCTCACTAACCGTATTTACGCTACCTTAATTATATTGTAATATCGACTAATTATCATTTTAATGGAAAATTAAACAGTCTATATTGTTTTCATGTACATTACTAATGCTTAGTAGAGTCTTCTAGTCATTATTGTCATTGGATCATTGTCATTAGTACTTCAATATTTTTGTGACGAATAAAAAAATGTGAATGGGAATCTACTCTTACTATGATGTCAATTGTTTTCTTAACATGTAAACGACCAAACAGCTTATTTCGCCCAAATAGCGAAGCGACCGCGGTCCATAGAAATCTACAATAGCAGATGTATTGCCTACTTTAGTCGATGAAGGTCTACACAAAATGAGGATATTTCTCCTTTCTATATTGAGCACATAGACTCATATTATCTTAATATCATAATATAACTTACTAATTATGTGTTCTTACATAATAATAACAGTACCAAAATATCCCTTGGTCTTTCTCCATTCTGTCGCCTATCATATTCGAGTATTGGTCGTAGCGGCGACTCACGTAGTATCGTAGCTCGCGGCTACAATATGCGCCGTGTAGCGCCTACGGCGTAGAGGGGACGTTCACGCTTTGTTTGGTAAGAATACGATACATTGAAGGTACAATGCGACAGACAAATCTCTTCCTAATAATTTGGTCATAGGAACTCATTAATACTAAATATCTCTGTCTCAAATAAATTATTTAACAAGTAAAATAGTCCATTTACTTAACAAGCTACTCGTATTATTATAACAACACCTTTGTAAATTACTTTGGATGTTATTGTGTAGTCTTATATATACAAACTAAAGAATTGACGGTCGAATTTTCAAACGCCACTTAAATTTAAATGTCGCTTAAAATCTTAGTGGCGTCAAGATTAAACAAGATAGCAGTAGAATTTGAAGTTTAAGCATGGACTTAACATGTAAGTAATATTTGAGTAGCGTTTGAAAATTCGGCCGTTTAACTTTCTAGAGCCGGCAATCTTTTAATTATGTTTTTTAAATTAATATGATAATTAATTGAGTTCATGACATTACAATTAAAGCTGCCATTACTAATTCAAACAAAGCAGTTCTATATGAGTTTACCCTGAAATGTATATTTGTATATGTCATATGTAAAGTGAGCCGAGACACAAAGCGGCTCCCGCACGGCGCCTGCTATTGAACGGCTAGGAAATAAAATATCCTATCAATGCCGACATAAAGGAGACCCGCAGAATACAGGACACACACCATAGTTTGTTCCCAGAGATATGTCTTAAGATATTTGTAATAATAGTTGAAAAATTTGAATTAGAAACCATTTGCTGTACTGTATGTCAAGGGCAAATAAGGAGTAAGGCGTATGGATTAATTTAATTTATCTAAGTAAATCTATACTAATATTATAAAGAGAAAAACTTTGTATTTTTGTATGTATTGAAATAACTCAAGATCTGTTCCGATTTCAAAAATTCTTTCACCGTAAGAAAGCTACAGTATTCCCGAGTAACATAGGCTATATTTTTTAATTCCGCGCAAACGAAGTCGCGAACAACAGCTAGTATAATATAGAATTATCATGTAAGAAAATATTAAAGCTGTTGTATTCTTTCCTACCGACGTGTCAACTGCGCCATGTATTGTTTGAATGTAATTGACATAAACTTATATTTTATTGTATTTCTACAAAAGATATCATAATATTTGTAATTAGTAACACACTTTTACAGCGTCCAGGCCAAAGGCGAGAGGGGGAAAGGGACGCCACTATGACGAATGTCACTTGATATTGACAGGCGGTGTTCAGATATGCATAAGTAATTTGATATTAACATGTGAGTTTTGCTTTACTAAGATTATACTCAATTCATAGACAATAATAATTTACATAAACAATTTATAACAACTTTACCTAAAACAATTGGTAGTATGTTTTATCCAGCGATATATCCTCAATTATTTCGTATCATGTACATTTCTTATAGAGCACAAGAGACATTTTTATTATACAGGGTGTGGAATAACATTTCACTCCATTCTATTCGCTCGCATTTGTGTTTATTTGTTTGTTGCCGAGTCGTGTGCGTTGAATGTATTATCATTTGCGTTATTGTGACTTGAAATACTTATTTCGTGTGAATTATTGCATTTAATTAGGTGATTTTTGTGATGTATGAAACGGACAATGACATTCGATAAGCCATGTGATTGTCACGTGTGAAATATCGAACGCCGTTCAGTTTCATACATTTTTCACGTTCGCTATAGAATCGCTTTATCGAATAATATCTAAATATTTCACACGTGACAATCACGTGACTTATCGAATGCCATTGTCAGTTTCAAACATTTTTTCCGATTCCATCGGCGATATCGCCAATCGAAAAGACTTTGGGTAGCCCCCAGTTTGTTCATTTTCTTGTTACATTGTATCTGGTCTTCGCCGCCATTTTCTTGGCAAGTGTCTAATAATAAATCTATATAAACATAAATAGGTGTGCGAGCGGCGGCGCGGCCGACGATATCAGACATAAAACTGAGGCTTAAAATCAGCAATAACAATAAGTTAAGACTTAAAGTCTCTTTACACTACGCGATCCTTAAACATTGTTACCATATCATGTTATATTTTAAACTATTTATTTTTCGTATAGTGACATAGTGGATCAATTCTGTAAAGATACTGTTATTGATAAATAAAATAAAATAAAAAATATCGTACATTTTTTAATCCAACAATTTCCTTGAGCTGTCTCCTGCCAATCATTCGCTTTTAGCTGAAGCAGGTCAAGCTCCACGGCGTCTCCCCAACGATATCTGGGGCGGCCGACGGGTCGGCGGCCACCGGGGGTACCGAGGTACGCTAACTTCACGCTCCGGTCTTCACCCATCCTCACTACGTGGCCAAACCAGCGGAGTCTCTGGGCTTTCACTTCTCCCATTGCATTCGGCCCGCCTACCAGCTTTTCGATCTCCAGGTTGTGTCTGGCTCTCCAGCTCCCGTCTTCCCTCTGGGTCGGGCCCAAAATCTTCCTCATGATCTTTCTCTCCGCCACTAGAAGTTTTTCTTCCTCTTTCAATGTTAATGGATAGGCGACGATGGCGCTCTCTTGTGTTGGAGGCCAAGACCCACTTTGGGTCGTTGCGCCAGCGGAGTAAGTAAGTAATTTCCTTGAAATTAATTTAAGTTTCAATTATCGAAGAAGAAATGTTCATAGGTACAGTCAACAATATAACACAACATAATATACAGGCAACACTATATACACCACAATGTCTCATAAAACATGATATTCCATATTTATGATATTGTTGATGGCGACGTTTTGTGTGACTTTTTTGTGTATATGTATTTTTGGCTTTGACTGTACCTTTCATTTTCAACATAACCTCAATTACTTATTTAAATTGCCAACTAGGATAGTATTTTAGTCAAGTAGCAAATAGCAAGCATCCGAAAATAGGATTTATTAATCTACTCTACTAACATGAGGTTCGGACACGTTTACTTACTAAATTACTTGCTATTCGACTAGAATACTATCCTGGTTCGCAAGGCTTTATGCGAGCAATGACTTTGAAATCTTTTAAGTGTAGGTATAATTTATGTAGTTTTTTAATCGAACTCAAGGCTTCACGAAGGGCGTACGATATATCGTATCGTGTGGTATAAACGTCTCGGAGAGTTCCCCCGCGACGGCGGCGGGCGGTCGCTTTTTGTATCTTCTATTATAGCTTTATAGGATCTTATTTTCATAAATATGGCGGCTTAAATACCCCCTTTATGTCTCCAGTGATTTACAAAGTGGCCCCTTGTCGAGGTGGGCTTGCAACTGTTTACGACTTCTGACATAAATTTCACGCTGTTTATCATTTAGAAACGAAAGTCATTTCTTTTTGAATAAAATGTTATTCTTAATTTTTGAAAAATAACGATGTATTTATATTATGTTTTGTTTATTGTACAAGTTATATCGGTGTATCAAAAGTGCCTAATACTAGCTTCTATTAATTATGCATTGTTTTTTTTTTACTGAACTTTATAGTAACAATTATTTTTATGCACATATTTCACTCATCTGTGTGCCAACGTCCATACCACGTTGAATACACCGGTTCTCGTCCGATCACCGAAGTTAAGCAACGTCGGGCGCGGTCAGTACTTGGATGGGTGACCGCCTGGGAACACCGCGTGATGTTGGCTTTTTTGCTGCTGGATCATCTCAATACATTCTTTTAAAATTAAAAAAAATATTTGTGTTATCCAAAATCCAAGGATTTAAAGTGTTTGAATATCTAATGATTTTACTTTTTTGTTGTAACTACAGCCATCTACTGAATAAGTTTATAATTTAACAACACATTTTATTATAGCGCCATCTATCAAGACATTTCCCAGTTAAAAGTTTAACGAGACTGCAAAGGTCAATCGTTGTGATAGCTTCTAAACTAGATGTCGCTTTTAAAATTTCATGCAATTATCGAAATTAAAAAGTATTTTTTTAATATCGTTATAAATAAAATAAAAAATATTTTTACATATGAAAATAGTTTTTAATGTTAAAAAACTACGAACTTTATTTTGATTTATTCCTGATAACTTAATTAAGTTATACATTAAAACTGAAATACGACGATAGATGTCGCTAAGCACACTAGCGAGCTTGCTAAAAAATAACTTCGAGACAAAAATCTGTAATATCCAGGGTACTCAAATAGTGTATTTCCAACCTAAAAAAATGGAAACCAATTATATTTTACACTGCTATAACATAAAATTAAACTGTTATTGAATGCGGTTTTAGTTGTAAAACCTGTCTCTGTTTTATTACAAATCAACAAAACAGTAGTCACAAAATAACTACGCAATTCTACATTCTCAATTGTGTATTGTGCAGAAGTGGACTATCTATTGATCTGTTTGTAAATCGAGCAGCTGCCGTCAATGCGGTGTAGGATTAGGCCACACCTTGCCTCCATTACACCACAATGCTAGATCATCACAACATAATACATTTCAATTGCGAAATAAATGATTATAGATAAAGCATACGATTGCCGACTGCTTGGAATAACGCTATAATAAACTTATTGATAAAGGAAATTGGACCTTTCTAGCTATCCATTTTCCGCAACTCCACGACTAGCGCGTATTTTGCGTGACTTAACACATATCTTTGAATTTCTTCGCCGATATGTGCTTGCCTGCCAGGTTGCTTTACGATGTTTTCTTTCACCGTAAGAGCGTCGGGTGAAAATGTACATATGAAAATCCAAAAACACATTGGAACACGGCGGGATTCGAACTTGGGACCTGCACTTTACAAGTCAATTGCTAAGCCCTGAGCCACCAGCCAGCCAAGGCTGAAGACATTTCTTGTAGAGAGAAGTAGGAACGAATAAGTACAACGTTACAACGAAGTACAACGTTACAAAGTGTTATGTAAAAATTGCTTTATGACAAAAACTCCTGTTTCCACAGAACTGCGTCTATTAATCACTGACGGTATGTGACATGCAGGACAGGAAGTAAAAATGAAATGTGGCACAGACAAATGTGACACGAAGAACAATTTGGTCAACAACAAAAAGCAGGAACAAAATGTCGGATAAAATTTAAGGCTTGTACTTTGTAGTAAACAATTCAACCACACAATACATGATATAGCCTCAGAACAGAAATTACATTTTGTCTTGTTCGTGTCTTCCAAACATATAGCTGATGGCCTTTTCGCTATCTAAATGTGCAGAGAAAAGAAAACGAGACACACTTTCTCATGATTAGATGCGTCACGTCCTGCCCGTACTATACACTGAGAGTTCGTCTGCAGACCGTACGCACCACTTCTTTTTAATAGAGCACAGAGCGGGCGCGCCTCGCACAAAACATACGACAGTATCATTTGACAATTTGTGAGCAATCACTGCATTGTCGCCGCTCTTTATTCAGCGGCAGATAATACGTGGAAAATTGTCATTGCTATTGTGGTGCGGCCTTTGTTGGCCTAATGACAGCGGTCAGATTTAGTTGGCTTCGAACTGGTGATCAGTGCAAACTTGCCGGTGCCCCGGTTAAGCTTACGCGAGTGACAGTATAACCAATTAAAAATGCAACATAATATGCTTTAGTGGTACTGTATTATGTGTTAAGATGTCTTTCCTCGTACAAGGGAATAATACTCAAAAGGCCTATTAAAGGCAAAGCCAATAAGAAGGCATAACAAAATAATTAAAAACACAAGTTAATGGCGTACCCTATAAGTGCACAAACGGAGAAGCCAAAGCAGAAAATGTCGAGAAACTCAAATCCTTACCACATAAAGCGACCAATGAACGCGTTCATGGTGTGGTCGAGGTTGCAGAGGAAGAAGATATCTATGATGAATCCGAAACTGCACAACTCAGAGATATCGAAGAGATTAGGCTTGGAATGGAAGAGTTTGGATGAGACAGAGAAGAGACCGTTCATTGACGAAGCGAAAAGATTAAGGTTGAAACACATGCACGATTACCCGGACTATAAATACCGACCGCGTCGGAAGAACAGACTGGAAACAACATATACAAATCCTGCTATATACAGTAGAGACACATTCGTGGAGATAGAACCTAGAGCTGATCAAAACTATCAAATCCCAGTCAATTATACTGAACATCAATTTATGTACAACAACATGATCAGTTACCCAGTGCCAACGTTATCTCAGACATCCTTCGTGCCGACGACGATCAGACCCAAAGATGAGGCCTTACCCAGTATGGATTTAAGGCCCTTACCCAGCATAGAGAGTATCTCTCCGAGGCCCTTCGCTGTCGTCAACCAGCAGATGATGGTGAAGGCCTATCAGGACTTGCATTACGTGCCCGGTGACGTCACCAGAATTTCCTATCATTATCCGTTTGGTGTTCAATAGATTAATTAATCTTTGTTTAGTTACCACTATTACCATATTTACCCGACGCTCTTACGGTGAAGGAAAACATCGTGATGCAACCTGCACATATCGTCGAAGAAATTCAAAGATATGTATGAAGTCATGCAAAATACGCGCTAGTCGTAGAGTTGCGGAAAATTGAAGCCCATAATGGGTCGAATTACACTATTACTTAGTTACCACTAACTTTCACTATGCATTTGTTATATTAACACTTTCTTTATACAATTTATAGCCGCTAAAGGAGAAGTAAAGTAACTAATAAAAGTTAATCTAAAGCTTAGAGGATGTTTTTGACCTCTTGTGACCTGTGTACACATATAGAAAGTGGGTTGTTTTGTAAAAGTGTTCACTTTGAATTACAATCAGCTGTATATAAATAAATAAAAGTCATATACCTATTAATCATAAGTAACAATAACACACTATTTTGTGTTAATTAGTCAAGTTTACTACAGTAATCGCTTTTGATTTGGCACATCGGGTACTAGAGTTCTCATCTTCCCGACGTGCCAACTATAGTGCTATTTGTTATTTTGTGGAATAAAGATCATAATAATGTATTAAAAGGTTTATTTATTAGCCTATATGTAAGTTGAGTGTAGTTTTGGATCTAAACAAAGAGGGAGTTTTTAGACGGCTCTTTCGAGTCAATCATGCTTGAAAACGGTAGAACAAGCGTTGTTGCTTATAATGCTTCAATTTTCGTGCTGTAGCTGTAGTTTGAACTATCTGACCATTTAATTCTATTTAAAATTTCTTGTTAAAATATTATATATTTACAAGTTATTTACATGTGAATTTCACCTTTATTTTATAAAGTATCGATATATTAGTAACTGAAAATCTATAATATACTATGAATACTATGATAAAGTTTTGTTAAATAAATAAACATAACCTGCAGTGTACGTCATTTCCTGAGAACTAGAGGATAGGCAATGATTCGTTGGTTCGCGTCACGTCACGTCAGAGTAATGTCTATGTCATGACGCGACACTCCTGTCCTCCAGATTGATGGAGCCTGTAATTGATTGTCTGAAGGGAACCGAGCCCCTGAGATAATATTTTTGTCGTCAACAATACGTCATCGTTTGCGTACAGAAGGGGATAATGAGAACACAATATTTAGAATATAATTTTAAGAAGAGGACAGCTACTTTCTTTTGCATTTAAAAGAAAAACTTCTTCGATATGTACTTCTTAATACAAGTAACTCCTTATTATTTAGATTAATTCCATGTAATGTTTCGTTCATATTTGATTACATAAAAAGCAATTGCAGATTGTAAACTCGTATGATGCCTATGATAGTGATATTCATATTTGAGTTATCCATCGCCAACGTCCATACCACGTTGAACACACCGGTTCTCGTCCGATCACCGAAGTAAAGCAACGTCGGGCGCGGTCAGTACTTGGATGGGTGACCGCCTGGGAACACCGCGTGATGTTGGCTTTTTTTAAAAGTAATATTCTTATTTAAAGTTAAAGTTTAACATAAGTTTAAATATTGTATTTTTTATGAATTATTTTTCCTAATTATGGACTGATTATACTTTGCTAAAATTAACATTGTAATATTCGATTTAATCATCTAACAAATACATTGAAATCTGGTTAACTAATTAACGAGTAAACGTAAACAAATTAACTAAGAAAGATCAGAGGTAGGGCAAAATGGTTTTAATTAAAGTTTCTTTGTCACTTTCGGGACTTTGTGGTGAAATGTTTAGTGATTTTTGGTATAGTTGATTAATACAGATTAATAATTGTAAGTGGAAGAACTTTATAGTGTTGTCATGCACGTTGTCCGGACATTTTGTATCATGAAAAATGTCTTTTAAAATCAAATAAGTATTCAAACCAAATGAGAAAGGACCTACTACTCTATTGCTTTATTTGTGCACAAGAGGGCAATAAGAATAATTTATAATTCATTTTCTTGTATTCATTTTAATGACATTTCGGATTATTTCAAAGTATGTCCTGGGTTCATGACTATTTCTACTATTTTTTATAATACAAAGTGGCAAACGAGCAAGTGCCCACCAGGATTTGCTGAATAACTAGCTGTTTTTTGCGACTTCGTCCACATGGAATAATAAAATATAGCTTATGTTACTCGGGTATAATGTAGCTTTCCAGTGGCGTGGGGTGAAAAAAAAGAAAGGTAAAGCCGGACCAAAAAAAACGTCTAACGCATGAATTTTCACAACGTCATATCTTGTCAAAAATAAATTACATTCCTTAAATTAGTGTGTGTTAGTTCA
This sequence comes from Papilio dardanus tibullus, assembly GCA_013186455.1. Lineage (NCBI taxonomy): Eukaryota > Metazoa > Arthropoda > Insecta > Lepidoptera > Papilionidae > Papilio > Papilio dardanus. The sequence continues at coordinate 88,954 of QDHC01001974.1, forward strand.
CCTTTCCAAAATTACGGCGAAATGTTTTGTATGGACTATGGTGTTTACGTTGCGTTGTTTACAGTTTATAACGTATATAATCAATTTTAATATCGAGGCGAGCCCGTCCACCGTTAATTATATATTTTTTAGTTTCGAAAGCTTGTTTTGAAAACAAAGTTAACTAATTTAATAGGTAATCTGTAAAACAACAACCTATTTGTACTAATTCCGCCATTACTAACCTAACAGTCAAGCCTACGTGAAACAAAAAGAAACAAACAAACAAACCTTTACGATGAAAGATACGCAATATACTTCTTAAACACAACACTTAGCAAATAAAATATCACTATTTCACTGTTTAAGCTTCCGTGAGACATTATTATTAGTAAATATACACTCACGTTATTAAGATACGAACAGTTGCCAAACACGCGTAGTAACAATAAAAAAACAATCGGATGACCGGCCTGCATGTCGCAAAAAAATACTCTGATTGGTCGACAAACTTCACGCAAAAGTAAACCTTAACACACAAAAAATAAGCATTAGAAGCCGTGAGACATTCGGCTTATTTCGAAGTGGAAAGCTTCAAGCTAAACTCATCCTTAACGACCAACAAATAAGGTGTTATTTCGTAGAGAGGTTGCCAATGTATATCCGTTACGAATTCTTTACATTTTAATAATTTAAATTCCCAATATTATGAGCGAGTTACCCCGCCTCCTACTACCTCGGCACGCGTATTACGATTGTAAAATTATGATCCGAGAATTGCGTGTTTTGTAACGCATATTAAAGAAACTTAGACAACGTAGAATAGTAGTTTTATATATTAGTATCTGAAAAGGTAAGCCGAAGGGAAGCCGGTAGGAATCGTGTTGTATGGACGCTTCGCCACTGTAGCTTTCTAATGGTGAAAGGATTTTAAAATCGGCCCAGTAGTTCTTGAGTTATTTCGATAACTTTTCCTTTTTATAATATTAGTATAGATAAATTAATTCATTTTAATTTAAACCTTGCGGTATACAGCTCTACTATAATCCACAGCGACAGTTTCTAAGACTATTAATTAAAGAAGCCTTTGAAGAGCGCAGAAGTTAGAAGCAAACGGCTTCAAGGGCGCCTCAATGTTACCGCACACGTCTTGGAATATTCCATTTTCACGTTTTCATCGTGCTTCCATATCGTTGAAACTATATAGCATAGTATATGGTATGGAATACGTCTAATGATACGTCTATTACCAGATCTAGATGCTCTGTATGTGCCACTATACATTTCTTGAGTCGTATGAAATCTGTTACTAGCTTTAGCAACACTCTTGATATATTTCTTACTTCGTGATATTATTTTAGCGTGCGTTCACTTTACACAGTCATTGAAGCATTTTTGTTTCAATGTCGGTTCACGTTACGTGCTCTGTACATTTCTACATTTCTAAATGTGTTTGGAGATAAAGCTCTTACAAACAAAGCGTGTCACTTGTGGTCCTTGACGCGTTCACGTGTAGCAGTCGACGATCGCGCCTTTCAGCCCACCATCTCTGCAAGCTGCGAACAATGCCTAGAAAACTGTCTAACGCGCTCCCAATGCCCAAATACACAACGCCAATTGAAAACGAACTTTAATTCCTATGAATAGAGACGTATTTGTCACCATCTGCATACAGATGCAATCCAGTCAAATAACCAGCAAGTACTATCAACGCTTAGTTACACATTCTTCATAATTCCAATGTTGCAACTAGCTTCATTTATGCAAGACATATTCAAACATATTCTTATAGTAATAAAGGTGAAAGTTGTGTGAAAATTAAAAATGTTAGGTTACTACGAACCTGGCATTCGTTATAGAAGTGTCTAAAGTCCTGCAAAGCAAGCAACGAGTTCGAACAAAGAAAAAAAGCCCCTATGACAATGTTATAAAAGACACGGCATTGGAAAACGTAGCTGTTGTCACACAGCAGCGAGCGTCATAATCGTCATAGGCGTCTTTCACACCGCACACGGAGAATGAATGATGGATGAATCGCGCACAGTATACCAGCTTTTTCCGAGCACAGCTTGACCGAAAAATATAGACCTGCACGGAAATAAAATGCACGCTAAACTACTCTTTATTTTGTAGACCATAAAGACTCTAGTAATACAAGGTAAACGTATTATTAAGTTTGTCGGGTCGATATCATTGTATATTCAAACGAATCGCAAATGGGCCAAAAGTTGTATGCGGAAAATAGGACGGACATAGATGTAGAATGCTTCATGTTCGTTACAATTTCCTCCTGAGATGGATTATGTGCTTCCATAGAAGTAAGACATATTTTTAGCAAATAAAAAATTCAGGCAATCGTAACAATGGATGGGGATAGCTAAAAACGAATAAACGTAAAACAGTAAAGAATTGATAGGAACTAAGAATTATAGGGACTAGACTTGGAGTAAGACTCGAGCACCGTCTTTTGAATACTTACTCAAAGATTTACTTCGGAACGAAATCTCGAGCTTTAATAAGTTTACTAAAATATTTTTTTCCCTTCTAGTAGAAACATCGCTCGTAGATCTTTGTTCCTCGTTACGTCATTGACATTTGGACGTACAAGTAAATCCAAGTTTGCCCGTTACAGGGTATTTTTGCGCGTTTGTCGAAGCGCCTAACAACTTCCCTCCTCGCTTTCCGACGTCTGAAAGGATGTGACAAACGTACGGCGGATTTATTTCCAAAGCCATTTTTTGATCACAATACACGGATGTGGCGTATGCGGCATTTTACTTTTTAATTTTCCACGTGTGTTTTTAAGTTTGAATACATTTGGATAGACGTGAAAAAAGTATGTAAATTATGAAGGAACATCGTGGTTATGAAACAACATGAAGTCATATAAAATGGAATAAAAAAGAAAACCAGTAACAACCGCTATGTTAAAAGTTCTTGACATAATTTATATTTTATTTGCTTTTAAGAGGCATGTAACTGTAAACTTTGCTGGGCTTTCGGAACTACGAAGAGCTCAATTAGACTATTTACTCTTACTTAATGTGTAAGCCAAAACATTTAACAAATGTTACAAAATCAAATGTAATTGTTATAAAGTCCAATGATTCGTGTAACGTAATGATTTGTAAAAATACAATTGACAAAAACATTGTGTTATTGTAATATTAGAATTTACGACGAACGCGTGTTGGTGAAATCATTTAATGGGTTAATTGAAAAATATACGTTAATGGATTTGTGATTGATAGAATTAGTGTTGGTTCTGTCTGTTTGAACATCTGCTAGGGAGGTGTGTTTAAATTAATTGTGTCCGTTTGTTTGTTTGTTCGATAAAGAGTTGTAGGGAGAGGGCGTACTAACTTCGATTGAATTTCTTGTTACTGATCACCGAAGAGGTTTTATTTGTAAGAATTATAACGTTGCGTAGATTCGGGTTAATAAGAAAAAAATGTATATTCAAAAGTTATATGTTTTGCCAAGTTTAAGGGAAAAAGTTGTATAAAATACAGGCAAGAACTTATCATAAAAGTCGAAACTAAAATACTAATCCTTAAGCCTTGTACGCACCAGGATAGTATTTTAGTCGAGTAGCAAGTAGCATTTATCCGAACATAGGATTTACTACTGTTCGGACTCGTTTAAGCCTAAACCTAGGCACTAGGTTAGTAATTTAGTAACGAAACGTGTCCGAACAGCAACATTTTAGTAGAGTAGATTTAGTAAATCCTTTGTTCGGATTTGTTTCTATCTATCTTTGCTACTTGCTACTCGACTATCCTAGTGCGTACAAGGCTTTAGTTTAATTGTAGACACTGAGCTTGAAGGACTAGTATTGGTTAATATTTTCTTAATACCTTTTGTGGCATTACAAAACTTAACTAAGCTAATCGTAAGTGGTTCCGCAAGTGAGTCCCCCATTAAGCGTTACCCCACAGTCTCTGCGGGGGTCGGCAGATTGGGGTAAACACATAAACTAAACGAATGCACCCACTCAGAGACATAAGTTCCGTATCATTTCACCTCACTAATATGTTTCCGTACACATTTGGTCCGTTCCGCGAGCGCTGCCATTGTGTAACGCATTTAGGGACATTATGAAGGGATTGTTATGTGTTACTGTTACATTATGAAGTATGCCAATTTGAAAAATTTCTAGACACATTTAAGAAAACAAAATGATTCAGGACTACAATAAGAAAATGTTGAGACTGTCCTTTGTTTGCGTTATTTCACGTTAAAGTTTATAGGCCAAGATCCCGCGACGTTTTTATCTTCGTAATAGTATAAAACCTGCAAGTTTCCCTGTTTACGTGCCCTGTATAGATAGAGATAACCGCCGGGTACGGAGTCTGGGTAGCGGTTGCTTTCGGAGATATCAGCCAGGAAAGTTGGAAAAATTACCTTAACCTTACTTACGTTAAAGTATAAAGGTCTATTTTTATATATGTTGTTACTGAGAATTTTAGAAGTCTCCTCCTCCATTGACGGACACTTTGGACGGTTGCTTCCCTGAGCCAGACACGCAAAACTCTAATTATGATAAGCGCCTACTAAAAATAAAGAGCACACGAATAATAAAACACGGAAGTCTGAATTTTAACTAATTTAACTATAAAAACAAAACCAGTAATTTCCAATGTATTTTTAGTTGTTTTATCAATCATAATAACTCTATTTTATACTAATTAAAATTATATTTTATTGAACTTTTACCGCCATCTGTAAGAAAGTTATAAAACCAAAAATATACGTAAGTTACGGTAAATGCGATAAATTCAGTCATTATTAATAATTACCAAAACTAATTTTGAGGAGGCCGTTGTGACTCTGTGGTACTTAACGTCTGCAGACGCGTCCGGCTCCTATGCAATTGTTAAACAAAAAAAAAAAGATTTAATTGCAGCGATACGAACGTAAATTTCTAGTATAGATCAAACCTATTTAGACATAGATAATGACAAATACAAAAAAAAAATGACAAGACGAAATTATTTTCATGTTTATAGAGATAGAAGTATTATTTGGTGTTATGATGGAAGATAATTGTTTTACATGTCGTAAAAGTTATGACCAATTATATTATTCTCTGACGAAACTTTGAATAGATGTAAAACTTTTTTAAAAGTAAGAAAAAAACATAATCTTAAATATAAAGACTTTATTTTGCCGAGTAACATAGGCTATGTTATTGAATTCCACGCGGACGAAGTCGCGCACAACAGCTAGTCACAGATAAACCTGAATTTTAAGTCTACTTCTAGTAACTATTAAAACGATTGAAGACTAAATTAAAATCACGATTACCGTAACATGTATGATAAGAATGATAAATTTGACAATTCATTCGACATTTTAGTAAGGATGCGTTGTGTATAATCGGTTAGAATACATTTCGATTTTCGATACTAGTTTATATAGAACTTGATATCGTTTATTAAGGGACCATTGTTTTTTACTTATAAAACAAAAAACGAAATAGTTTTTTCCTGTTTCTCTTTCATTCATCAAAACGTAATAAAGAATAAATTTTAAATAAAAAATCAAGGTGTATACAGAAAAATACAAAATTTGAAATTAATGTACTGTTTTTAATAACAGTTATTGTCACTATCTATGATAACAATTTTATTCAGAATAAATATTAACACCTAAATTATAATATTACGTTATTTTGTTGTTTTAATTTTATTACAATATCGATTTTCGAAACTTCTTGATTGATCGTTATTCCCATAAGTTTCTTCACTATGTGTCAATTTCAAACTTGTTAGAGATGGGCACAATATGTCACTTCAGAGAAAAGAGTGATTATATATATATTTTCGTCTTGGCGATATATATAAACCATTTTATCAGTAGGTCCACTAAACATTTTGAAATAAACTTAAAAAAATAAGACCATTTACAATTTAACAAGGGTTTTTAAATGGTTTGCTATACAACATTACGTTTTAGGTGACATTCATATACAGGGTGTCCCAAAATTCAACGATAAGCCAGTGCCAGTGCATCACCAGATCGGTACCTGCATAGGGAAAATTAATAAAAAAAATCTAACTCTTTTAGTTTAAAAGTTATGTTAACTTATTTGAATTTAATTGCTCTTTGATACCCGACCCCATTCAAATACCCACTGTCTCTTGAGCTATAAAGATATCCCTGCTTTTTTATTTGTAATGGGTAGCTTACTAACATAGCTAATAATTGCAGCTGAAAACGGGACCTAAATATCTGTACTTTAAGTACAAAAAAATAATTACTTTAACTGTTTGCTTGAAATTTTCAAATATTTTAACTTTTCATCAACTTTGTCATGCTACCGTGAAAAAAAAATGTATGGAGGGTACCGTGGCATGTTGTTACAAAAGTTGGCGCATCTCATCAAGATTCTAAAATGGTATAATGTTATGGTAGAAACATGCAAGGACCCTGTTAATATTTTTTTCAAGTACTGAGAAGGATTATTTTGCATAGTTTCAAAGAACTTTACTAAGTGTTTACACAAGTTTTTAGTTACAGATTTGTGTATAATTACCTTTATTTACACGTGTTGGGATACGAGCGTGTTAGATACTATTGATAAGTCGGAGTGAAACAGGTAGTAAAGTCATAATAAGTGGACCCCCTAGGGTACTTTATTCCTTAACTTTAATGAAATAAAATAACAATTGTGAGTTTCATTTAAACCATCATGAGCATCACCACCACCAACTAGACAGAATTGAATCGAAATAATTAGTTTTTGTTTCTTCTCTACTGTGATTGTGATGCTGATGATGATGTTGCACTCCGACTTATTAATAGTAGGTTTCTAACACGTTCGTACCAAAACGTGTAAATAAAGGTAAATATACACAAATCTGTAACTTAAAACTTGTGTAAACACTTAGTAAAGTTCTTTGAAACTATGCAAAATAATCCTTCTCAGTACTTGAAAAAAATATTAACAGGCTTTTTGCATGTTTCTACCATAACATTGTACCATTTTAGAATCTTGATGAGATGCGCCAACTTTTGTAACAACATGCCACGGTACCCTCCATACATTTTTTTTCACGGTAGCATGACAAAGTTGATGAAAAGTTAAAATATTCGAAAATTTCAAGCAAACAGTTAAAGTAATTATTTTTTTGTACTTAAAGTACAGATATTTAGGTCCCGTTTTCAGCTGCAATTATTAGCTATGTTAGTAAGCTACCCATTACAAATAAAAAAGCAGGGATATCTTTATAGCTCAAGAGACAGTGGGTATTTGAATGGGGTCGGGTATCAAAGAGCAATTAAATTCAAATAAGTTAACATAACTTTTAAACTAAAAGAGTTAGATTTTTTTTATTAATTTTCCCTATGCAGGTACCGATCTGGTGATGCACTGGCACTGGCTTATCGTTGAATTTTGGGACACCCTGTATAAGGCTCGAATTATCTACATTGTTATTTAGTGCCTGTAGCACTGCCATAGCTGCAGTTAGTATGCGAATATGTTTGCCTACGGCCTTCCGTGCCGATATGATATATATTTTTAAAAAATATATATATATTTTTTAACTCACTTGCTCACTTCCCATCTCTAAAACTTATCATCTTTAAACGGAAAAGCGACGGTTCCTGCGTAGACTTAAGTAAGTACGGACCACTGAATACAGTAAGATATTTTTTTTATTTAGACACGTGTATTTCGAGTTCTATTTATCAAGCTGAGATGAAATTTGGTAGTGTACATTTTTGTAATATGAAGAAACTAAAAAAGGTCACGTTGTGTGTATTTTTGTTACTTACTTACGTAAACAGCGAAGTATGTCCAGATAATATTACATAACTCGGACTAAACACTACTTTTTTGCGATTTTCATTGACAAATCAACCTTGAAAAATTTTTTAAGCGACCCGATTTAGGACTGAGTGCGACAATATGTGTGTAAACACGTAATTAGCACTTATTAGTATTTACTTAGGAGCCGTCGATTTCTGGTTTTATAACTTTCTAACAGATGGCGGTAAAAGTGCAATAAAATATGATTTTTAATTTACTTAAAATAGATTTATTATATTGATAAAACATATAGAAATAAATTGGAAATTAATGATTGATTTTTTACTTTATATTACAGTTACTTTTACGTAAAATGTTTGTAGTTATCTTATAAAATGGTTTTACGTATCTTTGCTAATTATTTCCTGTAGGAGATCAGGTTTGGCGTGTCAGTCTGAGGAAACCAACCTTCCAAAGTCTTCGTCAATGGAGGAGGAGACTTCTAAAATTATCCCGAACAACATATATGAAAATAGAGCTTTATACTTTAACGTAAATGAGGTCCCATTTTTTCCAACTTTGCAAACTGATATCTCCCAAACCAACCGCAGCCAGAACTCCATAGTCCGTGGTTATCTTTATCTGTATAGTACACGTAAACAGAGAAACTTCCAAGTTTTATACTTTAACGAAGGTCTGGCGATCGCTACAGACGGGGCTATTATCTTGTTTTGGTAATTGTAAAATCCTAAATATGATAAATTGGACATGAATAAAAGTTAAAAATAGGCCAGTTGCGTTAAACATGGTCCCCCTTATTCCGAAAAAAAATGTATAAAGTGCTGCGACGAACGAGGACAAATAAGTCGTCAATTATACGATACTGGAGGACATACGGAAGTAAATAAGATAGACCAGGAGTCTCATTAGACCAAAGTATCATAAGAAGTACCAGGGACAAGGATGTTCTGTATTTTGGAATAAATTTTATGAATGTACCAGTACCAAACGTAGAAAGTACAACAGTAATAACGCTGATTCTCGTTTCGGAATACAGCGAGGTATGACTAATTGTAAGACAGTTGTTCCGTTAGTAATTTGTTAAATAGTACGGTTAATAATTTGTTGACTTAAAGTATGACTAGTACGATTAAAAACTGACTAAGTTAACAATCTGTCAGTGACATATCCAATGTTTATCTGTTAACTTCATAAGGCGGGCGTTTGAGACAAATTGCTGTTTATATTTATTTTATGCTAATCGATGTGATTATGTTTTTTTCATGGCTTTTCGTCATGATGGGGGATGTAGAGTGGTGGCATTAAAAGATTTAATAAATCCTTATTTAACGCTAAAGTTGTGTCATGTAAAAGCAGTTAGTAAAACTGGTATTTTCAAGATTTGTTATAGAAACTTTTGTTATTAATAACAGCCTAATGGCTTAGATATAATGCATTATATACTGCAGTAAACTAATACATAATACTGAATCTTATTGCTACTAAACCAATGTTTTGTTCCGTTACTATAATGTTCCAAAGCTTTTAAAGCATGATAAATAGTGATTGATATTGGCGTTTTGAAAAATAAATGCGAAATAAAACCAATAAAAATGGAAAACAATGTTGAATATATATCACTCGTCGTGAAGATGGTGCTAGTCTACCGTCTAGTCGTAAAAACTAAACTAAAAACTATATTTATATCCGGTTGCACTTTGTGTAAACTTAGTTTATACTTTATTTGCAATTGTAAATAAAGTGATTGTAAACAATAAAAGGGTTGGGAAATAGCAACTTTGTCTCGACCCATTCGATCTAAGTGATAGTGAATTGGCTTTCAAGTTGATTGTGTCTTCATGACGTTTTTACAGCCTTAATAAAATACTTTATGTAACTTAGTAACTTAGTACTTAATAAACCAATCATCATACAAATTTCTTAAGTCAATTTATAAATATACTAACTGTTGCTCGCGACTTCGTCCGCGCGGAATTAAAAAATATAGCCTACGTTACTTGGGGATAATGTAGCTTTCTAATGGTGTAAGATTTTTTGTAATCGGTCCAGTAGTTCTGGAGTTATTTCAATACATACAAAAATACAAAAATAGAAAGTTTCTCTCTTTATAATATTAGTATAGACATATATTTTTTTAAATACACGTAGATATATATCATATAACTTGTAGAGGTGCTACGGTATTAAAAAATACAAAAAAAAGCAGAAAATGTAAGTATAAAACAAAACAAGGCTACGTTTTAAATAAGTTTTAACCTATATTTTTAATTGATATAAATTTCTTGTCATAGTTAGTTTTCGCACCAATTTTATAACCATTTGCTTCGATACAAACTTGCACGTCGAACGTCTCTCAATTCACTCAACGTATAGGAAAAGCTACAAAGTGAATAGTCTTGGTCCATTATAGCGGTGCGGTATTATGGCATTATGACGCGGCCGGCGGGCGGCGGGCATTAGGCGAAGGAAATGGCGGGAAGCATAGGGAGGTATTGTGCGCGGGAAAAATGATGTAATATCATAACATCCTTTTCATAATCATTGCTACGCTTTGACATAGATTATGTATTCAATACAGATATAAACAAGAATATAGTTTTGTTAAGACGCTTAATTTTTTTGTTCTAGTTTATGTCAAGTAAGTATTAAAGAGTTTAATCAAAGAAATCTACACTAAAATTAGAAAACATTGGTAACACAGCTATTTAATACTAATTTATTGCTTTATTCGGAAATCTTTTATTAGAATTTTATAAGTGAGATACACAAAAATACAAAACGTGTGTAGGTTTATTTCATGGATTGGTTCTTAAAGATTTTTATTTAAAGATATGATTTTGTTTTTAATGTGCCTACTTTTAAGCCGTCACTAACAGAAATTATCTGCATAATACAATTACATATTTATTTTCACGTTTTATTTTAGTTACGTTTATCTTGATTTCGTTTATATTTTAATCTATGACAAAGTCCTTACGCGAGACAAATCGTGGCTGGCCATTTGTCAAAAAACCTGCATCCGGTCGCTGAAAGCGGCCATTGTTGGCACAACCGTATTAAATGAACACACGATTTTTCATACCAAAAAACATTTTAGAGTTGAAATGACAATGTGTTATTTTTTAAATTGATGATTAAAACAAAATTACTGTCTGGATTGAGAAGACAAAATGCGTTGAATAATAAAACAACCCAGGGAGTTACCCAACGTATCTTTCGATTGGCGATATCGCTGATGGAGTCGACAAAAATGTATGAAACTGACATTGGCATTCGATAAGTCGTGTGCTTGTCAGGTGTGAGATATCGAACGTCATTGTCATTTCCATACATTTTGGATGTTCGATATCTAATCGCTTTAAAGCGCATGTACTTTTGGTAGCCCCCTGATCAACTTTATTGTCAATTAAAGATTAAGGAATTTATCTTTGTTTTATATTTAAGAATTTTCTTTGTAAATTTGGTGTTGGTTTCATTTTAAACAGCATAGCAATGTCTTAAGAAAACCGAAACAAAGGCAAATGGGACTGCAAGACAGTCCTCAAAGGCGATTAGATAATGCATTTCTCTGAGACGGAGCCAGTCTTGGAGTTTTCCCTCCATTTTACGAAGTCTTGCGTCTTGTGGATTGTGGAAGCGAATTTTCTTTGTGATATCTCCTAACAATGTATTGCGGGGTCGTTCGCTCTTTCTGCATTCACAAGAAATCCTTTGACATAAGATTTTTAATTATAACAAGTGTTATGGCGGACTTTTGAAAAGGATGTAATTTTTCTACTATGATTAAGTACTTTAATAACTAATTACCTTTGATTGATATCAATGAGTAGATAGTTCAGAAATCGTCCATTGAATGGATCGATTTTCTTACAATCCTGATTATTTGCTATTAAATATTTAAAGGCGCTGTTCGATAAGTTGGGATAATTTCATGAAATGATTATGTATCTGTAAATGCAGTTGCTTATCTAGCCGCAGTGTCAATCTGTGTCGAAATTGAATTTAGGCACACTGGTTTAATTTAATTTCACGTTGTGCTTAACTAACTAACTAAGGTAACACAATGACCCGAAGTGGGCCTTGGCCTCCGACAGGAAATCTCTCCAAACTTGGCGATCCCGCGCCATTCCGACCCAATAGCGAACATGGAGTACCGTTAGGTCTTTTTCAGCGTAATCGATCCAGCGATACCTAGGACTGCTAACCGATTTTCAAATAATTTCAGCCAAGTTTTTCGTATTGTATGTTAAAATGCTCAACCGTACTTTTCGTTAATTTGAATTTAACTGTAACCCAAAAGCATAATTGAAATTGATTCCGAAACACATTTTGGTTTTATTAAAAACCATAAAATTCATTTTAATTTAGTTCACTATAGTTATTTAACTGCCATTAGTGTACCATGGGCATTATTTAATATTCGATTCAAAAGAAAAAATTGTGAAAAAGTCAAAAAATATACCGCTCTCACAATCTTTTATTAACGCCCTACAGAACTAATATTAAATACCGAGTGGTTCTCAATATCCTGGCCACTCGCGAAACACTTCAGATGCATTCGAAAAAAAAAACTTTTTTAAAAAACATTACTGGCCATAGAGAAAACAATCGGCGTTCGGAATTCAAAGAGCAAATAACAAAAACAGCGCGATTATATCTTTGAGTGTAGAGTGGCGCGGTTTCTCATGGGGTGATGTTTTGGCAGCGACGCTAGAGGGAGCCAGCGCGGCTGTGCTCAGCATGCTTACGCACAAAGTGAGACAGTCCCAAAAGAGCTTACTCCGTAAGACATGCCAAGGCAAGTAAATATATGTTTAAAGACCAACTTATTAACAATTAAAAGGGAAGTGTTTAAAAAAATGAAAGAAGACACACTTTGGAAATTACAATACAATAGTATGAAGTTAAATACATGAATCAACGTTAGGTCATAACTTCAGCTGTCGAATAAGAGATATAGAAAGCCAGGGACGTAGGGAAAATTACATTTTCTTTTCTTCTCTTTTGATTCTGTTTTAGACAAAGACTAAACATAGTAATAAAAGTAATCAATTTGTGTTTTTTAACATCATGAATTAGGTCAGAATTTCCACCTTTTAAGACTAGTAAAATTCTAAAGTATAAAGTGAATGGTCACCCTACTAATATGTCCGGTAGCCCGCGGCGATCGGCTCCCACGGGTGTTGGCGCGAATTAGCGCTCAATTAGGCGTCTGATTCGATTTGCTGCGCCCACTGCGCCCGCGCCCGGACTCGCCTTTTAAGCCCTACCCTGTGCGCGGGAAAACGACGGCGACGTCTTGAGAAAAAACAATGAAAGTCGTCGTCCGTGCAATTTATATTTCTTAATTTATTTTATCCATAGATGTCAGACATTTTTTCAAGCCAGAGTACCGTCAATAATAGAAAACCGTACATTTTGTATTATTGCTGAAAAAATGGTTACCATTCACTAATTGGAATCCCTTAATTGCATGTGTTTGTTTTTATAATAAAAAGTGGCAAACGAGCAAGCGGCCACCTGGACTCGCTGAAATAGCGAAGCGACCGCTGTCCATAGACATCTGCATTACAGATGCGTTGCCTAACTTTAATCTTCGGAGGAGGAAACCCACAGCAAGAGGATAATTCATGTTAATTAATGTTCATTGGTTTAACCATTTCCGGTTATAACAGTTGGGATTAATCGATTAAAATCGATATAAAAAATATATATCGATTACAGGAATGCGAGCTGGCCACTTATATCGAGTGGGCATTCGATCGCCCCACATGAGAACCGAGACGTACTCGACTCGGGCTTTGTTTTCCCGCCTTTTGTGAATTTACAAGGATCTTGATAACGCGAGTACGCAGGGCTACCTTGTTTGTAAACTTTGTATTAATTTAAAGATCCCGAAGGCTGATATGGTTCGTATTAGTTTTAAAAGCTTTGTTTTCGAACGTTTTTTTTTGTTGCTTTGACGTATTTTAATGTGCTATTTGTATTTGATTGCGATTGTTAACAGTATTTAATTAAATTTTATTTGAAAGACTTGGTATTTGAACGGTTTTATTGTAATGAATATACATACAAGCTATTACTAAAAGAAAGTTATAAAAAGGTATTGACCCATGATGGGCTCCATTTTCCGCAACTCCACGACTAGCGCGTATTTTGCGTGAATACACATATCTTTGAATTTCTTCGCCGATATGTGCAGGTTGCATCACGATTAAAGAAAAAAGAAAGTTATTCAAAAAACTTTGAGAGTTCAGAATCAGAATGGAACTTGCAAAGCTATGCCAAAACATACATTGTAGAAGTAGATACCTAACTAATTAAGATTGTCAAGTATTTTAACCAAACTTATTTTTATTACAGCAAAAGTACTTTTAATTTATGCTTTGACATTTTATACAGCAGCCGTCCTACCTCCTAATTCATATGGACTTTGTAGTCCATTTAAAATTAATTGGACACACCGTGATCACTCAGCCAGTGAAAAAGTTGTTTTAAATATAGTCTTTTATCCTATAAAGTTGATTTAAAAAGTGAATATTTTTAATTAGTCTGTGCAATTAGCGTCTGATTTATATTAGCTCGTACACCGCTAACAGAGGTTGACAAAGCGGCTAATTCGTCGCCGACACTTGGCGCTCCAGTCTGCGGGGACTGGCAATTTGCTTCAGCGCCCGCCCGCGGTTCGCGTGTCCAATGTTCAACGTCACGTCATGGTATATTAATAAAGATACCGGCTATCGCTCCAGATTGCGTGGAACTGAACAAAAAAACGTAAGTAGCCTATGTGACCTTCTAGACTATATTCTACATCTGTGTAAAATTTCAACAAGATCCGTTAAGCCATTTCGGAGATATGGTGTCAAGGAGCCGTGCAGCGGAGTAGTCAGTTAAATAAACTTCAGTTGCGGTGTGAAGGCGTTTAATCGGGCAAGTTACAAAATCGTACTGAATTACATATAAAGGTCACAAAAAAGGTAAGGTCGGTAGATAAAAGATGACGTCGTGGGTCATTAGCTAATTGATTAAATAAATTGCTATTCTAATTTAAAAGGCGTATTGGCGCGAACATATGGTCAAATAAATATACATATATCGCAATCACGTACCCAGACTTTTGGTTCAAAGGGGCGAGGGGGGGACAAACATAGATACAACCATGTCAACAATGTAAAATCGCTATAACCACTATACTGTAGTCAGATTTGGGGGAGGATAAATCCCAACTATTTCCTTGTATACGTGCTTGATTCATCGTAAACTTCGATTTATAAGATTACTAAGGTAATCTTGATATTCCCTTGACGTACGACAATGAGAACACGCAGCACGCGTTGTAACTAACACGTAATGATTAACCGGGAGTCGTGTGAAAACTGTTAATTTCGCTAGCTTTGTGCCGCGGCTTGGCGTGGCGTTTGATTTGTCGACGTCAATTACCAGCTAGATTAGCGGATTCAGGGCGGTACGTAGCGCTCGTGGGCGGTTTGGGAAACACGAGTGTGATTGTTTGCGTTCGCTAATCGTAACCATTAAGTGTCCAATTACCGGTTGAAAAAAATACGGGTCGGGTTTTGCGAATAGTTATTCAGTTTTTTTTGTGCGCGATGTTTGTGGTCAACGTAACTTTGATTCATAAATTGTACTTAATATTTTTTACGTTTTATTAAAATTTATTTTAAAAGCTTATTACTGACTGCATTGGAAAGTGACACAACACGTGTTATATTTTTTCTTATGCCATTATCGTCGATATTACCTCAGCTAAGCCACTTTAGACTTTTAACCACGATCTTTTTCCACCACACTAGTATATATGCGATCTAGGAACCCTAGCTTATAAATGATGATTAGTATTTATTCTACAAAAATAATAAACATCTATATCGATACTAATGTTATAAAGAAGACTTTGTATTTTTATGTTTTTATATGTATTAAAATAACTCAAGAACTACTGGGCCGATTTTAAAAATTCTTTCACCATTACAAAGCTACTTTAACCCGGAGTAACATAGGCTATATTTTTTTTAATTCCATGCGAACGAAGTTGCGAACAACAGCTAGTGTTATATAAATTAATATGTTATGCTATTTCTGTCGTTCCACGCTTATTGGGTTCGCGGCTCTAATCCGTCGACCGGATTTGTCCGGTTTGCACCGGTATGCGCCGGCTGCGGCCGGATTGCGAGCCGGTTCTGTCCGGATTTTACGGCGAGTGATGTGACGCTGTACGGATGTGCAGCCACCGTGTATGTGGTTTCTGGATAGCGTTCAATATTTCGTTTTACTTGACTTGTTTATTGCATGCCAAGTTTAACGTTAGAGGTAGAGTTTTGTTTGGTATAGGGCTTCTATGATTTTCAAATTATGTGCAACGATCACATCTAGTCACATCATAGGGTACGCTCCGAGCCTCTCGATGGGGACGTATAGTGCGATGGTGAAGGTGATAGTGATCACATCTAAGGAGAATGGTGATGAATATTATTATTTTGCTTCTTGTAACAATTTTCATGTTCGGTTAATTTAAGGTTAATAATATAATTTCCAAGAAATAAGAAGAAATATTAAAATTATTGTGATGGTAAAAACTTTGCAAGTTTTAATATTTATGTAAGTTGAAAGGAAATAAGTGTGAATAGTGTGTCACGCGCGGAGGCGAGGCGGTGTCATCTGGGGCGCAATATGCATGATTTAATTAGAAATATAAACCAGCTACGAGCGTATTTAAAAAGGCATATCAACGCACATATTTCAAAACTAGCTGAATAAATAATGAGTAGTAGTGTGAAAATCTTTTCAACGAGCGAGAAAAACCTCATTCATTCGGCGAAGTCTCAACCCCTAATGAGCATAATCAAATAGGTACCGGCGAGGAGGAAGGCGCGACAGCGGAAAGGCCCAGGGCTGACAATGACGCAGCCGGCCGCGGGCGTACACTAATTGTCTAAGTGCATAATGAACTTGTTTGTGACAACCCTACGGAACTTTGAGACGAGATTCGCTTGCAAAATTGACTTTATGAAATAAATTTTAGAATTTAATTTGAAATGATTAGACGTTGCATCTATTCACCCTTTTTGGGATTTGGTAGTTGGAATTTCAGTTTTATTTTCTTTCTATTTAGGTTGAATTTCGTTTGTTAAGTTTTAAATAATGTAAGTTAAATAGGAAGCAATAGTAGGTTGTTGTCGCCCTCGGTGTTGTCTGCGGCGCACACTCGCCTTTGTCTCGCGGGTTAATTAGAAAGTTGGTTCGCGCAAATATCGCACTGAAGTTAATTTAAAGAGAAACAACTTTAATATGCTCACGTGTGGAATTTTAGTTTTTACTTTATATGAGAATTTATTAAAAAAGAACAATGTTCTTCGTCAACACGTAAAATAAGCAATGCATAATTTAAAATTATATTAACTTGATAGATAAATGAATGGAACACATCAGCTAAGAAATTTAAAGATATGAGTATTCACGCAAAATACGCGCTTGACGTTGAGTTGCGGAAAATGGAGCCCATCATGGGTCGAACTTACAGTACACTAGATAAATGGAATTGGTTGTATGAAATAATTGCGATAGATATATTTTTTTGTACAGTAGATGGAGACAAACGAGTAGCGAATCAACTAAATTAAATTGGTCCGACGCCCATGGACATCTGAAACGCCAGAGGAACCACAGATGTGTTACCGGACTTTGGTTTGTAAAGAATTATTTATAAATATAATCTTCTAAGAAAATAACGGTCTTCAGTGGACAGTTTACCGATAGTTGTGAAAAAAACAAAGCGTTTACTATTATTGTTTCTGGCAGTTTATAAACGGTAACACTTAAAAGACTGACCGTTGTCTTTGTACATGTTTATTGCGGTTTTGAGCGTGTTTTTTTTTATTTGTTGCACGAGGCATAGATAATTCTATTCAATGTATTGTTAGATTTGTTCTCTTTTGTTTTACAATATAAGACACAATGCGCCGATGAGGGAGACATTTTGTGTACACTGAGGTAGTTTATGACCACAGTTATTTTGTATTGGTTTATAAATTTGACACGCGTTTTTGCATTATCTGTGTCTATTATTGTGTTTGTTCTGTGTAAAAGTTAGTACAAATAATTGTTTTATTCTTTGTTCATGTAGAAAAGTATCTACAATAGCTATTAGGTAGTTATTAGATGCTTTATTGAGAATTAAAACATTTGATAACTATAGATGTGTCGCGAATCCACAAAACACATCGAACATTGAAGAATCTATTGTTCTTAGAAATCTATTTTAAGTTCTCTAACATAAAATACATACAATTGTTACGGAAGCAAGAAATATTGATTAAAAAGTATTAAGATATAACAAGTTCGTAATACATGAAGATAAATTTTAATTACATAAACATGTAAATGAGCATTTCCGTTCATTTTGGAAACGCATCGATGTGGAAAATTGTAAAAAAGCGCACGAAAAATATACGTTCGCGACGCGCAGTAATTGAATTAATTGGATTATATCATTAAAAAAATCCATAAGTATGAATCTGGTCGGGCACAATGCGTACATTATAGAGATTGCCCTACCCGACTGCTCCCGGCACAATGCGAATTATCATTGGAGACCATTAACGTGGTGCATTCTGATGAAAAATAATGGAAACGCCCGCCTCGCGCGGCGGCGGGCCCGAGCACACCGCGCGCGGCACGCTTAAACCTTGGTTAAACTACAGGTTTAGCGAAAAATATTATATAATACGACTATACTAGTAAGCTGTGATATGAAAAACTTCTATTTCGAATAAATAGTTGGTAGAAATCGTTATATGTCTCTGCTCAATAATAAAGGTACAGTTTCTTCCTTCTTACCTTTAAAGTATTATGTTTAATTTATTCATTAAATTAATATGAGTATCAAATTAGATGACAAAACTTTAAATCTGGCAGAATTATAAAAAAAACTTTTGCCTTTTGTCATATAAAAAATCCATGCAATGACTTGCATTTTAAACCGACGTTAACTTTTTATTTTTGTAACTGGCCACACAGAATTCCTTAATGGTATGTCGGGTGAGGTGTCAAGGGAAATTTGAGTAAATTAAAATAGGAAGATAGGGCGAATAAGGCTGCGCGGGGTATTGTCCTCATTGCGAGCTGGATGAAAAACTAACTAGCTTTTCATTATCCTATCCCTCTCGCACGTTACGTAGAGCGAGGGGGACGGCTGCACATTAGTGGCGGGTCATATTGTTACGGCGGGAGACCCTGGCTGCATTGTTTGGGACGCGAAGTAAGTAATTAGGTGCGACTTTCTTTTCATAGCTTTTAAAAATACTGCATTTTATATACTAGTTAGGCCTCATAGTTATTATATCTTTTGTCTAGTTGCGAAGAAAACAAAATGATGGCAGTGCTTTCGTGTGCATTTCTATTTTTTCTATGAGCTGTTTTTTAGGTATTTTTAATTAGCGTATTTTTTCATAATATGAAGTGAAAAAAATATTTACTGTAAATTAATATTTTCTTATATATTAAAGGTCGATTGCGTTTAAGTTTTATACAATACATGATTTCTGAACACGACAACTAAAATGTACAAAATTATTTTTTTTGCATCTGTAATTATTTTGCTTTCAATTATTTCTTTAGCACGTATTAATAAAAACGGCATGGATAAAAAAGTTATCTTCTTTGTGTACTAATTTGAAGCAAAACCCTATTTAAGTTTAAAAGCTTCTATTCTTAAGAGCTTTATTATTTCAAGACAATAGAAGATATTCATAAAAAATATGATTTTATTGCCCACGTTTTTAGGATTTGTAAACGAATATATTTTATAGCACAGTTAAAGTGATGCATTTATTTTAAAACACATTGGTTTCAAAAAGATACTTATACTAGTTTTTAATAAAAATTAGGTAATTTTGTATTATTATTATTTTGTATAATTATTAACTTTTTCATGTTCAATTTTTAAGCTTTAGTTACAGAAATGCGTCAATAGATGGCATTAGACGTCACTCACTTTAATATTTATTGACATTACGTTTTTTTTTTGTCAGCTAAAACATTGCCCTAAAAGTTTTTTTTTCAATATCGATTATTTTTCATCGAGTATGTAAGTTGTATATTTTAATTATGTCCTACTCCTGTAATTTTGATCATAATTTTGAACGCCCGTTCCATCTTTTTGAGTTGACCTGTACTTTTCTCCAAAGTTACCTTTTTTATCAATAGTTGAACTTTTGACTGAATTTGTCAATTATAAAAATGATTTTTATTATCTGTTATAACAAACATAATACCTTCTTTGTAGTAATAATTATTTGGCATAGTGAAGCACAAGTATTAAGCTGTTTGCTTTTATTCTTTTTTTACGCAATAAATATTTTTACCGCCTTTTTCAAGCATTGTTCGCAACACGTTCCTTTTTTAAAACTTGAATAGCCGCGCGGGCGCAACAATAGAGCGCGCGCAAATGAAATTATTTTTAAACTATCAAACTGCAATAAAATCCATAGACAAAGGCGTCCATAACAGCAAACAAACTCGCAATAAAACATTAACGAGAAATATAGCACTCTGGAAAGAGGAATAATTATTTTATTATACTGTGTAAAAGCTATTTCTAAGAAACGATGTTCACGGAGACAATGGGACAAAGAGACGGGACGCTGCGGAATATTACAATTAAACAAATTTATACTCTATTTACAACTAAATAGAGTAGTATTTCGCATTTCGCTGTGTATCTCCTAAGACGTCTGTATGTTGGTAAGTAATAGTATAATGGAATAAGGTACTTTATGATTGTTTCTAATATTTTTATGGTTCCATTCCGTTAGCAAAGCGCATTGTGACACGCCGCTGACTATTTCATATACAATGATGTCGACGACCGCTGTAAAACTTTTGTATACCTATTGTTTGTTAATTAATCTCTTATTATATATTGTAGGTTATGTTTATGATACACCGTTTTAGGATACTCTGTGACGCGTGTCGAACTTTTGAAATTATTTAAAAGAATTATAATAAACCTGTATTGTGAAAAAAAATAGTTGACGTAAAGGTTATAATTTTGTTTATTAGATGTTTGTAATTTTGAATTTAAAAAACCATAGATTTTGTATTGTATTTCCATAATATTCACATAATTAGATGCCAAATATTTTTTAGAATAATGTGTTTTTAAAATAATATTTTATGTTTACTGTCAAAGAGATATTATACATAGAGGAAGCGCTCCATATTAATTTGACGTTAAAATGCGCGCCAAGAAAATAATTATTAAAAAAGAAAAATCTTGCCAGTATCATGAAAAAAAATCTCAAGTTTGGGAATATGTGTGTGTGTGTTTTTTATTTTTAATATAAACAATAGAATAAACTAAAATATTCATTAAAATTTTAATTTTAGTTTTTCATTATTATTATTTTATTTAAAACAATTTAAATCCAAACAAATTTAACAAAGACTATTTTTTTTATGGTTGTTATAAATTTTTAATTAGCGTTTTAAAAATGTGTCGATTAATTATAATATTAAACCTAAGTAAATACTATAAAATAAAATTTAAATTTGAGAAAAGAGGTTACATGCGGTCGACTTTTTATGTCGGCAAATGTAATTTAGAGGTCAACACTAGGAGAAATCTCCCTACGTGAGACCTCCGGAGGTCAAAGAAAATGCCTCATTTTTAGTTTTCGAGTGTTCCATCTATAGTATAAAATATCTTTGTTTACTGTATTAACTTTTACCTTTTGAAAGCAATTTTGTGCGTTACAAATGTATTGTAGGTTGTTGATAATTGACACTAGATGGCGCCAGTAGTCAGTTATCAAGTTTAAACGGCCAAAAGCTCTACTTCGAATAAGTAACAGTAACAGTAAGAGCAAGAAAATGATTTTTTGTAGATTAACGTTGAAATAAAAAATAAAAAATTCTGGAGATATTATCATTCGTTCTTTTAGCGTTAATTAGCTTTTGTTAATAGTCAGTTTAATTTAGGTTTATTTATAAGTACTCGAAATAATAAGTTCGAGTTATGAAGAAATAATTTCTTGTATAAATGACTTATTATAGGTTTAAGTAGAATCTGACGAAACAATAAAATTGGAGGATTTAAACCCTATTTATCAAAATAAAGCTAAACTATTACAAGAAATATAGCTGGTGGTAAGCTTCCGAGCCCGTTGCAAGCCCCGACAGCTGGTCGGCGAGCGAGTGGGACGCAGTGCGCGTGCGACAGAGACGGCCGCCGCTGCGGGGAGGGGCGAAGGCTCTACTGGCCCNTACCGCTTTATTTGGCTAATGCTCTAACGTCGCTTCAAGATTCTGTTACATACGATAAACATGTCTACCCTGAGCCATCACCCGTACGCGTTCTCGATGCACCCGGGCATGCTGCCGGAGTACCCGAGCGCCCCGCAGCCGCTGCCCGCCTCCAGCCCGCAGGCCGAGGGCCACATCAAGCGGCCCATGAATGCCTTCATGGTGTGGTCGCGCCTGCAACGCCGCCAGATCGCCAAGGATAACCCCAAGATGCACAACTCCGAGATCTCGAAGCGACTCGGCGCAGAGTGGAAGCTGCTCTCGGAGATGCAGAAGCGGCCCTTCATAGACGAGGCGAAACGTCTGCGCGCGCTGCACATGAAGGAGCACCCCGACTACAAGTACCGACCGCGCCGCAAGCCGAAGCCGCCGACGGCGGGCGGAGCGCCGGGTGCGGGCGCCTTCCCCAGCTTCCCGCTGCCGTACTTCGCGGGCCCGGCGCCGGGCGTAGGCCCGCTGGACGCCCTATCCTACTCCGCCGTGCCTCCCTACTTCCCGCACCAGCTGGATCACCTGCAGTTCTCTAAGCTGATGGCGCCGACGGCGGAGAAGATGCCGACGGCGTCCTCCGCGGCGGCCGTGGTGTCCTCCTTCTACTCGTCGCTGTACACGTCGCCGGCGGCGCCGCCCAAGCCCTTCCCGTCGCCGCTCTTCCACCAGTACGGCGCGGCGCCCGCCTCGCCCGTGTCGCCCGCCGGCGCGCCGCACAGCCCGCACGACGACCAGCTGCGGCGGCCCGTCTCCGTCATATATTGAAGGCCGACCTGCCTGCCTTGAGGCGCTTCGCCATGAGGTGTGGCAAATACTCAGTGCTCGTGGACGCTCATGAACGTTTTGCGAACTTTATTTATTGATCTTTAGATATATCGTTAGTCGAGATTCGTACGGTGTGCGGCCGCGGCGCGAATCGAGCGGCTTGTAAATAAGTCGGTATAGACTATAGATATGCCCGCTAGGTGGGTGAATCGATTCATTTGTAAACTGTGATTTTCCTTTGAACATTTGATGCGTTTCTCGAATTAGTTTAGTTGTAGGTCCGTTCGCTCAGCTGTGTGAAGTGAGATTGCTACCAAAAAGAGATTATGTTCCACTAGGTGTCACTATATTTAGCCGAGTAGTTAAGTCGTGTCGATGTTTGATATATCTGATTGTTTTGTTCGCGCTCAATGTATCTTATGTTTTGTTAAGTTTGATTGTTAGATCGCCGGAGCCGAGGCTCTGCTCCGATCGTCTGCGTCACTTTATTTATTGGTGTCCGCGGTGTCCGCGGTGGAAGCGCGTCTTAATTGTAAATGTCTGTTACTGTAAGTGCTCTAGTTCGTCACAATTGTACATATTAGTTTTTAATTCGGAATCGATGTCATTACCAACGATGTATTATAGAATTTGAGATTAAAAAATACTTTGTTAACGCCATACAAATAAACACTAAATTGTTTTTATTTTACGACTTTGTTTTCTTTGACGGCAATAACCTTTTTGCAGGTAAGTTAGTCGGTTATAATCTTCTCTACATTTTTTTGTGATTTTATTCACATTTCATAATTAAAGCATTGATATTTAAAAGTTTGATGACATATATCATATTTTATTACCGAAAAGAAACTTTAAACTTTAACATCAACACTAAATAAAAATTGACATCTCTCATATTGATCAAAACAAGTTTAATATGAAGATATTTTTTATGAGAAAAATTAAAATGTTAGAAAGTTTCTGATTTATAAACACTTGAAATAGGAACGAGCATGATAGCTCAGTTTTTACAAGATTTACTTCAACAAGAAGAACCTTTTCTTTTCTTTTTTAAACTTTTGTAAACCTACTAGCTATGTTACCTATCAAGTTATCCCTCGGAATTGATTAATATCAACTTCCAGTCTTTTTATATAATTTTAATAAATATGAACTAACTAAACCTATTATGTATACTTATTAAGTCAATACAATTGCTACTTGAATTAAGTTTATTTAGTTTTTATTTCTTTGGACTTATGTCGTTGAAATCTTTTACAAGCGAAAACAATAACTATAAAAAAAGATTATTTTTTTAATTAAATAACCGTGCAAAATGGTATAATATGGGTAAACCAATAAGGGTAGACAGAGATGTTATCTTACTATAATTGTAAATGTAAAAGTAAGGATAATTGTTTGTTTGAAGACATCTCGAGAACGGATGATCGGAATTTGATGAAATTTTGCACAGATGTAGAGTATAGCCTGGAAGAACACATAGATGACTTTGTTAGTTTTTTTTTTTAATTCTGCGTGGACAGAGTCGCGGGCGACAATTAGTATAATATAAACAGTCTATTCCATCGGTCAGCGAACATAAATATGATGTCACTTTCAATTTTAAACGTCTTTATTTGATGTTTTTAAGATTGTTTATTTATTAAATACCTAAGGTATAACTTTGACCGCCAGATGTCGATAGTTGTCGAATAACATGGTTCATTAAATTATAGATTTTGTTAACTTAGTTAAGGAAATCTTAGTTTGGTAATAAAGGCAATAGAGATATTAATTGGCAGTTATTTTTTTTTACCTTTTTACCTACCTATCTTTTTATTAGGGTTAAACAATAAAGGCTTCGTCGGTACCTATCACAACGGCATAGGCTCGTAACGCTGTAGAAGTTTTCCATTCTGTCAACCCTCTATTTTCAATTGTGAAGAGGCAACATGGTTTTCAATTTAATAATTACGAGGCTATTATTCTATGGGGGGCGTTTTTGAATTGTTTTATTTCAAACCTTCTACGGATTTTACTGTGTAGCCACTAAACTAGCGTTTTAGGACAAGACATTTAATGTAAAAAGCTCCATGTGATGTATATGTACGGGTTAATTTACTTTAATATTAGTATATTTCTTTAAAATATAACTCTATAGTGTAGGATAATCCAACTTTTTATTTATATGACCGTTTATCGTACAGGTGACTGTAGCATACTTAAAAGACGCTCAATTGACTATAGTTGATTGTGACAAGATTTACTCCCACTTCCTGCGAGTCGGGGACGGAGCGAGTAGCCATTCTGAGCTCATTATGTTTAGAATGTAGAAAAAAATATACAAGTATCTAACTTAAGTTAAAACGGCACAAGGTTTAGGCTAAGCGAAAGCCGCGCCCTGCCACCTCAAGCCCGGTGTAGTTGTAAATGTCTCCTCAAGGCAAACAGTGGCAACTCAGTCTCAAAAAAAAGTTAAAACGGTCTTATACTAAGATTCCTATGAAAATTATGGTCTTATTGCCACTGACTTCTTTGACTACGCTTGTTTCGTGGCCTTATCAAGAAGGAAATTTCAACTTTTGAATTAATTATTAGTTCTGCCGGTCATTGTCGCGATTTTAAGTATTCAGAGATTTCGGTGACTTCTTTGTTGAATCAGTAAAGTGGATTTATCTTTTGGCAAGTGAATTAATTTGGCAATTAAATTGAAAATAATTTAAAGTGTCTCGAATTTTGATGATTTCCAGGTGAGCAATTTAATGGATTTATTTTATATTTACTGTCTATAAGTACTATTATTAAAATAAGTGTTCTTTTTATATTAAAAAGTGGCTAACGAGCTGCCCATAGACATCTGCTATTGCAGATGCGTTGTCTACCCTTAATCTACGAAAGAGCAGAAGCACAGCAAATGGATAATTCCTCTTCCTATACATCCCCTCGCTCGCCATATCCACTTCCCCTTCCAATCATATCCTTATAAGAAAAGGATAGGAAGGGATAGTAGACTAAAGTATGATTGTAATAAAATAATCTTCCAGACTATGATTAACACCTGTGACAAAAGCGAGCGTATCACCTCCTCAAAGGCCGGCAACGCATCTGTGGTTCCCCCGGTATTGCAGATGTCCGTGGGCGTCGATGATCACCTCGGTGTTCCCGCTTCTCGTTTGCCCCCTTTTCTAAAAAAAAATATCAGTATACGAAGAACATCTATCCATACTTTAGCAATTATAATATTAGTGAATATTATTTATAAATAGTGTGACAATTACCCTGAACGGTTTTCTGTCGTTCCATTTTCCGTGGTCGTACCGTTCGAAGGAAATACATTTTATACGAAGATCGCAACAATGTTGGGAGTACGTTATTTATTTAGATGCGGGCATTGTGAGCCGGGTTCGAGTCCCGCGCACTGCCGGACAAATAATTGAAACCCTTTCCGCGCTTTTATCACAAAATGTCCGGAGAAATATACATTCGTATTAATAAATCACAATTTTATTCAATAGAATTATTATCATGAAAAGCTTCAATAGAGTAAAATAAAGTTTAATATGTAAATGTCCTTTTTTCATGTATGATAATGCAGTATTTCGATTAATAAAAAGCGAGCATTATTAAATAACTTATCAGATGTTAGAACTGGGGGGCTACCAAAGTACTTTTCGATTGGCGATATCGCTGGTGGAATCGACAAAAATGTATGAAACTGACATTGACATTCGATAAGTCATGTGGTTGTGCCGTGTGAGATATCGAACATCGTTGTCAGTTCCATAGATTTTTGACGTTTGCTATAGAATCGCTTCGTAGCCAAATAGCCAAACTATTTCACTTTAGTCATTAATGGCAAAGAGATATTATACATAGAGGTAGCACTCCATANCGAGTGTTCCATCTACAGTATAATATATCTTTGATTAATGGTTTATTAAACTACTCTTTGGCCTGCTCATTTAGTAACTCTGAGTGTGATAGACTTTTTAAATCAATAGTAGTCAAGAAAGCATCATAATCCCACATACAAAATGTAAACATTATTCTAGTAACACCTATGATCTCCTGGTAATTCGTGTTGAGTATTACCAATGACGTATGACATATACAATAGTAGGTGTCCATCGCGGCGCGTTTTTAAACTTCCCGCCCGCACCTTTAGCCTTTGAAGATGATAAACGATGCACCAACATCACAAAGACGGTGTCGAGAAAAATTAAAGACGAATAGTTACTTAAATAGCTATTTAGAATGTAACTCTTTGAATGTGGATACGTTGTTAGGGTCTTTTTTTGTAAATTACGCGAATATGTCAATAGGTTAATGACCTTTCGCGTCATTTACTAAGATATGTTAAATTGGGATATTTCAAAATTGGATTTGTTAGGTTGGTATTGTACATATAAGGCCGGCTATAAACGTACAGTTTGATTCGTACAGTTATAACTGTACGGTTCAAATGTACAGTTATGACTGATGTACAAAAGTCAATTTGCACGGTCGAACTGTAGAGTTCTCAGTTTGCCCTCAACAATCAGTTTTAACTGCGCAGTCGAACTGTACAGTTAAAACTGAACGTTTGTAGCCAGTAAAAAAACTTAGTAAATAACATAGATGTGTTCTAACTATGTTCTACGTAACATATTTCATCAATATTCGTAAATAAGCCCTAATAATAAATAATTTATAGATTACCTAATATATTGTGGTATAATAATCTCAGTCCTCGTCTACAGAGGGCTTACTCCCCCACACGGTACGAAATGAAATAATAAAACGACTTATCAATGATCGAATACAAATAAGGAATATATTTTTTTTTGTGAATTTTCCACGAACCCTTATTCCGAGACGTACTCTTTGAATTTAATGCCATCGATTTTTTACTCCATAAGCGACAAAGAAAGTATTAGATGAAAGTGTTTTGACACGTGTGGAAAGAATTCCAATTTTTATATTGGAAAATAATATATCTATACTAATATTATAAAGAGAGAAACTTTGTATTTTTGTATGTATTGAAATAACTCATAAACTACTGGGCCAATTTCAAAAAATATTTCACCATTAGAAAGCTACATTATCCCCGAGTAACATAGGCTATAATTTTTAACTCAACGCGGACGAAGTCGCGAACAATGGCTGGTGTTATAATTAATGAGGTAAAAATAAGTCATGAATTAATTAAAGTGAAGAGGTCTTTCCAATATCGACTCGACTTAACCAACTGTTGATTACAGCAAGAACAGTCGTTCACTCACTTCATTCGGTCATTCATTGAATATAATATACTTAGAAATATTCGGGTCGAAGCGCTCTATCCTAAAACAACACAACAATGGAATAAATAAGCTTTGTATCGCCACAGCGCCATTAACCCGGCTTGTAACTGTCAGACAAACTTTGACAATTACCGTTGACAATAATAGAAACTGTACTACCCACTACAAATTAATATATTCATCGAGTTCACCCTCATATGTTAAACGAAAACGGACCTTAAGTTCAAAGGATATGATAGTAAATGACAATTTTTTGTGTTCATGCATTTTTTTTAACACAAATCAATATGAACTTTAAATGTATAGATATAAAGTGGATTATGTGTTATTAGTGTTTAATATGTGGTAGTTTTGTATCGTTTTTATTATAATAATTACCCCAAGTATGCATAATACGATAGCGATTTTATTACACCGAATAACACCGACGGTAATACATTCGCGACAGTGTAATTGTGGCCATTATTCTTTGTTAAATCAAAGCGTATTGTAGCTTGATATAAAGTTTTAATTGAACTTTTATAACATTGCTTCGTTTCTTTATATAAATGAAGGCACTTCATATATCTCTGTCGAAGCTTAATGGTTTATTTGACAGACACATTGTTCGGCAAAAGATTCGTGAAACAAAGTTGTTTGAACTTCAATATCGTTCGTTCTGATAAACTATCAATGTATTAATTAAGAATCAAAGAAACTTTTAAAATTCCATTAAGATCTTTATGATTGTTGGCTGTCTTGTCATATTCTTTAATTTTAAATCACTGTTTATTCTCTTAATGCGAACGTTTAAAAGAATGGATCTTTGAAACGGATGAACGGATCCCGATGACATTTTGAATGTAGAAAATATATTGAAAGAACACATAGCCTACTATTTTTTTAATTCCGAGCGGGCAGAGTCCCGGACGACAGCTAGTTCTTTATACATATTTAAAATGTTGATCGGAGAAAAAAATTGGTAAATTTCTGTGAAAGCTCAGAATTTTCTCAGAATTAATTACCACGATTTTCTGTTCACAAAATATATGTTCTTGTGTTTCCAAGTGAGATTCTAGCGTACACAGGACTATGTAGCAACCGTTGCTAGTATTTCGTTTGTCACAGCTTTTATCGTAGTTATTGGACCACTTTTTACCTTATTGTGGTCACGCACCACATCATAAACACCCAATTAATATTCTAAAATCATCCCTCCGTATAACTGGATTATATTAGTGATAAATCTCGCTAATAATATATAACAATACGTGTATGTGTCTGTGTTGCGAATAAAAAAGTACACACGTGTCATTCCGCGAATAAATGTCACCAACCATGTCTTATGCGATTTATCTCTTTTAACAATCATTTTTACAGCATTTCCCTACCACCCTCCCGTGTGATTAATGATGGATGGATTCCTGAATAATTACCAAGACTTTTAATATTCAAGTGATTTCTAAAGCGATTACGAAACGTTTTGAAATTTAACACTTAAGGAATAGAGTTGAAAATGTCGTGATTGTTTCAGATGACCCTTCAGCTTTTGTTTATTTGATAAAGGTTTTAACTACATTGTATTGTTATGTGCAATTGTATGCTATGTGTTGTAGGGATAAGGTTGTGTTTGAGTTGGCAATGGTAATAACCAACAAAAGCGAGAATGCCATTGAATGCAAATCTCCACTCGAGTTTCGAGGGTAGTGTACGTTATTAATTTGTTATAATTGTCCCCTACATCTCATATTTGCTCGCATGCGGCATTTTTATTGCGAATTAGACGCAATCATTAATTTTGTTTTTCTTTTCAACGGTAAAAGTAAATGTGGAGTGGACTTATTGTTCAACGCGCAAATATATACATCAATGGCTTTTTTGTAGGTTTTTGATTTATTACAAATGCTTAATATCGGTTACAATGGCTTGTGCAGTTTGTATGGATGATTGTTAGAATAAATATGATTTGTTTTGTAGTGGGAACGGCTCGCTTCGAGTGCGAACACCTTTGTTACTAGAAAACGTATACGCAAATGAAATATTTCGAACGAATAATAAACTATCGCCAATTATAATACACAGAGGACGCCTTCATTATTACGATCCTTCAATCAATTTAGCAACAGCAAAAGACTTGAACGATACATTTGGAAAGTATTCAAATAACATAAATGCCCTTTAACTCTTACCGCTTTATTCCTAAACGAGAATCAGCGTTAGTGTACTTTCTACGTTTGGTACCAAATTCATAAAATTTATTCCAAAATACAAAACATCCTTGTTCCTCGTACTTCGTATGATATATAATTTGGTTCAATGAGATCCCTGGTCTATATTATTTAGTTCCGTGTGTCCTCCAGTATTCTATAATCGATGACTTATTGGTCCTCGTTTATCGTAGTAGTTTAGGTATATCTTGCATTTATTTAGCTCTAAAAAAGTCACCATAAAGAACTTCTTAACAGGCTCCATTCCTTAATCTTCAGTCACATTTGGTACTCTTAATAAATAATATGAGCTTGTCTTCTCGCCCTGTCTAATGTAATTTCAGTTCAGTTTTCACGCGCGTGCATTGTGTGCCACCCTCTGTTTGGCAATAAATTAATTTGCATATGTTCGGGGCTTCGCTGTCGGCGGCCATATGTAATGATAATGTTTATTTGGTAAATTGCGTTTGGAGAGGATTAGAGATATCTAACAGTCCGGCATTATTTTATTGAGAGGGAATTAATTTGAATAACAATTAAACTTAGAGTTGTTTAGTTTGTTCGAGTTGGAAGTTGTTTTCAACAATCGTTTTATAGACAAAGAAATTATATAATTTGAATAAGACTTATGTAATTGTAAAGTTTTGTTAAGTAAAGTATTAAAACGTTAAAAAATATGTTAGATAATTATTTTTTTTGTAATATTTTGCAGTAAAATAAAGCGCACGGTGTAGTTGTGTTTTATGATTGTTTTTTTTATATTTTATTTGTCCTCCAACCAGTATTATAACCCCATTAAAGCAAAGCAATCAAGCATAGGTACGCGAAATCAATTCGTTTATTTTTCCCTCTTTATTTGTCGTGAATCGTTAATCGTCGATAGCTAACGAGGCGGGAGGGGCCGCAAATTGTCGCCGCACTCGAGGCAAGTCACTTGAGGCAAGTCATTCGAGGCAAGTGCTCAGGAGAATTCAGCTGTAGACCATAATATTACCGGATTGTTGCGTATCGATTACACGGCGCGGTTATTTTGGTGCAAGTCTGTATTTGCAAGCCAATGATGTGGCGATGTGGCCAACTAGAATTTAAAGATATTTAAAATATATCTTATTAATTTTCTGGCATAAACAAAAGCTATTCTTGTTTTTATTATGAAGAACTTAATAAGTAAAATTTCTCATCAATGTAGTATCTTAGTTACTCTAAATTAACATAATAAACAATGCAATATAAAAACAGTCGCGCCCTCTGCAATGCCAATGATTGAATACATCGTACGAGGCCTGCTTCTATTGTTGCCGCCCTGTATTCATATATTTATTAAATTGCGTTATTATAATTCTATTAAAAAGATATAGAGTACGGCACATCAAAAGTATACATTCGGATTCGGTCGCGCGCGAAAACTGACGGGAACTTTCCGGTCTTCAAGTGGATCCGTACATTCGGCCGGTCTTTGTTCCGTTCAGGTTTGGATATTCAAAACACACGTGTTCCATTGTAATAAGGTTCAATTTCTATCGTTCTTTGTGTTGCTCTGTCATTTTTTTGTCTACGCCCTGAAGTGGTCACGTTAACTGAAACCGATACAGGATATGAATACGTACTTCAGTTTTGAATACGTTATACTCCCGTCTCTGGTTATCCTTCGAATCCGGATACTAAAGGTGCACGCATCACTTCCTTATTATCAAGTCATTGTTAGGACTCCAAAGTATGTCGTGTATCACGAAATAATTGACACAAAGATCTTTTTATATAACACTTTCTGTAGCATCATCTTCCTGTTCTTATACCACTCTGTGTGTGGACGAACCAAGTTTTAGTCTTCCAGATCGATCAAGTCCGTCATTTTAAGCGTCGTTCTCTTATTAAACAACTCCGAATAATATTAATTTGAATCTAATGATAAAAATTACGTCTCTATCAAGAAGTAATCGCTCGATCCATTCTTAAGTAGTGTTTATTTCTTTTATTTCTTATCTTTATCCTTTCTTGCAACTTCCATATACTATACATGAAAATGCACGTAACTTATAAAGTGAACAATAATGGTTAACCAACTAAAGTATCTAAAGTGATACACAATGGAATCTATGAATCTATCTACAAGTATTTATTGTATGGAACATTACCAAACATCTTCTGCACTCCTAGTACCTTGGTCCCTTCATCAGGGAACAATTGAGTGTATCTGAAGAGAATCTCGCTGATCGTAATCGAGGCGAAGGGTCCGAAGTCTCCAACTATGCATTAAACGGTTCCGCAGTATTCCTGAGGGGCCGGACACGTGACTTGCTCGTTTAACCCTAAAATAACGCAACGTGGACTGTTCACATAGTACTGCTGACCAGATTTGTACACTGCTTGAAATAAATTTAGAAAACTTTGATTGTAAAAATGTGTTTTATTCGAAGATTTGGTTTGGAATGGTGTGCTTTAAGTAGTACATTTCAACAGTTAAAATAACTTTAGTGGAAGTCAGGTAAAGCTTCATGTTTTTAATATCTCTGTATAATTTTAGTGTATATCTGAATCAGTAAGACTTGTTCATTTGACTGTACCAGTGTGAACACACCCTTATGCAAAAAGGGTCGTGTTGAAGATTGATTGTCTAAGTATCGCGCTGTGAATATATTGAGAGCTATTTGAGTGATATTGCGTTTCGCAAATTCAGTAAAAGCCTCTTTATAGCATCGTTGCGTTGGACTTTGTATAAATTGAAATTGATTGACCGCTTCGTTTAAATACAATTTAAATACATTATCACCGAGTAATATTGCCTATATTTTTTTATTCCGGGTGGACGAAGTCGCAAGCAACAGCTGGTCTAAAACTAAAGCTATGATGTGTGTTTTTAAAAATAACATGTTTGCGGACGGGGGCGCCAATGTCTATAATAATATCCTCTTGCCTTCATTGCGATTGTTCAATTCATTTGTCACAATCCTCAGTGGTCACAACTTGTTAGAGGTTTTGCGAGCATTTTTAGTGGCCATTGATCACGCTATGTAAACGTAAAGGAGTTTAAATATTACAACAAGAGTTAGGAATTTATTAAAAACAGTTCTATTAAGAAATATTTGGGAAAACTTATTGATGGTGAAATATGTAAAAAGATGCTCTGGATTTTGGATTGAAAATTAGACTCGAAGTATACCTGTCTAAGTAAAATTTCTTTCTTCTTCTTTCTTTTTCTAAAATTTGTTTATTTTACTCTGTGCCATTGGCTTATGAATAAAATAAAGGTTAAGTATATGACTATCCAGATTAATCAATTGTTTTGTGTTTTGTCGGCTTTTAGTATTTTTTTGTTACTACTTGTTGTTCGCGACTTCGTCCACTCTAAAGCAAAAAAAAAATAGCTTATGTTACTCGGGGATAACGTAGCTTTCTAACGGTGAAAGATATTTTAAATCGGCCCAGTAGTTTTTGAGTTACTTCAGTATAGATGTATATATATTTTATATCCAATAGTGACGGGGTTGTGTGTGTAAATATTGTAACAATAACAATTAGCATGTCTTCTGTCATTCGCTGGTCTTGTGCTGTTATGTAAGTTGAAAAACAACATTTTTGTGAGCGTTATGTTCAAAATATTAAATCAAACATTTTGTCAATGCCATACATTGCGTCTTATACTAATATGATTGAAAAATATTTAAATAAAACTACGTGATAATAAAATAATTGAAAAAAATACTTTAACCGTTCATTTTTATACCAAACTAGCTGTTGTGCGCGACATCGCCCGCGTGGAATTAAATGATATAACCTTTATTACTCGGGAATGTAGGTTTCTAATGGTAAAAGAATTTTTGAAATCGGCCCAGTAGTTCTTGAGTTATTTCAGTACAAACAAAAATACAAAGTTTTCTCTTTATACTCGTGATATAAGTATAGACTAGCGACACGGCTACGCACGGGTGCAATGCTCATACTTACAGTACAGAAAAACTGTAAACGTTGTTAGCAGCCATACTAATAATAATTACACCCGTGCGAAGACGAGACGGATCGCTAGTTATACATATAAACCTTAGTCAATCACACTATCTATTAAAAACTCATTAAAATCCGTTGCGTAGTTCTAAAGACTTAAGTATACATAGGGATATAGGGACAGAGAAAGCGACTTTGTTTTATACTATGTAGTGTCATGTTATTATTTTCTGTTTCTATAGTATTAATAGACCGGTACATTTATAAGATTACTCTGTACTTGAGATTTTTCTCAGGCATTTATTGTAAGTAATAAGACAAACAAACTTTGTGTCTATCTGATTGAAGAACTACGTCATTACGTAGATATCTATTGAACTGGTATATGGTATGACAATGACAAGGTACCATCTGGTAAGATCAGTTCATTAGTTTACGAGAAGTAATGACGTTAGCTGGAACCTTGTCTTATCATGATAAGACAAGGTACCAGATAAACCGCTTTGACTTGAATGGAGTCATAAAATGTGTTTCTTTGTATCAATCAATTTTATCAATGCAATGTTACTGCATCTGATTTTAGTTACAAAATGAAGACAAGCACTGGTTTTTTTTTTAATATTTTTAATTAATTGAATTTCGAAAAGTGGATGGATGTTTCTTTTAAGATATCTGCAGAACGGCTGAAGGGTTCTCGATGGAAATTTGCACGGATGTAGAACATAGTTTCAAATAACACTTAAGCCTTGTACGCACTAGGATAGTATTTTAGTCGAGTAGCAAGTATCAAGTATCCGAACAAAGGATTTACTAATCTATTATATTAAAATGTTGCTGTTCTGACACGTTTTACGAGTACATACTTAAATACCACCCTTGTGCGTAGGTTTCGGCTTAAACTAGTCTGAACAGTAGTAAATCCTTTGTTCGGATAAATTTTACTTGCTACTCGACTAAAATACTATCCTGGTGAGAACGAGGCTTTAGGCTACTTAAATACTACGTTATTTTTATAATTCCGCGCGGACGTAGTCGTGGGCCACGACTAGTATACTTATAAATGATTTTCATCACCTTGCTAATTTGCGAAAACTAATATTAACATTAATTATTTCAACCCTCGACCCTTATAAAGCTTATTTAGCGTTACGTCATCGAACTATACGTTCTTATTACTTGTGTAATAAAGGCGACAATCGTGTACTAGCTTAATATAGGGATAATGGTGCATGTCGTTAATATTATGTACAAACAAATAGTTAAATATTTTTATTAGAGATTGCTCGTAAAAGTTGATTGAAGAGGAGTATTGTGCAGTTTAATGGGACAAGTTATTGGCGTGTTTGTTGTGGCCGATTTTAATAAAGGTACGCCATTAATCGTCGATGACTATTACTTGTTAAAGCATTATAGAGAAGGAGAGTGAATTTTAGCACGCATTTTGATTTGTTTATTACATGGATATTTTGCTGAGAAGCTGAATGCGTTAAGTTTTTAAGTCTAAAGAGGGCTACAGACGTTTAGTACAGCTGTAAAGACGTACGTCAGTTTTAACGGTGCAGTTACACACGTCAATTTGAACTGCGCAGTCGAACTTTACAGCTAAAACTGTGCGTAGCTGGCTTAAGCTTAATTTCTTATAGTCGCTACCCTGAAGTTAGTGTATTGTTCTACAATTTTGCTTTATTTCTCTGTTTTGATTTAAGCTAAACTTATATCAGTAAAATGAATAATAATAAATAAAAAATACGATAGTGTTTTAAATGTATTTTAAATGGTAGAGGTATCAGTATACGTCGGGCGCCGCATCACGCACCCGTCAACTTTGTATAAACACGTCATAACGATTTAATATCGAATAATTTCACCGAGCGTACAAATCGATACAGTGTATTCATTGTTTACACAAACACAGGAGCATGGGAATTCGAACCTACACGCCGGCCCGAGCGGCAACACAATCCTGTAACAATGCCCTGCCTACCCCTTCCCTAACACGAATTTATTAACTGGTTCCAAATAATACGTATTTAAAATACATGTGTCCGCGCTTACTTGAATACATTATTGATATTATATGATAGTTTATTTTACTACATTGTATTGACTAAGAAAACATTTTTCTTCTTCTTTGTGATTGAAAGGGTTAGATTCTGAAGCTAACGCTTTGCGACGGACGGGATGGACAAAGCGAATTGCTGGGGATTTTGGTCTGAGTCGTTAGTATGGGTCATCGGCCCCGATGCGATTTGGGCAGCTTTTGACGGCCTCACGTCACTTATTATTAGCTTTCTTGATTGACAAGCCCCGGACAACGATGGCGTCTCGTTATTTCTACTTTTGGTTAATCCTTCTTCTATGCTCTGTGAAAAATGGGTTCGTACACCCTACAGCTTATTTTTCAAATGATATTTATGTCACACAGTTCGCTAATAGTGACGTAAGAGATTGTTATGTTATTGTTGTTGGATTCATTAAATTATACGAAATCATATCTATGGTAATTATTATATTTGTATCTGGATTATAACTATAACGTTTGTAATTTGAGTTATCAAATATCTGATAACTAAATCGTTGTACTCTTCGTCATTGGAGTTTGCATATTCCCTTGTCAGCAAACTCGTGTCACTTTATTGTTTTATCATTAATTCATTGCCAATGTCATTGTGTTCGTGCTGTGCGCATTTTTGTCAAATCCATTGTGACAATACGAGACGTGCGTAGATATAACGATCGAAATTAAGCATCTATTGTTGTTCAGTTTGAACGGAGTGTCGCGTCTGTTGTCGATTTGTATCTTTAATCTTTGCTCGTTAATCTTGTGCCTGTATTGCGGTGCTGTTCTACTTACATTGTTTGAAACCACATCTGTATATACTCTTTGTCTTACGTACTTTAGTGTCTAACGACTAAGGCATTATGTCTGGAACATCAATATTTAAAATGTCTTTAAAGTAACAAATTTACTAGTAACAAATTAGCTACAGTCGGTTTATTTTAAACACGATAAACAAGCCTAACCTATTTAGTATCAGAAGCCGTCAGCAGCTTAAAGTCCAAAGCTTACAAATCCATGATTATCACTTAGACTTCCAAGAAAACAAAAGCTACCAATCTTACACACAAACGGGACCCAATTCAATGTTTGTCAATCCAGTTAGCGCCAACGTTTGGTATTGTTCGGCAAACACTGACGCTGGCCCAGCTTGTTTCTGCTGGACGATAATTAGAGAGATAAAGAGAAAAATTAGATCGGCAGGCAAAGGGTTAGCTAGTTATTTGAAGTAGCCATGTAGACATGTAAGAAACAAACAATATTTGTTCTTTGAAATTTTGTAGGACGAGTTTTATTACTAGGTAAAGTAATTTTTTTATGCTGATATTGAGACTGCTTGTACTAATATTCTTAACAGCATCGGCCGAGATCAAGATGGAACGTTATATTA
The DNA here is from genome assembly GCA_013186455.1 of Papilio dardanus tibullus. NCBI lineage: Eukaryota > Metazoa > Arthropoda > Insecta > Lepidoptera > Papilionidae > Papilio > Papilio dardanus. The sequence continues at coordinate 126,626 of QDHC01001974.1, forward strand.
TCATTTTTAAAGTTATGATCAGAAGATTGTGATAAACAATTGAAGCTGTTCCCATAGACCAGATCAAGTGAAAGTACCACGACCTTACAAATTACAGCTGTTAGCAAAGTTATATGTATCCATATGTACCTGGATCTTGTCCATCAATTCTTATTAATTGATTAATTTTGACTACTAATATGTATAAGAACACTTTGAAACAAAAGCATTGTTGTGTCCATTACAAATGTCAATGAGAACGAACAAAAACAAACATGGCCACAACAATCAGGACCTTCCTTTAGAGCGAAATACAGGGAATTTTAGAGAGGACTCTGGTTAAAAGTGTTAATTTGGTCAAATAATGATCATAGCTCCACTTAGTGGGTGTGTGACGCTTCTCAGAAGGATATTGTGGGCAGTTTATGAAAATAAAAGAGACTTCTGTAGTACGCGCCGGTGTCGGAATAGGAAGCTGTGGAGAAGATTAGAATAAGATTTTTGCAATAAGCACTAAGAAATAATAGTTTATTTACATCTACAGATGAGTGTAATACATTTGATTATTAATCTCTTTACCCTTTTTATCGACGTGATATATAGTCTTATATATTTCTTTCTATTGCAATATTTGTTTTCGTACTGTAATAAAGTGTGTCTACGAATTGTCAAATTGGATTAACAGACTTGATGTGTTGTTATATTTTAACTTAAAGGTTAAAGGTTTTGACCCATGATGGGCTCCATTTTCCGCAACTCCACGACTAGCGCGTATTTTGCGTGAATACACATATCTTTGAATTTCTTCGCCGATATGTGCAGGTTGCATCACGATGTTTTCCTTCACCTAAGAGCGTCGGTAAATATGTACATATGAAAATCGAAAATCGAAAAACACATTGGTACATGCCGGGATTCAAACTCGGGACCTGCAGTTTACAAGTCAAGAGCTAAAACCCCTGAGCCACCGACGATATTTTAACTTTGTCCACGAATTATACAGTAGGAATTCGTCTCCACCGCACTTGTGTGCTGCGATGCAATGTTCCTGGCATAGTCCATTACTTAAACAAACCGGGGTGTGTAGTGGCACCACTTTACACCCACGTGGGGCTGTTTGCCCGACACTAGCCCCCGGCCCCGCGCTTCACCCTCGCACAAACACCAATACAAACTTATAAAATAGATTAAAACATAAAAAGCACGATTTACATTATTTTTACGTATTATCGTCAAGTCTACAGCTGGAAGTAGATCTCCCAAAGATCCAATGAGATCAAATCCACTTGATTATTGAATATTTAATCGTGTGTAAGAAATTAAATGCTAACTGGTTAATAATATATACATTCCTGTATATTATACAGCCAAACCTGCATAAGCGAGAAACCTCCATAAGCGAGACGAATATTGCAGTTCCTTGGCCTCTCGCTTATCCAGGTTCGACTGTAATTTGTTTTTTTTTAATGAAAAATAAAATACAAATTGTAAGTCACATTGAAAAACTTGAATTCTACGCTTCTATTTACATTGCTTTAAAAATAGGACGTACAAAATAAACAATATTTTTAAGGTAAAATCTCCGAAATATTTGTTACAGAAATACGGATAACAAATTGATACAGTCTATATTGGCTGTCAGTTATATTAAATTGTTGAATTTACTCAACAGTGTAACAGCAGAGACGTGTTTGCGCAACCAGTTCGTGTATCTGCTTTGACACTTCTTCTATGGACAACTGCTGAGCTGTGAGGTAATAAATAACATCGCATTTTTACTACATTTTTATATCGTCTACATATTTGACGAAATTAAACCATAAAGACTATTTGTAAGTTTTTTTTAAAGAATTAATTATGAACAGACATGAGGATAATTATTTTATATGCAGCTAAAAACAATTTGTCTAAAATAAAATGACACGCACTACTTTTCATAAAAAAAGAATTACGAAAATCCAACCAAGGACAACCAGTAGCCGAGTTATCAATAAACAAAAAAACATGCAGAAGAATTGACAACCTCCTCCATTTTGGAAGTCGGTTAAAAAGTAGGAATATAATAGAATCAGCACAAAAGGATATAAATTCAATATCAATAATTGCGAAATATTTAAAGATTATGTGCGCTAAATACGATCAACATGTCCTTCAAACAAACCTCTAATTTGTAATGATCTTCGTCCGATTTGAAAAAAACAAAAAACTGGCAACATTTATTGGTCACTAAGCAGTTGTTAAGGAACTGAGGTCAGGGCGTCTACTCCAAATCGACGTCACGAAACTTCGTTAACGAACGAAATTCAAACGAAATTTCGCTATGAACCTTACTCTGTATCATTATCGGACAAACCCAAGAAGTTCGGATCCACAGACAATTTTCGTGAACGATCAACGTGAACGACATTAACTGATAATGTTAACCGACCTATTTAAAGAGTCCTATTTCAGGCGAACAGTGGTAACAATATACGACAATTAAAATTGTACGTATACTCACGATGTTGTCAAACGTCATTATGATTTTTTTGCGCCAAATAATTGAAAATGCTTTCTAAAGTATGTTCTTCAAGTGATTCTTCAAGGGTCCACATACTTCGCTATTGCGATAAATATTTCGTGAGAAGGTTCCAAGCTGTGCTGCATTTTGAGTCGGCACTTTGTTCTTAACCGTTGGTTTGGATTATAAACTTCGTAAGTAAACCTCATATTACATTTATCAGCTTGTTTACTTATATTATAAACAAAGGAATGCTAATTATTGTTTTGAAAAGGATGATAATAAAAAATATACACTATGTACAACTTCTCAAATAATTGCCGACAGAGTATAATTTCCAACAAATTCTATATCTGGAATTAGATGAATATTTAACAGGTTTTGCAGGCGAAGTCGATTTCTTCTACGCTCTAACCACTCTTATCATAAAGCAGCCTAAATAAAAAACATTCTCGAGCTATTTCATACAAATTTATAACAAAATTCACACAAACGAAAATCAAAAGGTAGCTCTTTTGGTTTCGTCGATTTGTCCGATAAACTATCTGTCAAATTCATATTTTCGTTCGAAACTTGCGTGAATTAGAGTAGGTTTAGAACATCTAAACGTCAAACAATGTTCGTTCGGATGAAACTTCGGGCCGAAAGTAAACCGTAGTAGGAAATACACGAAGTTTCGGCCGAAACTTCGTTTTTCGTCGATTCAGAGTAGAGCCCCTGGTCGTAAAGCGTCGTGTTTATGTTGTCCGGACAATGGCAGATAAATAATGAAAGTGATCGAAGCAGACACGCTCAGGCTTGAGCCGTGCTCACTTTGTGCTTAATGCTTTTACACTCAACACTAGGATCTTCTATAGAATCTAGTGCCTCGAATTTCCATTTATTAATCATAGCTAAATCAGCAAAGGAATAAATTACTATTCATTAGTACAGACTTGTTAATATTTGATATATTTTCTCAAGAAAGTGTCTATAAGCTTTCATTATACTCTCTAGTTAAATAAATTATTTATTTTGACGTTGATTATTTTTTGTGAACATTTAAAGTGAGTTTAAGCATAGTTCCTTTTACTAGAAAATACGATGTCTTCATTTAGGAAACGATACGCTTGCTTTAAACTTGTATCCTGTAACTTAAGCAATTAGGATTGAAGCAAAAGGTTTATAAAAAGAAAACAGAGAAACGTGCACCTTTTGTGCTGTCGAAACAAATGGACAGGCGGACGGCACCTCGTAAGTATATTGAAATATTGTCTCGTAAAATTTGCCTCAAAGCCCCACTCGTTCGGCCTAACCGCTCGACGCGTTTGACGTATGACTTCATTCGTCTGATTTCGATATACTTTCACCAATATACATTTGCACTTGTGCAAAATTATCAGTGACTTTATTAACACTGAATACGTCACAAAATCCTATAGCAACGTCAGTATAAACTGCACCATGGTTTGTATTTCCAGATGATTTCGAACGCATCCCGACCGCAAAGCAATAAGATCCTTCGCTGTTGTGGAAAACAAAGATGCGTTTCGATGGGCGTTTGCGTGATTTAGAGGATCTTACATCTCACGCAGTATTGTTAAAGAACCGACTATAATAGAGACGTGTTGTAATAGGCCTCATATAAAGATTTGGTTAAGAAAAAGGAACACAAAATAATTTAAAACTGATAAAATTTCTAAAAAAGTAAAGCCGCCTTCTGTCTTGTTTTAGGGTTAAGAACGGTACAGTATAAAAGTAGAATTAAAAAAGATATAGATAGACAGAGATAAGTTGCCGCAAACTAACAAGGAAAGTTAAGTTTATGTCACAATTATTTTGTAAACATAGTACTAAATGCTTCAAAATAAATAAATAAAATAACTAAAAAAAAACATTTATTTGTAGAATCACTTTTAGCAATATAATTGTGGCTCTCTCTCCTGAACTTGTTAACTATTACCAGGAAATCCGTTTAGACAGGTAGGTATAATAGCCAACAACCAACAAGCAACGTATCTATTAAAGTTTTCGTAGCTACTAAAACTTTGCAATGAAATAAAGTAAAATTTACTTTATTAAATTGTAATAAGTTATATTTTCCAATGCATTCAACCTTAGGACATCTTGGATATTAAAAACAAGCCATAAAGGTACAAAGTTAGTATTTTCGTTGGATTTATTTTGACAAGGCACGGGATTGCATTTTTGTACGTCCATTGTTGGGAAAGGAACGGAGTTTTAGTGTAGTTTATGTCTATTAATTAGTTAGTTAATTGTGTTTACAAAATGTTACGACTTTTTGTAATACAAACGAAATGTCTTTTGTTTTTGTTGCTATATTAAAGAATTTATTGCTTTAAAATATACAGTTTCAATTAATTTTGATTAATATTAAATAATTTTAATTAATGTTAATTGCCGTAGAGCTGGACCTGCACGAGCTAAAGGCAGTTGCTTGGCAGGAGACAGCGCAAGATAGGCGACGCTGGCGTTCTCTCGTGTCGGAGGCCAAGACCCACTTTGGGTCGCTGCGCCAGCGGAGTAAGTAAGTAAGTAGTAATTTTGATTAATTTTAACTGTCGTGAAATGTGTCATGTAAATTATTTTATAGGGCACTGTCTCTGACCATTTAAATTTTAAATACTAAATTAATATGTTTGCAGCAGTGCAGATGTTAAACTTTAAATTGAATATCTGAAATAAATTCTGCTTTGATTTCAATTTATTAGCGAAATGGTAACTGAAAATCTGTTTAGGTTTTGTTACGTTACTGAAAACACGTTCTAGAAAGAAATAGAATAGCGTTGATATTAAACAGCTTTTTTAATAGATTTTGTCTCAGCAGGTGTCAGAGACGCGGTGGCAATTTACTGGCAACTTACGTGATGGCCCGCGGCGGTCGTGTGATGCCACCTTAACACGCACGTGTGGAAGTGCGAAATTCTACAATTTATTTTATTTAATTGTTACATAAATGGGAATTATTGTGACTTTTGTAATGATGATATACGTCGATGAATTGTTAGAAATAAATATATATTTTTTATTTTAATTTAGTAAGTAATACTGGGCTATGTGGGCTTACGAAATCCAACATAAAGATAGCTTGAAATATAAACAATAATTTTATAATTTTTGACGATAAAATTTTTATGTTCCCTCTATTGTGTTGCTGCTCTGTGCATCAGTTAATAGGTTCCCAACAATATGCGCTGTCGGGCCGCGTTACTGTCTCCTAAGGTTTTAATTTTATATTCATGACGTCACTCCTGCGCATAGATATACTAATCCTCTGCTGATGCCCGCTCGCGTATGGTCTGCAAAAAAAGTTTCAATTCATAATTTTATCTTAATTTTGTAAACAACTTTTATCATTTAATACGATGGATTTTATAAAATCATTTTGTAACATTACTTAGGTTGAAATTTATGTAAACTATTTTACTTTTACGCAAACTATTTTATAAAAAAAATAAGATAATTGACAAATAAATTAAATAAAGTTCATAACAATACACTTCAATATTCCCTTAATTTATTACCCATTAATGACCAATGAAGATTTTATAACTTGCTGACCGTACTCGCAAAATCACCCACGGTTATGTACCTCAACATTCGCCATCCATACCCCATTGTATCACAAACTTAAAGCGCATCCCCTTTGTAACATGTAACATTGAGTGACAGCGAAACACAAGTCCCATTGTGAACACAACAAACGCGTTTGCGTTACTTTAACATTGAACTAACCTATGTTTTATTGAGCAAACTGATTCGACGATATAATTGAATCGAGATGAGAGGTAGCAGATGTTGGATGATACGAGGGTGTGTTACTAGCTGGATGTACGTACTATAATATTGTAGGTACCAACATAAGATAGAATATGAATTATGGTCATATTTAAAATTAAAGAGTAGAGTTAGCTGTGACGACCGTGGCTTATCAAAATGGACAGGAGGCTGAGGACGCCATTTATTTACATCTGTTTACTGCATTGATCTTTAAGGATTCTATTGACCTTCATAATCATTTTCCATTTATTTTCCAATCATAAACATGAACTATTGTACTTTTCTAGACAACATTTTTCGACCTGTAGTACCTAATCACTGGTAAATGAAGTCGTGCAGTCGCATGAGCGCTTGTGATTTTCGTCAGTCGGCTGATTGAAACCGCTGAAGAGCTCATTTGGACATTTGGCAACTATTTTGGGAAATAGGAGCACATAAGAGTGTAATCAGCTGGAAGTAAAGCTATCTATTTAAGTAGTAGATGGAACAAGAAACATTTGTTATAGAGTAGATCAAAGCAAGAATTAGAAATAACTTATATCTATACTAGCTAACATTATTTCCATTAGACACAACCTCGAAATAACAACCGTAGGTACTCAAACCAACCTTTCCATACCTTGTAAATCTGATCGACGTATGTTTTTTTATGTTTGATGCAGAAAGCAAAGCGGTAGACCAACTTCAAACAATGGAAACACACGTCTACAAACAGTATAGTGAATTGAGAGGTAACAGAGGCGCTCATTAATTTTCAAAGTCAGCGAGTGTTTCAAAAGCGACCGCTGAGACAAAGCGAAGATGGCAAAGGCTGGCCAGAGTATTGTAATGACAATGGACTGCTGAGTGAGCCGTGTTACACGTTACGTCTTATTGTCATTCAGATTCCTACGATACGCCTGATGAATTGTAATTTTGTATTGTGGAGCTGCGACAAAGATTCTGTCACTTAGCTTCAATATTGTTAAGTGTTGATGCAACTAGACATATCCAAAACTTCACTTATTACTGGATTGTATTTCAATCACAACTAGTGTCCTTTTTGTAATCGATGGGGGAAGGGAATCTTTAAAAGATACTCAGCCTTCTAGGAGGAAGACAGAGTTATACTACATAACGACCTAGAGTGCAATAGAATCCAGAATCACCGAGGAACCCTGATCACTAAACTACCCAAGATTCTCCCTGTTGGTCCACAGTATTCCAGCGACATAGGGCCACGTTATGTCACTGTCATCCAGGGACAACTAGTAAGACTAAACAGTGCCCTACTAAAACAGTGTTCCAAAGTTAAATTAAGCTATTAAGTTTCCACACAAGTTAATACACATAATTAAAAGGAATGTTCTCAACATTTTTGACAGCTTCATACAGTGAAGTTAAAAGAAGTCAAAGGGGTCATTATTCATGACATTGTCTGTTAATGCCACACTACCGCTACGGTAGTCGCTGGTGGCAACGGTAGATGCCACCACAATGCCACTCAATACGTGACAACGTATTATTTGACTATCCGTTGTTTTAGTCAAACAATTGACTTAATTATGCGTGACTCTACCAGTTTGAGTACATTTAGCAACTCTTTGACTGTATCATAGTGATATATAGGTAACAATACTTAAATAAACATACATAGATACTTTGTTATGTTAGTTTTATTGTTTTTATGTATCTATGTAGGTATTAGGTACTAATTCGATAAGCAACACGACTTGGCTTTGGTATATAAACATTTCGAAGAATGCTGTTTGGTTTTATGTTTCGAGATTGGCTGGTCTTATAATTAAGTGGTTTATTTCATGTAACAGTTTCATATATTATTAGACATTGAACTGTGTCAAAGTACAGTTATAATCTCATACGAGAGTTATTATCAGGGTTGTTCCATTTTATTGCGGGATTAAATGATCGAATGGAGGCGGGTACTTGTTAAGTGGAGAGTTCTCGATGAGGACAAGCTGGTACTCGTATTAAACTATACTTAACAATAAGTTTTTGTAATCTCTTTATGGCACCTAACATATTATTATAATGCTTTAAATATAATTTTTAATAAAAATTGTTCTTAAAAAACTCATCTTAACATGGTTAACTTGAATAATTTTAATTTGTACTTTCGTTTTTTACTTATTTTTTTTTGGGTTTCCTTCATATGTACACTATAGGAGAGGAATAATTATGTACGCGTGAAAGTAGTTCACAGAATAGATATTAATTTACAAATAAAAAATTTAATGAGAATAAATTACAAATAAGTAGAGTTCACATCAATGACGCATCTAGTTCTTGAGATGATAAAAAAGGTTACAACAATACTTCGTTAGAGTCTCCCTTTGAAGACAGTGTCTCCCTCTACAGACAGTGTCTCACGTACGCCATGTTTACGTTATAAATCTCCACACAACGATCTCGCTTTATAATATGTTAATTTATATTTAATGTAATAAATTCGTGTGTGAATAGAGAAATGACCGGGGACAACGCGCTTTGTTACACCAAGTACAATGCAAGTACAAAACCAAGTACCACCAAGTACAAAACCTTCAATTGCTTTAATCCATTTTATGGCGTGTCGCGAGCGTTTTTTTCGTGCTGGGGACGTTCGGAAGATCGAAGCTTTTGCCTCATGTTATGATTTGATTTAAACAAATAAATGTCACAAATGTCACGTAAGCTTTACAGGATTTAGAATTAAAATAATGATTTGATAAGTTTAATTATTTTCACCAACTTTATTAACTTTTAAATTAATTTTATTGTGTTATTCCAAGCACTAATTAAGTATAATTAAAAACTGATTTCGTCTGAAGGAAAGACGAGAAACATTTTTACAATTAGTCCGAACTCGGTCAATCGTTACGTTATGATATATTTTAATAAAATTCATGTCCCCTAAATCATAGTGCATTGTGCATAGACTATAGTGTATGGTAATGAGTGACTAGGCGATTGCGATTAGCACCAGTTGAATTGCGGTAATTAGGAGATTTATATGCAAAGCTTCGGTTGCGGTGCACTTTATTACGTGACAAAGGAAGCCGGGTACACGGGCTAATGCTAGTTTGAGTGCGCATTGTGATCACAAATTTGTGGGTCACTCCCATTGGAACAGATTTATGACGCGTTATGATTTAATATCAGAGTATAAAGGATTATATTTATGACGCGATGCGTTCCCAGGAATAGGAAACTAGCCGTTGGTCATCGTGGAATCTCATTTACTTTATTGCTTGCGTATTCTCTAATGAATTCATATTTCTATTTTTTTCTTAAAGTTACGAGTATATCCACGTGTAAACTTTCTTCTTACTAACATTATACTTGTGAAAGTTACGATATATGCATTGATCTCGGTGAAATTTGGTAAAGACCGCAGTCTTGAAGAACATACAAGACTTCTTATTATGTTTTAGTTTCACGCAAACGCAGTCGCGGGCAACTATGTAGTTAATAAATAATAACATATTATTGTTTTAATATATTCAAGCGTACCAAGATTATCTACCAAACTGTTTCTATGTGGACTTGGTAAGATAAACAAAATTTCAAGCAAAAAAAATATCGTAGCACAAGGAATGCTAATTAAACACATTGTTATTCTTATTTTTGATACTGTCACTGTAAAGGTCGTACAAGAAGGACGGATCAAAGACTTTATTGTTTACATGTCAAAGTGTGACACTGCCTTTATTGTGAACAAAGGTGGGTCCATACGACCTACGAACTGTTTGAATTTTGTGACTTCAATGTACGCTCTCGCTTGTCAATCAAATTCTAAGACATGTTTGCTGATTTTTTTATCTTTTTTTTTATTCGTTGTTACCGTTCATTGTTGGACTATGGGAATATATTTATGCCTATTAATAATAGTCTCTGTTAAGTTTAAATCCATCCAATTAAATAAGAAATAGCCTATCAACTGACTTAAGAAAACGGCAAAGAAAAATTTTAATATGATTGAATTCAATTAAATACGATATGTGATTTGTGAGTCACGTTAATTGAGTTAAATATAGCCAAAGTACTTACTGAAAATTAACCAAAACTTAACTAATTAACTTTACCATTTTCTAACGTTACTAAGGCATCGGCTTATAGAAGTCAAGACGACGTACGAGAGACGAAATAATTTAATTATTTGTGAGATTTCGTGTCCTTGCCTACAGCCACGTTAGTTTAATCCGGTCAGAAAAACGTGTTTTCATTTTCCAATAAACTTTACGTACCGAAACTTTTATGTTTTCGAACTTTAGATTCTGAAAAAGTTGTTCGTAAAAATAAAAAAAGGGGATAAATTGGCGGAAGGAAAGTAACAAGTTCGCAGGAAATCTGCGGTAAGTTACCTTATCTAAGGATTCAATGTTTTTCAGGCGGATTCCAGTTTTCTAAGTAGGTATTGAAAAAGTTTGGCCCTTTCGTTACAAATAGGAGAGGGACGTTGTTTTGGTCACATTGCTTGTTAATTACGACCGAGAGTTCTTGCCCTCTTCTGTTCCACGGGAAAACTTCGAATATGGTTACTTCTTACCTTATTACACTAGCTTTTGCTGTCGACTCCGTCCGCGTGGAATTAAAAAAACTAAATACGTAGCTCATGCATTCATCAAGACTATGTCTTACATCTGTGAGATCTGTCTGAGTTGTTTTTGAGGTACTTTCACATCCAAACATCTATTTTACATTTTAATATAGTATTAGTAAGAGCGTCGGTGGCTCAGGGGTTTTAGCTCTTGACTTGTAAACTGCAGGTCCTGAGTTCGAATCCCGGCATGTACCAATGTGTTTTTCGATTTTCATATGTGCATATTTACCGACGCTCTTAGGTGAAGGAAAACATCGTGATTCAACCTGCACATATCGGCGAAGAAATTCAAAGATTGTGTATTCACGCAAAATACGCGCTAGTCGTGGAGTTGCGGAAAATGGAGCCCATCATGGGTCAACCCCTTTAACCTTTATAGTATTAGTAAGTTAGTAAGAAGTAAGATTTGCCTATATGATGAGACTCGTAGTTTACCTCGACTTTTCGGGCACTATGTTTCTGATTTTTTTTTGAGAATTTAAAAAAGTCAATTTCACTAATAGATTAGGTAAAATGTTTGGTAAAAACATTTAATTCGTAAAAACCCGATATTATGTTTTGATGTTTTGTTAAAGATTTGTTGTTCTAACTGGATGAACCAATACTGGCCATGCCCAATACAAGCACTTGATAACGATACAATCTGGAGCCATTTCAATTCCTTCATATGGCTATATTGGCTATATTCGTTCCATGTTCGCATGTCCAATTTAAATTGATCCTCGTCAGTCTATTAGAATGCTCGCCATTTTCAATTCAGTATACGATAGATGTACTGAAAGGAAGGTCCAGTGACACTGGTTCTGACCGAATGCATTTGTCTTCAAGCCTACAGAGGAAAGGCCGTATCTGAGACAGGAAATTAGGTTTGCACGTTTGACTGTGGTTTCAGTTTGGATAGCGTTATGCTGTAATTGACTATTTGAAAATTAACTCGATAAATTAATCAATTATGAGTCAAGTTTTATGTAAGATCCTTGATTATTATTTCTTTATCCCTACTATAAAGCCTTTAAGTTAAATTGTTTTCTCTTTGATGGTATTTGAATTGTTTCAAACTAAAGATGTTACTTTACTACATGTTACTGTAATTCCGATGCGATAAGAATAAATAGTTTCCAAATAAATATTTCAGTGTTGCATAAACACGTTCTGCATCCCATATTCGAGCGTCGTCTTTCGTTGCACAGCGCGTTTTGGATAACCTGCGGCACATCACTAGATCCATACATCCATATACAAACTGAGGCAGCTTTCAATCAAAGCCTATTTGATTATAGCTTTACATTTCTATTATTTCTAACAATGTTGCTAACTGTTTGGTATTTATACAGAGTTAATTTCACTTATAAATATGTCCACGTTATTGAGATTAGGTCGCATAATAATGTTTCTCGCTTATATAGGTAGCTCATCGGGACCAGAGAATGATTCGCTTATAGAGGTTTCTGGCTTGTCCCGGTTTCTATCCAGATTTGACTTTATTTGAATAAATAATATTTTGAAAAAGATAAATATAAAACAGATTGGTGAAAGTAACAATATGGTACAACGAAAGTGGACAAAATAAAGTTTTTAATGAAATAATAATTAAAAACTTTACGCTTTAATAAAATATTAAAGGTATATCTATGGTTGAAGAAAAAGCTGGCAACTCACATTCTTTTGTGCGTACCTCCCACTAGGAGTGAGTCGACAGAAATCATATTGTTCTGATGTGTTATTCCGGCTTTAATTAGCGGGTGCCATAAGGCGGGGGCATAATTTCACGCGAATTATAACCTCATTTGTAAGAACAATGACACAGGCGCCGGTACTTTGAGAAAAAGTAAAAAGATTTTTTAACATATCGCACTATTAATCTATATGAGATTGATTTTTATGAACGATATTCTGATATGAAAGTTGCTAGTATCATTAAAAACATATTGATAAAGGTTACTTCGAGGCTTTAGGATCCAATATTTAGTTGAATATTTAATCGCGGTTCACATTACGAACCAATAAAATCTAAAAAGGCTTACTTTTTCTAATGTTAACCTTTAAAGAAGCAAACAAATGGCTTTTGAGTTTTTGATTGTAACAACCTATTTGAATATTTAACCTGTTGCCGGCAAATAATAACATTGTTTTATCTTAAAATCAGATCCTCCCAATGCAGGCTGCTCCTAGTGCGGGGACACTGAACGCCTCGTATTATATACCTTTTTTTTTATTATTCGTATTATATACCTGTCTATAACAGTTTGCAAATATCATTTTTTTTTCTAAAGAGGCTGAAAAGAAGCTGGAGGCAGCATTAGTATGCCTCTCCTCTTTAACCAGAAATGTTTTTTCTTTCATTGTTTGGTTATGTCATTATTTTAAATCTTTTTTTGTTTCTTGGTTGATATTTTTTTTTAGTTTTAGTGTTTTTTTAAGACGACTAGGTACTTAATCAAAGATGACTAATATATTAATTTAATTATTACAAATCGTAGTAGACATATCTTATCATAAAATTATTTGAAACACGTAGAGTCGTGCGACCCGGCACTCGCCGGCAATCGCCGTCGCCGCGGGGCGCCCTACGCTACTGGGGATGCGACTAACCAGCCGAGAGAATCACCAACCTTTTATTAATCTAATTAATACTTTAAACAACTTGAGATAAAGTCTATTGTCAATTGAATGATTGTGATATTTTGCATACTAATTTTACTGTAGTTAATCAAGGGTGAGTGAGAGCTTATAAACGATTATGATAGCTTCAAGTGGTTGCTAGGAGTGTCAATATTGAAATCGAAGATAGGAAACATGTTATGAAACGTTCACATAAAAATCGCTTTTATAGATAAATTACACGATCAATCTAGATTGTCAATTCTCACGTTATTGACATATTGTCCGATTACGCGCTCACTTGACGCTACCGTCATACCAAACTACGGCTTGTTGCGATATTAACAGAAAGTTTCATTGAAGCGAGATTGGATGGCTTTAGTTTTTCCAGCTGGAGCCAAAAATAATCGAAAAATCGTGCTAGTAACCTAAACTTTTGAAGCCATAGATAATAAACGAATATCTGTGATTCACTCAATTATAAGCGAAACAGTTCATTGTGTTTTACAAAAGGATATGCAAGTAACGCACCTAATAAACTAACTGATTACTATTCTGGCGTCAATAGGGAGGTATAGTTGGTACAAAATAATCTATAGAATAGAGGGGCGCCGGGAATGCTATTAACATTGGTACAATAGAGAACCGAAGCTCTGGACTGTCGATATAACAGAAGCAATCCAGATAATTCTAATTACACACATTTCTATTCGACGTTGTCGGTCGATTTTAGAACGCATTATAAACAGCCGCGGGCGGTCCTCGATCAGACAGAGCGTCGCGGTCTTGTGGCACATCACTACCGGGTTAGCGGTATTCAGGGTTACCATAGAAAAGTTACCGAAAATGGTAGAATTTAATTCGTCAGTGGTTTCAGTAAATTATGACTTATTATTTATTTAATGCAACCGTCCTCTTCTAGACTCACTATTTAATACTAATAAAATATAGCTTCTTAAAACTCGATTTCGTAATTTCTCGATGTATTTTACAACTGTACGAGAATCCCATGAAACTAGAAAAATTGGTCAAAGTAAAACATTGGGCAACGTAAAAAGTTTTTCTTTATTCGGAAAAAGAAACCGTATAAAGTGGGCACGTACAAAGTTTAGCAATTAAATAAGTTCTTAAAAAAATAAGTAAAATGTGCCTACAAAATTGTAACTTCAAAAGATTTTTCCTGATTTCAGTAACAATTTTGTTGGCATGGCTCTTATTAATTTTCTAATCACTATTAGAACAATTTCTGAACTAAAAAGCGCGCCATTTTTCCAGCTATGGTAACCCTAGGCGCGCCAAAAATCAACTGTCATCGTCCCAATTCGAAATTCAATTACTTGTAATTAATGCGACCGATGCCGCGGATCTCGGGGGGCGCGGGGGCGGCACAGATAGCGAAACAATGGCACGGCCCAAAGCGACCCGACTGCGCCTGGCTGCAACTCACGCCGCCCTTTGTCTTATTTTTTCTTAATTTTTTTTTAATCTGTAAAGTCGATGATAGGCTATTAGAGCAATAATGATTAATTTACAAAGCGTTTTATACCGCCTTCGGTGTTTGAAGATCTTTATTATATTGCGGAGAATTTTGCACGTATTAGAAAAATATACGGTACAGTTATTATTATTTTTTCTTAGAAATTACGAGCGCCATCTAAATCGTAGATAGTTTCAATAAAGTAGGTTTAGTTATTATAACGGTTTTACATTACAATAAAACCGATATTATGTGCCGAGAAAACATACAGCATTGCGATTGAAGATGCATTGTATGCTTAGCTTGATTTCCACGGTCTTTTGTCGTTCCAAAGGCAAATAATGGTACATAAATACTTGCCCAGAAGCAATCCTAACCTTAAAAATCCTAAAAGCTACTAAGTACTTATTTTATTATACACAAATAGAGCAAAAGCTATACAAAATGGTCATTGCCTCGAAGCGAAGTAGGAGTTGGTAATTATTCAACGGGATGCGAGAAACAAGTATCACAATTATACAACAGAAGTTGAACGTGTTCCGAGACAATGGAACAACTCTGGCACATTAGCAACACAAAGGAATGACCACGATATGTAATAATGGAAAATTGTTTGAAGAATTCAATTACCGCTGAACATCGAATGACGTTTTAAAATTTAATATTTATACTGACAAGATCAAAATAATAAATAGCAAGTAAATATATAAAATAGGATTGCCTCGATGTTAGCGAGCTGTAGAATAAGAGAGCTTTTAAAAAGTGGGCAGTTTTGACTGATATTTTTCCAAAAACATTTAATTTTCTTTACCCTATTTTGTAACATGCAACTGGAAGAAACTTAGGTGCAGTTGACATACGGCGAGACAACTTCAAATCATAAGCAAAACTGTTTTTCTAGATTACTAACGGATGAAGTCTGTTGACGTAATTGTTCGTGTCGTATCGTGTCCGTGTCGTGGCGTGTAAAC
Source organism: Papilio dardanus tibullus (assembly GCA_013186455.1). Classification (NCBI taxonomy): domain Eukaryota; kingdom Metazoa; phylum Arthropoda; class Insecta; order Lepidoptera; family Papilionidae; genus Papilio; species Papilio dardanus. The sequence continues at coordinate 142,516 of QDHC01001974.1, forward strand.
CACCTAATCATACCAGAAGGCCGTAGGTAGCCGGAACAGGTACGCACATAATTAGTACGTGGGCGATACGAGTGTTACATTTAAAAAATGAACATCAACAATGCAGGAAGCATCCGCCTCACAATGGCGAGGTGTTAGAACTATTGTTCGTACTTTGTTGTTTTTTTTTAAACTACCCGCTTCTTATTTGTAAGTCATGCATAGTTTTAACTTCCCATTGAATGTTATGACTTAACTGATTCTTTTTATTGTTTCATACTTTCACCGCAGCTGATTTAATATTTAAGGTACTGAGCATTTTTAAGCATTTTGGAAACTAACGATTCTACTTGTAGTACTATGTTGTACATAATTAATTAGTGTACAATGTTGTAGATAAATTTAATATACAGTCTAGAGGTTTATCTCTAATCCGAGTTTCTCGCTTATAGAGGTTTCTCGCTTATTCCGGTCTCGTTTATCTGTTTGACTGTAGTCAGTTAACTCTAGCGTCCTTTGTGCTTTGACGTCTCTAGTTCTGAGTCTTCATTGAGATTTTTAGCTTCACTTTCTATGATTGTAAACATGTACTTGTTTTGATTTATTATTGTATATCCAAATAAAAATTTAACGACATCCACAAGCACGCGCGTATTTAATTAGTTGAGAAGGGCGAGGCCCGGGCCGCGGTTCCCAACGCCCCCAAAGAAAACCTCCGCCGCGGCAAGATGTCGCCGGCGTGGTCACAAAGCGTCACTCATCCCTATGCGCGTCACACCTGCTCCCAAAGTGCCTTATTAACAGCTTTCTATGTAGTATGGCTTATCAAGCTCACAGGCAAAAGGTACGGTTTTAGAAAAAACTTCAAAGGTGGCCGGGAAATGTTTTCAGCCGGGCTTTCGCCTTTTTTCAATGGCAATTAGTTAGCGTTTCTGCCAACGCTCGCTCTTACGCCTTGTGCAATTATGACGTCGAGTAGTTGAGCGCATATTAAGCTATGATAAATTGGACACGGCATACAATATTTTTGATCTATAGTTTTAGTAAGATTAAAACTACTTTAATTTCTATGTTACAATCAGCTTGTAATGTTTGAGACCTTCTAACTATGGAATCGAGACAATAGTTGCAACTTTTAATTTACTTGCTATTGTGGTTATGTGCGCCCGGTGAAAGGTCCTGACATAAAAAGTAAGTAACTGTGTAAAGTGAATTCTACTTAATCTGTGTTTAATGTTCAAGAATTTTAGCTCATTTCTATTCAGTTATTTTTTATTAAAATACTGTGAAATGCCACATCCATTAATCGCGAAAATAAAAAAATATCAGCTCGTTGTCGGTAGAGAGGGTGTCTTAAACTAAAAAATTATTGATATAAAAGCGCGGCCGCGTTAATTAAGGCTTTCACTCGTTTAATTTTTTACTCAGTTGGGCGCGACTTTCGGTTAGTACTAATTTATTCATTAATTAGCAATGGATCGTTTTGATCGACGAGGCGAGTTCGCTTAACCTTTTTTTATTTTATTTTGATTTCGTTCGCGTTTGTGTTCGCATAAAGGAAACCATAAAAGACTTTTTAATGTTCAACTAATACGTGTGAACGGGCATTCAAGTCAATTACTCGCGTGTTTTATTTTATTTTTAATATGCATTTTTTTTTAATTATAGCTCGCCAGATTTTATCAAGATTTAAATAAAAGACTTTTCGTTTATAAATCTATCTTGTAATTAAAATGCAGAATTCATACCTTTTTTGTGAATGTTTTAAAATATGTTTAAGGGACTGTGTCTTTAAAATAAATTATGTAAGCTTTTTGTATTTATTCACCAACAATTGTGGAGCTTCTATATCAAAATATAAGACAGCAATTACTGCATTATAAAAGGAAAAGAAATCAAAACTCGTTAGTGAACAACACAAGTCCTAACGTCTCGTACATTTTCCCGAAATTTTAATTCAATGGAAACAGTGAGAGAGGCATTCGCAGGCGCGGAGCTGTGTCGAGGAGGCGAACGTCAAAGAAGCGACTGTTACCCAATCAACAGATGCGGCGCAGAGTCTCGAAAACGCCCCAGAATAAACAAAATCTCGTTAAAATTGTACAAACTTAGCATGAACTAATTGGCAAAGCAGACGCATTACCGAGACGGGCCTTTCAAGCTTCCAAGTTCTAATTAAACACCGCCGACTTATCTAAGCGAACAAAGAACTATGCCGCTTACGACCCTTGTACTAAGAGGTATTTTTGTGTACGAAAATCGTATTAATTATAAGATTGTGCGTGGTTGGGGATGTGTCGAGGGAGTGGCAAGTGACAGTGGCGACGAGAGCGCACAATGTCGACGTGAAGAGGCAATTGCTCCTCAAACAGTACAAGCGTTTAAGGCGTCGATGGGGAAACTGTCGAGTGGAAGAGTTGATGTTTAACGGAATACATCGCAGACAGACAGACAATGTTAGATTGGTTTCTTTCAAATTAAATACAAACATAAAGAGATATACAAATATAAAGTCTTATTTTAAACAAATCAAAAACACTTCAGTCCCAGTCCCTTTTACTTGCAGTTACACTGAATATTGCTGGAATATTATGAAAAGAGGTAGATTAAACTGATTAGTATTATGTAAAATATTGAGAAGAGAAGAATAGGCTTTCCAACTCCTTTAGCGATATTAAACAATAGGTGTATGATACAATTTTGTTTTGAAAAGTAATAATTTCCTCTAAAAGTTAAGGAAGTAATCGACTTATAAAATACTATGTAACTCACTGAAATCAAATTGTAATATTCAAAGGTAATTTTTAAGGTTTCAATCTTTCTGACTTTAAGCGAAATAATTAAACTTATTTTTCCCGATGTTTCAATTTGATTCGACTTAATAATTTCTCGGAAGAAAAATTCTTAAGCTTCATTGCGGTAACAGTAGTGTAACCATATAAAAAGAAACTTTACTCCAACAAATCAAAGGGTAATTGAATAATCGAAAGAATTGAACTTATATAACTTGAGTTAAAGTACATAACTCTTGCAATACTTAACTTGATATTTTTTCTTCTAAAAACTTTACAGGGATGCCTTTTAAGAACGTGAAGAAACAATGAGCGATATAAAACTTTCCGTAACAAAATGTTATACAATAAAACCGATAATTTTCTTGTTCAAAACTTCCTAAATTAATTTGACTGATGAAGTCTATTGAATTATTAGTTTAGAAATTATTATGAATTATTATGTAGTACTTATTACTAGTCGGATTCATTTTATGTAATCATCACCAGCTCAGGGGTGATTAGGCCATGGTCAACGCTGGCCTAGTGCGGGTTGGTCGACTTCACACATTTTTGAATTTCTTCCCCGATATGTGCACGTTGCATCACTATGTTTTCCTTCACCGTAATCAAAATAGAGATATTTCTCTATCTTATGCAATGCTTGTAAGTTAAGTTCAAATTTATTTTCAGTCAAATTATGAAATTATTTCGTCAATTACAACTAATAATACAATATGACAAAATGTATCAGCCATGTGGCATTTTCAACAATATTGTAAAATATGAATATGTATAATTACACGCATAAATAGCTAATTAACTCCTGTTCGTTCGCCCACCGATGTCATGACTTTAATACAAAATTTACATTGATCGAATGAAAAAGAACATCTTTATTCGAAGCCCAATAAAGCACAGTTAAGCTAAGAATTGACGAAATTACATTACACAAGAAAACATATCCAATTTGACAAAGTTAAGATTCTTCAACACGTATGTGGTGACCATAAGGCTCAAATTTTAATGTTTTTGTGTTTAAAAACAGTACCTGTTATGTATAGTAAAGCTTGTGCGCACCAAGTCCAGCATAGCATTAGTCGATCAGCAAGTAATTTAGTAACTAAATGTATCCGTACAGCGACATTTTAGTAGATTAGAAAATCCTTTGTTCGGATACTTGCTACTTGTTACTCGACTAAAAAACTATCCAGGTGCGAACGAGGCTTTAGTTTAAGAACGCGCCAATTCACAATAGCGGCTGACAATTGAAAATTTATCATTTATAAACACATCAGCTTCAATAGAAACATCAAGAGTAAAAGACCATCATTTGGCTTTCTACTTTACCAGATTCCAACCTGCTATACAATAAGCATCGTTATCTTGTTGTTATTTAGGTAGAGAGTCGCATGATTCAAATTTGATTGTAATGCAAAATACTTGAGTACATCCGTAACATGTGATTTATGATGTGGCGGACACCCATGTAACAAAAACTTCTATCAAGAACAAGAAACATAATGAGTGCCCGTTACAATACTCGCTGTAATTGTTTAGACAATGCCATTAGTTTATTAACTTAGAGCTTAAACCTATAACACAAGAGCAACCTATTTTAGACTAAAACAGTTGTACATAGAACTCAATTTACAATGTATTTAATATCGACTTGATACATTGTGTAGTGGAATTTGTTAAACGTCTTTTACCATCAAAGCTATCGCCGAAGGTTCTAAAGTTAATTTTTATGACGTCTTAACAACAAAAGAGAGGCATTATAAAAGAAAAGACACATTCCATAGTTTCTTATTCAGTCATAATGGCGCGCCTAGCACCATAACTGTTGTTTTAAACTTCTTCGCTTTTGTTGCACGATATCTTACGGTCATGCTTCTATAGAAATACGCCAAAGCACGCTCGTCATAACATTAATTCCTTCTCTTAAATAACAAAGACTTGTTTGTGGACATTTCTTTATATGCATTGCTAGAATTATTTGTATAAATTTTGAAACAGTTGAACGCCGCAAAGGATGGTTCTCTTTAAAGAATTTCATCTCTACGTCTTTCGTATTATGAGCTAGATTTCTTTGAAGTGAAGTAGTCGCCCCCCGCTGATTAGGCACCTCAATTCCGTAAGCAAATTACTCCTTTTTAGTTGAAAATAAACAAAGCGAAACGTTCATGCTTGCTAACTCATTCGCTATGGTCATATTTTGTCTGTAAGCGAATTTTCTGCTGGTACAGTTTGTAATTTACATTTAATGGTTTCGACGAACACATTTTTTATGTTACTTTCTGCATTTTTAGTACCAGAAACAAAGATTCAAACCATAGATTTGAAGAAGCAGATTAAACATGACGTATGTCATACTGACAGCGACTGAGACACATTTATACGAAATATACGTAACGTGACAAAGACAGTGACATAGATCTTTGTTCCCTTTCTCCGTAAACGATTTGGTTTGTTTAGGTCGAGAAATAAGACCCAAACAAATGTGACGTATCATATAGTATTGTGGCGCTCCAAGCGTATTTTCGATGAACTATTTTTTCTTACGTCCAAGGCAAAGGCATAAGACATGATATTATTGGTTTAAAACCGTAAAGTGATGCACACACAACATACGTATGACGTAGGCTAAGACATTTTTGTCCCTCAACCGTATAGGCTATAGCCAGTTCTATACCTTTCTCTTTCTACGATATAAACAAACTTAAGTTTACTTTTCAAAAAACAATTAATTGTCAAACAAGAAATAAATTATCAGTCAATATCTTGTGACCGAACTCCGGATCGCTTATAACGACGCTCTTTCAAACTTCCAGCTTATCTCGGTGAGACGATGTCTTTGACAGTTCGCCTAATTGATTGTTTTTTATCTGCATTTCCCTCCGATTTATATTCTTGGCGGGAAATTTGTGAATTCGATAGCCAAATCAAAACTTATGATTGGAAATTCAATTGATTTGTATATAAACTTTTAATAACGATGTGATATCTCTTTTTAACTTTTTTACTGATATTTAGATTATTTTAGTATTCAGAATGTAATTTAACGATAGTTAAAAGCGTCTAAACCTAAATTTCTGTTCTTTTATACAAAACTAGCTGTTGCTCGCGACTTCGTCTGCGCGGAATAACAAATATAGCTAACGTTACTAGGGAATAAAGTAGCTTACTAACGGTGAAGGAATTTTTGAAATCTGCCACGTAGCTATTGAGTTATTTCAATACATGCAAAAATACAAATATGTCTTCTTTATAGTACAACTATAGATATAACTATTTTTAAGCCTGATTCGTATAAATCGATATTAATTGTCGAGGATAAATTACAGAATCTCCCCACAAAAAGGAAACAATCAAGCAAAATCCTAAAAAGAACGTTTAGATATCAATCTGAATTCACACCCTAATCTGAACGAACGCTAATTGCACAAAAACATCCCTCCGTATGATACGTAACAAACATAGGACACACAAAGGACAGATTAGCGACGATCCTGATCGTATTTAAGATAAAATAAGGTTTTTTTCGCTAAGTATACGCGAAGCTTAAGATCGACTCGATAAGGGGGCAGCTGTGCGACTGGCCTAAACCTGTGACGTCACCCCGAAGGTCAGCCAGGAAGACTGCGATTGACAGAAATGATAGAATAAAAATACTGTTTTTGAAAATCAAAGAAGAAGGGAATTTATAAACAAAGATTGGGTAGTTTTCTGTTAATCTATTTCTAGTATATCTGGTAAATAACGTGGTTTTAAACGATCGTAGACCTTAATTTGACGACAATTTTCTTATCGTAGTAACATGGTCGTACATTGTAAGCGCTAGGAACTCTACCCTTGCTTACGAACCTATCTATCGATGGGACCCGTGACTCTGTAGCGTCTAAACGAATCCCCAATAAAATCGAAACACCATAAATCCTAACAATTGTACAAAGCAAGGACTTTCCTCATATTATGAAAAGCCGTGACCAAACAAATTATTGACTCAAAAGTTGAATGCTTAGCTATCTCCGTTCCGCTTGCACACGTGCTTCTATCTCTCTCTAGTACAGTCGGGCACATTAGGGCTACACGTATAAGCCGCTTATTGTATTTTTATAGTTATTTTGATCGACGCACACACGGTTTATTGTGTGGATTATCCAACATGAATACGGAATGGGGTATTATGTTATTGTTGCACGAATGTACACAGCTGATGCTGTACGAAACAATGAGGCTGAATGTTTGCGAATCGCCGGTAAATGCTATTGTTACGTGCTTTATTTTTTAATAACTTGTAAATATGGCGGCACAGTTCAATGTTAATTTTAAGCCATTTTACTTTCGATAATCAGAGCACGATTGTGTAGCGGTTTAAATGATTTTATTGATTTTTATGTTGAATATTTTTTACTTATGTTGGTTATTGGAAAATATATGACTGTATTTATAGTCACATACAGTCAAACCTGGATAAGCGAGAATTATTCTATCCCGATGCACTACCTCCATAAGCGAAAAACTAAAATTGAAAAGTAAAATTTCTAGCAATACTTACACATAAGGAGTATAGAAATGATCGTCTTTAAAATTATTAAATATTTCAAATTATCCCAAATCCGAAATGTTTTCTAACATTACAGGTTAACAAAAATCCAATTATCTTTAACGTTGGTTATTTAATAGAAATATAATTTGCGTATAACGAACAAAACAAACAAAAACAGTGAATAACTCTTTCGCTCCCACAAATACGAAGCCGTAAAATGGCACCAGTACACAACAATGGCAAATTAAATGTAAACCCGCGCATAAAAACTATAAAGTGCTCTATGGTCTATGGGACGATACAAATAGAAATATTCTCTTTACACGCATTGAACTATAGACAATTCAACGTCATAAATCAAATAGTTGACAAGAAAACGCGTCCTACCAACATGAACGCAGAATAAAAAATAATTTGCTAAAGGATTGTGTGCTTTACTGTACTTGAAATACGTGTTATTGATATTTTTATTAATTGCTACAAATATTCAAAGGGCTACCAAAGTTCCTTGCAGTTGTGAAACATATTTTTAAAGGATTTTGAGCTTTATTCCTTTGAAAATAAGTTCAAAGTACATTCAGATGGTAGTAAATATGATTTAATTTGTGTGTGTATCGCCGCCCCATCGCTTAGAAAACGCAATCGAGTTTCTCGCGTAAATTATGACACAAGGCTAGACAATGAGAAGAAAAAAACTTCAATCGCTAATGTGTTTAGAAATAATTTAGGGTACTTCAGTAAAAGCTGTTGTACGCACCCAATAACCCTTGCTATTAGGGAGAGCTTAATTTTTAGTTGCATGACGTATGTACATTTAGAAACGCGATAATACGCAAGACAATAAATTAAGGATTTCGAGGTTTTAGGCCTATTTATAGTTAGAATAACCTTTGAACTTTGTTTTAAAAATTCTTACCTAATCTGAAAATTCTTTCTAACTTTGCTTTGAAACCATATCAGTTTTTTTTAATTATTACATACTAGCAGTTTTGCGCGACTTCGTACACGTGGAAATTAATAATATAAGCCTATGTTACTCTGGGATAGCTTTCTAATGGCGAAAGAATTTTTGAAATCGGCCCAGTAGTTCTTGAGTTATTTCAATACATACAAAAATACAAAGTTTTTCTCTTTATAATATTAGTATAGATGTAACTTATTTAAAGTTTTTTCTCTGGTTTACTAGAACAGGAAAATTATGTTATTTAGAAAGATCTTGAAGGATTTAAATCTTATGTAGCCTACATCGACTTTTGCCTAACTCCTGAAGTTGAAACCATTTCAAGGTAAACAGTTTCTTACCAAAAAAATTAAGAAATTCCAAACTTTAATTTTTTTTGGCTTCTCGTTACTGGAACCGTATAATTGTAAAACTTTCTCCCGGTTACACTCTCGAAGTGCATTGTTTCACAACCCTTAACTGTTTAATTTATTAGCCGGAGGGTTGCAAGTCGTAAAAATTACTTTTATTGTTAGTAACGACGTCTCAGACTATATGATAATAATATACGCGCCATAATTTACCTTTATGTTAGACGTAGTTATAGTGGCCAGTTTAATATGAACCCTGTAAAGTAATAGAAGAGTAAGTATTAAAAGTTTTTATTGTGTTGGTTCTTGTACATGTGTGGTGTAAGGATGTGTCAAGTAGAGTCGCCAGGTCGGCCAGTGGTGCTAAACCTGTTTCAATTATAAAATTGATTTAGTGCGACGTGAATTGTGATATACGGGAACATAGACAATGATACGGTTATAAATTTTAATTCATCGTATTTATAATAATGAATATTAAAAAGGAAAATCTAAAATTGAATTTATTATTTGACTCGAAGACCTAAGCTAAAATGGGGGTGTTGAAAATTGTCGAATAGATTTAATGATTTGAAAACCAAAATCAATTCAAAATGAACATGGAAATCCATTTAGTTGATTCTGCATGTTAACCGGTGAGTTTTCCACGATCGAAATAAATAAAAGTTTCCCAACAATAAACTAAATCAACCTTTTAACCCTTCAGAATAACAATATATAACTTCACCGAGGTCGCATTGTGTTGGAAAACTTTTGCAAACTAAATTTTACTTATTCAAAGGTCGTCTTGAGAGGGGAAAACATTATCGAATATGCGACATCGCTCCGAAGAGACCGTGTTGATTCTATCAAAAATCAACTTGAAAATCCCTACCTCCCGGTAATGTGAACAGATTTATACACTTTCAGCCGAATTTTGAATTTAATCTAAAAGTAAACACCGCTTTTAATGTGAAAAATTTGTATGCAATTTAGAGTTTAAGCATGGTCTTATTGCTTTCTACTTTTCAGAATTAGGCCATTTATTTCTTTTTAATATTAATACATGCTTCATGCTGAGTTTCCATGATTCGTTAACGCTCAATGGTGCCTCTAAATAGGAAATTATGTGAATACTTTTTTATTAAATTATCTTAATTAGTATTACCATGCATTAAATACTATTCTTAGTACTTAGTAGATAGTAGGCAATATTATAGTTTCTAGTATCCAATTCGGTTACCATAGCGGAAGGAACATAAACAAAAAATTGTAAACGAAAACACCTTCTTGAGAAAAGGTCAGGTTGGTTTTGGAAGCAGACATATTTTATGCCGATATAGGCTAATACTGGATGACGTAACAAAGTTATTATAAAAATAGCTCAGTTTGCTCTATTTTAGTTGTTTCCACTAAAAAGAAAACGTATTTAATGATAAATATGTTCATACTCATCGTTCTGTCCTTGTCCCTTATTTATATTCTATTGTTGATTTAATTTCACTGATTTTGTCATCCTTTTCAACTTTTAAAGTTCATAAAAATGTTTAGCATCTGTTTTACATTTGCTTCTCGTAGTCGACAGTTTTTCCCAAGAGGCGTCCAATATTTTCTATTCCAATCGGCCTCTTTCGATTATACGAAAAACCTCGCCTTGGTGCGATGTAAATAACGCATCTAAAATGAGACCGATGACCAGTTTACTTAGATCTATCCCTACGGAAACCAAATAGAGAAAAAGAACTTTAGTGGTTTAAAGATAGGGCTTGTTGTTGAATTGTTGAGGGGTCTTTTATTATTGGTGGTTCGTAATATCAGGCATTCAAAGTCGATATTTTATTCTTCGTTGTTAAAATGTCATTGACGTTTAAAGATTTTTACTTGTTATTCGTTGCGGGAATAAAGGTTATTTTATTTGTATGCAGGGGACTTCAATGCGTTAATCCTGAGTTAGCGACGGTGCTCGTTCTTGAAGTTTATAGAATTTATTTTTGATACACAAATACAACATTTGAATGTTTATTATTAACTAGTTATAAAATATATGCATTCATAGTATTATGTTTTATAAACTAACCCCGTAGACAGAGAAAACATATATATTAATAGTCTAAGAAATATAAAATATAATAATATATTAATAGTCTAAGAAAGTACCGTATCAATTTATATTATTTACATGATTCTGTGAAATATTTCTATGTACGCAATTTTAAACTTTAAATAGCTTAATTCAATTCATTCAGTTTTTTCAAGTAAAATATACTATACTAGCTGTTGCACGCGACTTCGTCCGCATGGAATTAAATAATAAATCCTATATTACTCGGAGGTAATGTAGCTTTCTAATCGAGAAACAATTTTTGAAATCGGTCTAGTAGTTCTTGAGTTATTTCATTCCTACAATAATACAAAGTTTCTCTCTTTATAATATTAGTATAGACTAGTTGTTGCTCGCGACTTCGTCCGCGTGGAAAACAATACAGCCTGATTTAAGTGATAACGTAGTTTTCTAATGTTAAAGTAGTTCTTGAGTTATTTTAAAACATACACAGATACAAACCTTTCCTCTTTACAATATAAGTATAGTATGGCAATATTGTAAAGAACTTTAATAAAAAAATACTATAATTTAAAAAGATAACAATATTAAAGTACAGATTAACAATTTGCACCTTGACAATGTCGCGTTGCTATAATTCTCATAGATATATTGCGGGACCGAATTAGCACCTGCCCTGTCATTGTACCGGCCCGTATTAGTACTTTACTGCCTACTAAATAATGTAATAAACTACACACTAACAAGCATCATTCATATAATAAATGTGGTTTTACTTTATTTATTAAAAACGGCTAAAAACTCAAGTGTAATTTTCGGTGAACGGTATCGACTAGTTTCGGACTCTTCGGGAGTCCATCATCAAGGCGAGTGCTTATTTTTCTGTGGATGTGGTCGCGGCGCGTCTCGTACTATATTAAACTCGTTTTAAATAAATAAAGTATAATGTCTCACGAAAGTTTTAACAATTTAAATGTGGTTTTATTAATTTTAATTACCGAGACAACTACTAAATTTTTAGAAATAAAAATATTTTTGGAAGTTTAATATAATTTTATTTCTTTATATTTAATCTATATTGAAATGTTTGGACTTGTGGAACCATTTAAATCTTAAAAGTAATGTTTAAGTACAATAAGAAACACTAAAACATTAAAATTGTCGTCAACAATGAGCACTTTGTTCGCGCACGGCTTTCATGGCTTGAATTCCTGCTAACATTTCAAACCATAGCGGCCGCAGTGTCACCAAATGCGTGAAATTACACAACAATACACGGTAATGATCCTTCACGGATGAAAAAATAAAAATAAATACATAAAATGTTACGATGGACGGGTGTTACTGATGTATTGATCATTGGAAATTGAACCCTAAAACCATAACTACAGGATTTATTATTTGCTTTAATAGGTGTATAAAACATTTTGTTAAATAACAATATTACAATATCAATTGTATGAAACATATTTTTGTCTTATTCCAAGTGAATAAGGGCGATATTTGTTCAAGTTTGGTTTGTGGGTTAAATAATTTTAAACATTTAAGAATAAGCTACACCTTTACTTGTCATTACGAATTGTGCTCCGCGGGGGGGCATCCCTTCGATTGTTTTCGACTTTTTCGGGATACGCCCGATTGTGTTGATTGTATAGAAAATTAAATTTACAATACATTGTGGTATAAAGGGTAGCTTCTGCATAGTGTTTTCGCTGTTGTGATGCGGGCGAATCCAGGGAGTTGATTTCAAGCTACATTTGGTATGACAATAGAAAAAACAAACCCACATTTTACCGAAAAAAAGTTGTCCCATGCCATGACAGATTTGTGACCACTGGCACTGTCTTTAAACAAACAATTCCTTCAAATGCATTCACTAAGAATCTATTGTTTTTAAAATTACAACTTAACTTAACCTCACAATTGTATGATAACAAAATGTAAATAGCGCCATCTAGTTCACAAATTACGTAACAAATATATATGAGCTTTTTAGTTATTTATAAATCTCTATATTTCATATTTTAACCCTAACACCCACACGGTATACGTAGGCATATTTCGTCGTGGCGTCGGCGTCAAAAGGTCTGGCCGGCTCGCTCGCGGAATGCGGTACACTTGCCATGTGGAGCACGAATGTTTTATAATCCTTTATCGTTATTAAATAACTTTACTAGAGTTAATAGGAAAATAACTCTAAAATTACTTATAGTGTAGTCTTTCTTAATAAAAGATGATTAGGTAACATTCAACTGAGAACAGACTAAAAGTCTAAAGGATTCTAAGAAGCTTTATTATGGGGTGGTTTTATATCGAATTTAAATATAATATTCCGTCATGTAGCACAACGCTTACTTTATTTGATGCTGTTTTGATTCAAAATTATAAATAAATCATAACAATATACACTTTCATGCTCACTCTTCACACAATGAGATCCACATCTCACACGATTCCGACTCAAATAATAACGTTATTATAACAGACACATTTTAACAATATTTATATATCAACTGACAAACTATTTAACAAACTAATTTGGATCCTATTACCATAATACTAAGGTATACATTCAAATGATTCTCCAGCAATAGTGATTGTGGTAAATTTCAAATCAGTTGTATATTTTAAAGCTTCTTTGTCACCTGATCACCGTTCACGATGCTACAATACGTGCAATAGACGCATTCAGCCTTTCTACCACTCGCTTGTACCTCTGACACAGAGTAAAAAGTTCCTAATCAAACGACACTGGCCGTTTTGTGTAAAAAAAAAAGCTCCGCGATCGGTCACGTGTAGGACAGAGTTAAATGGAACGCAGCGTAAAAAATGTAATGCATTGAATTTATTGAACACAATTATGTATCTACGTTTGACCGAAATGTAATTACTGTTCAAATAAACTGGATACGAGTTTTTGTGTCTTATGTTTTGTGTCTTTGAAGAATAACTGATTGCTTTGTATTTAAAGTTTTATTTATAAAGTCTGTCAAAATGTAAATTGGACTGTTCTTGAATTGATTTTTGCTGTTTAAGGAAGTCAACTGCTTTATAAAAGTACAATTTTCCAAAACGTTTTTTGGCAATTTATTGGACTGGTATAATAATATTATGATATTTATAAAAACGCGGCATGAGTGATATTTTTTTTGTATTACATGGTGGCAATCGAGCAAGCGGTCACCTGGATTGGACATCAGCAATTGGAGATCTGTTGCCTACACTTAATCTACGGAGGACACGCACAGCAAGAGGATAACACCTCTTCCTATGCGTCCCCTCCCCCGCCAATCCATAATGTTCAATGATGGAATTCAAAAGCAACAAACCGTCTATTTCAGAGCTTAAATAATATTTGATTTCACACGAGATTATAGTTTTACGATACTGCACTATCTTGTTATAGTTATCAACTTCGATTTAAGCTTCGTTATGTTCACATGAGATGACTCACTCTGTATACCGATATGACCGTAAATTAATCGTGATTTTAATCATAAGGTAGTATGAACAAGGACCACTTATTAGTAGTAGTAGTAGTAATAGTGTAGTAGTAGTAGTAGTAGTAACTAGTAGTGGAACTAGCGACACAGACATTGCCTAGTGCGTGCATCTGGATTAAGTTAGTTTTAATGCAATCGTTTACTCTAAGTTGTATTGTGTTTAAAATTGTGTGTTTAATTTCTGTGTGTGTTTAATAAATTATTTCTTAATATTATTATGAACAATACTACTTGTAGCCTGCGACTTCAACGATTCTATAGCGAACGTCAAAAATGTATGGAACTGATAAGACGTTCGATATCTCACACGTGACAATCACATGACTTATCGAATATCAATGACAGTTTCGTACATTTTTCCGATTCCATCGGCGATGTCGCCAATCAAAAAGAACTTTGGGTAGCCCCCCAGATCTGTTCAGTCATATTATTATAATGGTAACAACCATACATACATAATACTGGCATGATAAAAATATTTTTTATTTTTACGCAAGTTGTTCCATTGTTTGTTAATGTTTGTTAAAAATACATTGATATGTTACGATTTTGAAAACGACCGCAATCGATGTCATCTCGAAATCGGCATTTTATAATCTGTCTGGCCGCTAAATATTTACAAAATTATACACAAAGACCGCCATTTGCTATTGACTGTTCGGTTCACGCCTTTGAACGTTTGATCTTTTTAGTGTACGCTTCCACTGATTAATTTATCTATTTTACTAAATAAAAAACATTTTAAGGTAATTAATATTATGATGATTTAGTCTAGGAAACAAAATTCCTTATTAGTACATAGACATTAGAAGATTTGCTTGCACAAGAATGCATTATTCTTAATAAGAATTACGGTATTACATCTAGGGCCGTGTTATTTAAATACTAGTTTTTTTATAGGAGAAGGGGGCAAAAGAGCAGCGGATCAACTAAATTAATTGCTCCGACGCTCATGGATAACTACAAAGCCAGAGTAACCACAGATTTTTGTTGCTTCCAGATTTTCGCAATAACTCTTTTATGTACTGAGTAGTTAACACCAATTCTTACCATGTCAATAAAGTTGTGGTTAGTCTGCTGAATATATCTTAAACAGCAACTTCAAAATTAAAAATATTAAATGTTAAAAAAACATATTTAAAAGCGTCCTCGATTAACCTGTAACATCGATCGAAGCACTCCTTAACGATGTCCGATAAGAATATTAAAGATTCACTTATTGTTCAGATCGGGTTTGCTTTTAAGATGGCCGATAACTGTGATGTTGACAAAAGAGCGGGCGGCGGCCGCGAGCTTTGTCATAGCGATCTCAAGATAACTTAAACGATTGGTCATCCACCATTTGTAACTAAATGTGCGGGACACAAATATTAAGTTTTACCATTGTTGCTGTGGAATTTAGAAATCCATAGTGACAATTAAACAAAATTATGGAGCATTTTATACTTACTTTTTTACTGGACAAGGCACAGGCTAATCCGTGGATGTAGTAACTCAGATTATATATTTTTTATATTATAGTGGCAAACGTGCAAGCGGCCACCTGGATTCGCTGAAATAGCGAAGCGACTGCTGCCCATAGACATCGGCAATTGCAGATGCGTCGCCTACCCTTAATCTACGGAGGAGGAGACGCACAGCAAGAGGATAATACCTCTCCTTATGCGTCCCTTCCCCTTCCCATTTCCCATTTCCTTATGAGCAAAGGATAGGAAGGGGTTATGATTTAAAGAAATTGGGATCAAAAGCAATATCCGTTCACCAAGAAAATTATACACCACTACGCCAAAAATATTCGAATAGTAAACATAGGAACCACGGACAAAAGACATTATTTTAATTTATTTAAAAAAATCAAACATTTTAAACAATTACTGATTTTAATCAGACTTATTCTTTATTTAAATTAGTTAAACTTGGTTATTTATGCAGAACCCATAAAAGTTACATCTGAAAGGGCTTATTCTGATCATTGTCTTATCCTTAATACGACGTCCATCGCTCACAGGACACTGGACTTTGATTTATTGCACACTAAACTGATTTATACACGCTCGTCCTCTGTTTTATGCTTGTTATAACTTGATGTGCCAGTTACATTAAAAAAACAAACATTAATTACCTTTTTTTTAACTTAACTAGGATTTAAACATTGTTTTAGAGATATTTCTGTCTTAGTGCTTTGAATCATATTGTTTACTTTCTAAGTTTTTAATAGTAGGAGAACAAAAAAATCCGATGTGCCAAAACTTTTTTGGAATAGTTGAGACTGGGTGAAGAGAACTAATTAATAACTAAATCCTATATGCCGATACTTTTTATAAATAATTAAGACAGGGTGAAGGGAACTAACTAAGAATTTTTGACACATATTTTTGAAATGTTAATATTTTTTAAAGATTTAAAATGCGTGACGGGTGTGCATGATTTATAAATGTGTTTTAAAATGGCGACCCTCTTCACTTTGAACATAATCCGTGTCCAAAACAAACCGCAGCCGAAGTCGAGGTGTTTTAATAACTAATTTAAAGAATTCAAAACATCAACTAAATTCTTCGCTCACTTTTACGATTAGTCCGTATCGATTATTATCAATATTTTGCTGTTATTTTGTTTTATTAAATTACTAGCTGTTGTGCGCGACTTTGTCCGCGTGGATTTAGATAATATAGCATATATTACTCGGCCATAGTGTAGCTTTCTAATGGTGAAAGATTTTTTTTAAATCGGCCCAATAGTTCTTGAGTTATCAATACAAATACAAAGTTTCTCTTTTTATAATATTAGTATAGATTGATGATATT
Organism: Papilio dardanus tibullus; assembly: GCA_013186455.1. Lineage (NCBI taxonomy): Eukaryota > Metazoa > Arthropoda > Insecta > Lepidoptera > Papilionidae > Papilio > Papilio dardanus. The sequence continues at coordinate 159,477 of QDHC01001974.1, forward strand.
TTCCTGCAATTACGAAGGTTACTTTACTGTTTATTGGAAGTCTAAAATCTGAGCTTTTCCAACGTAACTTAATTAACGTAATTTAAAAATTATGTATTATAAACATCGTAGATTATTGTATTTTTTTAATGTCTAATTTTTAATATTTCAATTTGTATTAATTTTAGTTATACAACATCACAGAATAGATATGTTTCTGATGTTTAAATATTTAATTAAGAGAATCTTACACTGATTTTGTTAACACTTTGGAATTTTTAAAACGTTAGTATAATTTTTATTTCTATGCTTCTTTAAGACTAGGTGACTAGGATATCATAAGTCACTAACGAAACTCAGTTTTAAAAACAAATTAAAGAATATAGACATGTTTGGAAAACCAAATTATTTTAGCACTTTTAAGAAACAAATATTAAACTAAACTAATTTATACAAACTTAATAAAAATTCAATTAAAGTCGATTGTCCTACTATCATTCTTAAGTCCTCACTCGCTAATTGGTACCTACAGAGGTTATAAATTAAAACACGCAGCGATGATCGTGTGATTCGTATCCTTAATTAAAAAACGTTTACGATGCCGTAAATGTGTCTTAGAAATAAAGAGTTACAAAGCATACAGAGGTGGCAAATTAATGTTTCTAATTCAATTACATATTTCGAAAATAGATATTTATTTCTTTATTTAATACTTAATGCAATTATTATACATTGATAAGATTAACATTAACAGTAAAGGTAGCATTGCAAGGGCGGCCTTATAGCTTATTCTTAGGATAATGAACACGCCGCATTTGGTATAACAAGAAAAAATATTTAAGATCTACTTGACAAGTAATTACGCTATGTTGTTCTATGGTTATTTAGCCTTATTAAATTACATTTGTAATCTATCAAATATGTGTGTGCTTTAAAATGTGTAAGACAGGATTCTTTCTTCACAAATCGCAATTCCTCAAACTTTAGTTCAGTGCCGTGTCTGAACATTGGTAGTCCGTGCTTTGATAGTATCGCCAGTAGCCCATCATTAGAGGCAGCATACACGGATTTAATTGCTCGCTATATCATATAGCTATATATCTCGTCTCTGTGTCCGTCTGCCTCATGTTTATTGTTGCACCACAGTAGCAGTAATAAACTTGTGAAATTTGGATTTGTTATTCTTATATGTGTTTGGTTTATTACTTTGTATCCCACGTATTTGGATGTTGTGATTATTTTTATACGATAAGTATTTACATTCTAGAGCCGGCTGCAAATGCAAACGGTTCAATTTTTACTGCAGAGTTAAAACTGACGTACACGCGTCAATTCGAACCGCGCAGTCGAACTGTACAGTTAAAACTGAGCGTCAGTACCCGGCTTAAAGTAACAACAGTAATATTAGGTTTAACTAATCATTTTTATAGTGTTTTTCAAATAATTCAGTAAAATTATGTGTTAATTAAGATAAGTAACCTAATATGATAGTTTAAAATCAATCGATTACTTAAACGTTAATTAAATATAACTGTTAACATTTAGTTGAATAGATCGTGTCAAGTCATTCAGTCACGTCGTTCAGTCATTCAGTCACGTAGTACATAGTCACACCGCGCCCCCTGGTGGCACAATGACTCATTACCCGATAACATCGCGTTCAATTAACATTCCGAGTTCCGTGCGATCTCCAATATGGCCGCCTTGTAAATGTCAAAATGTCTCTTTTATACAAGCACCGGATTAACCGTGTGAAATTGAAGATCTTATTATTTTAACTACTGTTCAGATTGACAGATTGTGTGACCATTTTGATAGAGTTATCTTTATGAACAATGCTATAACCAAAGATATATTATACTGTAGATGGAACACTCGATGCCTAAAAGTGAGGCACTTTCTTTGACCTCTGGAGGTCCAATGTAGGGAAATCTCCCTAAGTGTTAACCTCTAAATTACATTTGCCGACATAAAAAGTCGACCGAGTGTAACCTCTTTTCTCAAATTTAAATTTTATTTCATGGTATTTACTAAAGTTTAATATTATAATTAATAGAGACATTTTTAAAACGCTAATTAAAAATTTATAACAACCATAAAACAAAAATAGTCTTTGTTAAAAATTGTTTGTATTTAAATTGTTTTAAATAAAATAACAATAATTAAAAGCGATAATTACCGTTTTGATGAATGTTTTAGTTTATTCTACTTTTTATTTTAAAAATTAAAAAAAAACACACAATTTCCCAAACTTGGGAAATTTTTTCATGATACTGGCAAGTTTTTTTTTTTAATAATTTCTTTTTTGGCACGCTTTTTAACGTCAAATTAGTATGGAGTGATCCCTCTATGTATAATATCTCTTTGGCTATAACACTTTAAAAAGTTTTGTAAGTTTTGTATACCTATTATCTAAATCCTTGTAATGGAAATTATTCAATTTATTTATTTTTTTGATGAAGTTATCAATGCATCTGTTAATTTTACAAAGTTGGTTCCAATTCGAAGCTTGTTTTCGGGACTTAGCCAAAAAGAAAACATAAATATTCATCTTTACATAACACCGTTTGTTTCTTTAAAACCAAACGCAAAAAATATTGCCAAATTAAAATGAAATGAACACAAATTACAATTAATCTCGCTGCCACTTCGCACAACGAACTCAAGACAACTCGAATATTAGTAAAACAAGAACAAAATAACACAAACACTTCGCTCCGGTTGCGCTCTTTGTTAATCAAAATACGAGCTCTTATACAAATTAAATTAAGCCAAAGAATTGGCATCTGAGATATATATGGCCACCGGATTAACCAGACATGCAAGAAAAAAATATCCAACGCATTTAAAATCTTATCCCTCCGGAATACGGTTTGATTTAGCTTAAGAAAGCTTCATCAGTAAGTGGTGGTCGAAACATGTCAGCAATATACTGCTGTGTTGTTTTTTAAGTTAATACGGATTTTTGGTCTCGACAGGCGTCAGGTAGGTGCTTAAAAATAATAGCAAGAAATACAGGTAATTAAATGGAGTCTTAAATAAATAAAAAATCCATACACGATATGATACGATTAAAAGAAATGCATTCTCTGATACAATAGTATTGCAAGTAGCAACTGTTTGCACTACTAATTTTTGCTGAGACAAGAAAAAGAAAATGGTGGTCAAGAAGAATATTGTAAATTCTTAAACTAGAAGTCTCCCAGTATACCAAAGGAATATTCAAATCATGTTTTACCATCTAAAAGATAGTTGCGGAACTCTCACACTTTGAATTGCCTATTAAATGTACTGATAGGCGGAGATGACGCTTATATTATTTACGTAATAGTTTTAAAAAAACGGACATCACCGACATCACAGTTTAGTAGTAAACTATAATAAATATCAAATCGAAATTGCCTATGGACTCAATAAAAGTTTTATAATCATTGTAAAGGCGCGGTCACACACGGTCAGTGTGCCGCGGCGGTGCGCGCGCGCAGCGGGGTGCGCGATGCCACCGCGATCGCATAAATTCGGCATTTGTCACGGCATTAACACTCCAAAAAGGGTTTTTATCATGTCGCCCTCGCATCCGGCGACCGAGAGCGTATGAATATTTTGTGCTTTACGAATCTTTTGTTGTTCGCCGGCTAAACTGAAGACGGATTACGGTGGAGTAAATCTATGTATACCCGCCTTGTATGTGGTTAAGATTATAAAGTGGACCCAACGTCTAAATGTCAAGGCTAACATGGAACCAGTTTAATGGACTCAAATAATAAACCATTATGTAGTATCTAATTCTTACGTAAATTAGCTCCGTATCTTCGTCCAAACAATATCCATTGTGATCTTACAAATAAAATTTATCAATTGCGAAACTCTAACTGTTTAACAGTAGCGATATTAAAATAATTGATTTATTACAATTGAACATAAAAACGACTATTAAGCCATGTGCACAAAACTAATCAAATTTCCACGCCACTAGATAAAGCATAAAGCGGAATACACGAAACATCGTATCAATAGTACAATGAGACACAGGCGCGTTAAAAATCGTCGGAAAAAGCATCGATTCGAGTAAAGAGCGATTGTTGTGCAAACTTGCGATCCGATGCGGTAAATGGGGCGGAATTAAACGTGCCGCGCATGTGAACGCTGCTTAATGACATAGAATAGTTACCAGTAAACGACTTTCAACTCTAAATTAACAGTACTAACGACCATTTTTCAGTGCCTTTGAATGGCTAATAAGACATTTATGTTATAAGTGAAGATGTAATATTAACAAAAATAAAATAATTTATAGTGATGTATTGATATCGACCGTTTACCTCGTTTTAGTTTTTTTTTTTCGACAGATTTCAATGGCGGGCAATATGGCGGCGCGGGAGTCGGTGCCTTTGCATGGCGCAAGTGAGGCGCGAATAAGTACACACTCAGTTATTGAATATTATAATAGCTCTAGGATATGATACGGCATTTCCGTTTTAAAGATAAGTGGCGGCATCTTTTCATATAAATGTTCACTTCCTCTTTGCGCAATTATAAAATATTATGAAAAATATTCTAAAAATGATTAAAAGCTATTCAAGTTCAGTATTATAATAATTATGAATGGATTACTAAATAATAATGTTACTAATCCATATGAAGCTAGGCAGGCTGGCAGGCAGGCAGAATTATTATTTGTACCGTGTATTTACTAGCTTTAAGGCCGGGTGGGAGTTGAAAATCAGAAAAATAG